>CM068832.1:110845398-111212835 GCA_028554795.2 Sinohyriopsis cumingii
GGCTACTCTCTCTATGTCTCTAGTATTGGAATCATTTGTTCCTGTGGGTATTGCAAGCATTTGTTCCTGTGGGTACTCTGTCTATGTCTCTAGTATTGGAAGCATATGTCCCTGTGGGAACTCTTTCCATGTCTCTAGTATTGGAAGCATTTGTCCCTGTGGGTACTCTGTCTATGTCTCTAGTATTGGAAGCATATGTCCCTGTGGTTACTCTATGTCTCTAGTACTGGAAGCATTTGTCCAGGTGGTTACTATGTCTATGTCTCTAGTATTGGTAGCATGTATCCTTTTTGTACTATATATATGTATCTAGTATTGGAAGCATTTGTCACTGTGGGTACTCTTTCTATGTCTCTAGTATTGGAAGCATATGTCACTGTGGGTACTCTGTATATGTATCTAGAATTGGAAGCATATGTCATTGTGGGTACTCTGTCTATGTCTCTAGTATTAGATGCATATGTCACTGTGGGTACTCCGTCTATGTATCTAGTATTGGAAGCATATGTCACTGTGGGTACTCTTTCTATGTCTCTAGTATTGGAAGCATATGTCACTGTGTGTACTCTTTCTATGTCTCTAGTATTGGAAGCATATGTCATTGTGGGTACTCTGTCTATGTCTCTATTACTGGAAGCATTTGTCCATGTTGGGTACTCTGTGTCCCTAGTATTGGAAGCATTTGTCATGTTGACTTCTCTATGTCCCTATTACTGGAATCATTTGTCCATGTTGGGTATTCGGTGTCCCTAGTATTGGAATCATTTGTCCATGTTGGGTATTCGGTGTCCCTAGTATTGGAAGCATTTGTCATGTTGACTACTCTATGTTCCTATTACTGGAAGCGTTTGTACATGTTGGGTACTCTATGTCTCTATTACTGAAAGCATTTGTTCATGTTGGGTATTAGGTGTCCCTAGTATTGGAAGCATTTGTCATGTTGAATTCTCTATGTCCCTATTACTGGAATCATTTGTACATGTTGGGTACTCTGTGTCCCTATTACTGGAAGCATTTGTTCATGTTGGGTATTAGGTGTCCCTAGTATTGGAAGCATTTGTCATGTTGAATTCTCTATGTCCCTATTACTGGAATCATTTGTACATGTTGGGTACTCTGTGTCCCTATTACTGGAAGCATTTGTCATGTTGACTACCCTGTCTGTGTCCATAGTAGTGGAAGCAGATATTCATGTTGGATACTCTGTGTCCCTAGTATAGGAATCATTAGTCCATGTTGGCTACTCTATGTCCCATTTAATGGACACATTTGTCCTTGTTTTTTTTTACCCTGTGTCCCTAGTATTTATTGGAAGCATTTGTCCATGTTTTCTACTCTGTCTATGTCTCTAGTATTCGTAATGATTTTTATAGAAGTAAACCTTATTTTCAGTGTGAAACCTCAGACCGTGGTAATCTTGCCTTACTTCCACATTTGGGGATGACGTGTTTTCCTAGGTGATGTTTTAGTGAATTTTGAAGCATCTCAGCTTCTTTTGATTTTGTCAGCTTTTACAGATTTTCATTATATGTGTGCGAATGGATCCACTGTTGTTTAATTTTCTCTCTCATTCCTTGTTGTCATTTTTCTTTCATCTTGCAGGCTGACGTCAAAGCATTAATTATTCTCAGACGTTTATCTTTTAATAGTAGGACGAACAAAATTAAAATGTTCTTTAAGTCAAGTTACTCCATAATAAAACAAATAAGCAAATCCCCAGGGACAAGTAATATGGCTGCAAAAATGACACCAAATTAAGTAAAACTAATATGAACAGGTTAAATGTTGTCAGCTTAAAGTGTTAGGTATTCCCCCATATTATTTTTCATCCAATACTCTTAAAATCACTTGAAAGGAGAAGGATTAGCGCCGTCTTATTTTCCTATGAAATTTCATTCAAAGTTAATTAATATAGAACGTCAGCAGATGCCTATCCACGATAATCATTAAATTTCACTTTGATTTCCTAAATTTGACCAGTGCTGATATATGTAGACATGCAGTTTAACACTAGTCTGTCAGATCAGTCTTATAGCATTTCACAGTTAGAAAAGGAAATTGCATAAACATATATAAGGTTACCTTCCATCTGCTTTTTCACTAAATTAAGTTTCATAATCTAACATTTTCCCTAAAAAAATTATTTGCATCACTTGCCGCCAGAATATTGCAGAACTATCTGCATACTGAGTATTATCATAGATCAATCATATTTGCTTAATTATTCAGTTTCTTTTCTTTAATTAACAACCACCTAATGGTTAAAGCATCCGCCTCGGATAGGAGAGGTCGTGGGTTCGAACCACGGCCGAATCATACCAAATACTTATAAAAATGGTATTAACAGCTGCACCGCTAGACGTTCAGCATTAAGAGGTTAGTGTTATGACTGGTCGACCTGGTGTCAGGATAATGTGACTGGCTGGGACAGGGTGGGACATCATGCTACATGTCTGTGGCATTATGCCCCAGTGTTAGACATCACTATTAACTGTCACAATGCAGGCATTGTAGTGATATGACTGAGGAAAAAAATTGTTAAAACTATATTAAAAGTCAAAATCACACACACAGACACAGACACACACATACCTCTTTAAGTTACAGTATAGATATAAAAAAAATCCCATTACATCCGGGCCCTCTCATAAATGCTTAGCACGTTTAGTTTTACCCTTTGCAGACGAGACGTCTTCTCGTATACCGAATCAAATATGTGTACCTGTAGTTTTTAAAAGGGGTTATGTAACCTTACTCTGTAATGTAATTATAATGCAATTATATTAGAATAGATTTGTTTTAATGTACAACATAAAATATACATTTAAGCCCTAAATTAACGAGCGGTATCATACCAGGACGTGAGATTGTTCTATTATGTTTTCATTTTCCAATAATGGTGCGTGTGCTGTCTGCCGCTTCTGAACAGGTCTTACACTAAGTGCGGAGAAGTCTGTGTTATGCTGTAAGTATTGAACACGACATCCTAAATCAGATATTTAATTCATCACATGAAAGTCAGTTTGGGATCATTGCGTCAAATACTAATGAAAGTCAGTTTGGGATCATTGCGTCAAATACTAATGAAAGTCAGTTTGGGATCATTGCGTCAAATACTAATGAAAGTCAGTTTGGGATCATTGCGTCAAATACTAACAGGTGTTTTCACTAAGTTAAGCACCTGCCTATATAGGAAGATGGTTCCTTCATGCTTCTGTAAAATATTGTTCAGCTTTGAGAAATTCAAAGACGATGATCCGTTTCCAGTTTCCTGGAGATTTCCCTTATACACATCAAGTATTACCAAAACAAAACTAATTCAATAAGGTTCTGCTTTTCCGGTTTTCTCCGTACTTAAAATGTTGCATTGACCTATTCACGTACATATCTAATTACATAGTGATATTGTGTGAATTGTTTTTGTTGTTTTCAAGGCACTATTTCTCTTTTCTTCTGGAACAAAACCCACCAGATAATTTCCAAAAACATATTCTAAGCACACGTGGAAATAAATTGCTCACGAAAGAAATGTTGGTTTGTAGGCAGACATCTTTATGATGTATCATTTTTGTATTCCGTTCTCGAAAAGAGGAATGATTATGTTCGACAATTTCGGATTTGAAAAGATAATACTGTTTGGGTATGAATGGCAAAAATACATGCAAGTCTAACACATTTGGCAATTAACCAATGTTTGCAGTGATTAGTATAAATAAAGTCCACAGAATTGGTTTATTTTTGCAATTAGCCATACAGAATTAGCAGCGAAACTTTGAAATTTATTGGCAACATAATCTGTTACATTTATCGCAGTAATGAATCAAAGAATGAATACATTTGTACTATGAGTTGTACGGTCTTACATAGTTTACTATACTAGCAAAAAGAGGAGTGTACAGAGTCCGGGATAATCTGGTACATTACCAAGAAGACGAAGCTACATGGTTTGAGATAGTCATCATTTAGGACTATTTACTCTATCTCGTGCTGAAGCACGGAAGTACTAATTTGGGTCACGAGATTTGAATCGATATAGTGTGTGTCTGTCTGTGTGTGTGTCTATGTGTGTGTGTGTGTGTGTGTGTGTGTGTGTGTGTGTCTGAGTGATTAGGATTTTAACTAAGTTTTAACAATTTTTCAGTCATATCGCTACAATGCCTGCAATGTGGCAGTTTATAGTGATGTCTAGCACGGGGGCATCATGCTGCAGACATGTAGCATGATGTCCCACCCAGTCACATTTTCCTGACACTAGGCCGACCAGTCCTAATACTAACCTCTTAATGCTACTGAGCACTTAGCGAGGCCGATGTTAGTACCATTTTTGTATGTATTTGGTATGACTCGGCCGAGGAATCGATATAGTTTGACGCGGTGATGTTTGTTTTTGGCGTGTTTTGTTTTAACTTACTGGCACTGTTGTGCAGTAATGAAATGTTAAAGTAGTCAATTAAGTAATTGATTACTTGTAACATAAAATTGCAACTGTAATCAATTTCTGCAGAAAAGTAATCAGTAATTGAAATTGATTACAGATTCTATAAAACTTACGGAGAAATAATTATATTAACTTACAATGACTAAAATATTTATTAATACAACACTAAGGAAACAAATTTTAAATTTTTTCTTTTTAAACTTATCTTTCATATTTCCTGAAACTAATAAAAAGAAATCATATTCGAATAAGACAAATCATGATTGTGCTAAACCGTCGTGTCCATCTATCTTGTTTATGTAAATCAGCCATTACCAGACTGCATCAGGCTTTGGATTACTTTGGAGTTCTCTGCTTCAAATGCTTCAGCACCTTTGTTCTTTGTTAGCAAATGGAAAGTGGTGATTTGTGTTGTCAACCGACATTTTGTCTATTTTGTGTTTACACGTTTAGAAACGAACAATTCTATTAATGAGCAATATCAGAAGTTGTCAGTAACTCGTACAGGTAAATAATTACTGACTCGTACAATCATAGGTGGACTGCTCCCGTGACCTAGTGGTTAAAGCGTCCGCCTCAGATGCGAGAGGTCGTGGGTTCGATCCCCGGCAATATGTGAATATTTATTATGTTTGTATTTTAACACTGATTCTATCATTTATAAATACACATCTGAACCCTTATCCTTCGAAAGTGGCAAGTTGAATCATTAATAGGGATGCAAGCATACAATTAATGGGCGTAAAAATCACACCCACTGCTGCTACTACTACTACTATTATTACTACTACTGACCGCTCCGTGGCCTAGTGGTTAGAGCGTCCGCCTCGGATGCTGGAGGTCACGGGTTCGAACCCCGGCCGAGTCATACCAAAGGCTTACAAAACATGGTACTAACAGCTGCCTCGCTTGTCGCTCAACATTAAGAGGTCAGAGTCAGGACTGGTCGGCCTGGTGTCAGGATAATGTGACTGGGTGGGACATCATGCTACATGTCATCGGCATCATGCCCTAGTCATTATAAACTGTCACAGTGCAGACATCGTAGCGATATGGCTGAACAATTGTTAAAGCTACGTTAAAAATCAAAAGCACACACACACACACTCATAGGTGTAGTTACCAACTCGTACAATCGTACAAAAGTATTAATGACTGATGTCTTTACACGAAGTAGTGTATTTACGTGTAGATCAATGTCATTCAGTTAACCGTGATAGTTCACTGGCAGTTAACCGTGACTGTTCATGTCAGGTCATGGTGGATTGGGACGAGCATAATATATAAGAACTGTAAAAGCTAGTCAAATCAGTAACGTTTTCTTATTAATTGACTATATTATGAATGACACTATATTATGAATGGAATATCATTATTACTAATGGGATATTCGAAGTGTTTACCAACACCTTGAATGAAAGTCACGTGACTAAGTTTCGAGTTCATGCGCATATTATGTCATGATAAATCAGGGCGAGATGCCATATCCGAGTCATCCCCTTTAAAAGTCAGACGGAAAGTGTACTCATCGAATATTATATACTGATTGATTAAAATTAATACGTGTTATTGTTATTGATTTAACGCCATTTTTCGGCACTTAATATGCCGTACATGGAGGAAAGCATATATAGTGTACGAAGAACACTGGCAAAGCCCGGGAAGAACCGTTGAGCCACGAGAAGATACTGCAAAGCTTTCTCACTTGTCTATTCTGACCCAGCCCGAGATTCGAACCCACGCGGAGGATGTTTTCTTTGTCATTTAATTGAAATTAAGAAATATTTACCTCTGACAACCCTTCCACACAGAATGTTAAGTCATATTAATTCAGATTCAGTTTATTCTGTACCATGTGAGATGTGTACGATGTAATCTGTACGATGTGAGATGTGTACGATGTAATCTGTACGATGTGAGATGTGTACGATGTAATCTTTACGATGTGAGATGTGTACAATGTAATCTGTACGATGTGTACTATGTAATCTGTACGATGTGTATTCACACTTAATATGTCCCTGTTGCGCGTCTGCATATGTGCTTTTTGTTGTACTTAGATATTCTTTTCCAGTGGAGAAAACATCTCTAACCAGTGGAAATAGAAAGTGGTCATAATTTGGTTTATAATGTTATTCTCGCACTGTTATAAATTATTCGAAAGAATTCTGGACAACGCCATCATGACAACGTCATGGTTCTTGGGGCAATAATATGCCCAGGTAAATTCAGTTACTACATCAACGGTAGTATTAGGTCATTCAACAATATATATATACACACATATATATATATATACTAAATCATATACCGTTGAGGCGAAAGATAGTTTGCTAAACAAACGCCAGGTGGCGTTTATATATTAGCAAGTATGGGAACCATCAGATATTACGTTTTCTTAGTTGAAACATTCCGAAGTTTAATTTTTCAGGCAGCAACTTTTTGTTACCAACCTTGTACATATGTTTCCATCAAGTATCATAATAATTTTGAAATGGTTCTCATATACCTTGGTGCTTTGGTGTGTGACTCATTTTTCCACATTTTCCAGCTTCATCCTCCCTTCACCTTTTGACCAAAGTATTTCAAATTTGGACTTCGGTAGAAAAAACCACGAGGTGTTCCAATTGGTTATACAAAGTTCGTAGAAGATAAACGCCGTACCGATAATAAATATGCACTTGTCATACAAAAGTAGGTGAAAATAAACGATATCTAAGAGTAATGTTCACGATTCATGTACCCTGAACATAGGCATTCGTTTTGTATGATTGTTTTGGGTTAACAAAATAAGGACAGCTTTGTCGATGCAGATAGATTATTATGAATTCGCTATTCCCATTCTACTGCATTATCAATTTCTCCGAAATTCTCCTACGCAGGCTATCAGTCAAAATTTATACTGAAATATTGATGCAGCCGCCATATTGACTGTCATCTGTTCAGAATGTCGCCTGAAACGGCTTTGATGCTAACACATACTTGTTCCCGAGACATTATTATCCCGGTATTGCTTTCTTTCTGACTGGTATCTTTTGACGAGGCAGTTATCAGATGTGTATAGTTTTTAACAATCGGATCTGCCTTGGGATAACCTAACATGCCAGAATATATTACGCGGAATAATATAATACTCATAAATATAATCCAAGGCTTCCTTCTATTTATATTGAATTGCCTGTGTGTAAGCAATCACAGCGGATCTTTATTAAGTTGTTATTCTCTGTGTCGACATAATCAATGACAGGGTTACATTCACAACTTTTCATTCTCCTTTTATGTGTCTAGAAACTTTGACCGTGAACAGAAGTATTTCCCCAAACAATTTAAAAGTATTTTTGTCTTTGGCTGAAAACGAGATAATGTTAGAAGAATACCATTCTAAATAACGTGCAAATGATGTAAACAGGAATATGTGCAAATCCCATGCTTTCAACGTTGGTAAGTTTCTCTATTATTAATTTCCACTTTAACACCTTTCCATACAAATGACAAACCGAACACGAAGAAGCTGTCTGTTTGATGTTCCGATGTACATATTCTCGACAATGATTAATCAGTGGTACTGTTATTACTGATGTTATGAGAAATTAAGCCGACCGGTGATTATGTCAGCTGCTGACAATGACGAGCTGACACGTCAACATTCCCAAGATCAAGAGCAGAGATACATTACTTTTCATCCTAGGCTTCCCGTCACAATCAGAAACAGCTGACATGCCAGCCCGTTTATGGAATAAAATAAGCATCTTGAATCATCAACCATACGTCAAGCCCAGTGAGTAAATTAACTTCTAGTTGAATAATCGAGAGAATGTTTCCCGATATCATCTAGGCTCTCTGTTGATGCTGGTCGACGTGATGCGTTCTGCTGCAAACGATGAAAGTATATATATTACTGAGATAACCAACCACCTAAGGGGCCCCAAGTGGCCGAGTGGTCTAAAGCGCTCACCGTTACAGATCATTGCTATCTGACCTCTGCGTGTGTTCGAGTTTCGGCCAATGTGGGCACGCGAGGAAGCGTGCCAGTAGCTTCTTGTGGGTCGGTCGTTATTTCTGCGGTTTTCCCGGGTTCTTCCTCCATCATCTATACTGGCCGCCGTGTATAGCCTATCTTGTGCTGAAAAATGGCCTTAAACCCTACAACAAAAAGAACAAGAAGAACAACCAACAACAAGAACAACGAGCAACAAGAACAACCAACCACTTAGACTTTAATGGACGCAAGATTTCTTTGAGCACAAAAGCTGAGAAACTGTTAGTAGCAAATATTCAGGCTTCTATATGTTCCGACGAAAAGCAAGTTCATGCTCTTCCTCGGCTAGCCATTAAAACACATGTGCATCTAGAACAACGGAAAAGGTGTAACCTGAAGAAGACTACCTGCCTATCTAAAAACGGATCTATTATTCAATAAAAATGCAATCGAATTTTGATGCCCGCGGTCCGATTGAAAGTGCTATTTTGTGTTTCATAGGGCGCCATCTGTTGTGGTTCATTATGTTTCAATTCATCATCATTATCATCAGCAGCATCATCACAAAATCTGTTTCGGTGTTTCTACCTTGTAATACTGACTGGGTATTCATGAATATATTTGACTTGTCGGTTGACACGAACGATAATTAAACAGTGTAATGGAAACAGAAAGATAACAAAACGAACAAAGTATTGTTGGAATTGCTTCAGTGTTCCTGCACATTTGCTCTTCAAGTCATAAAAAACAATGTACCAGCTAAGAGGTTTGCGGAGTGCTCAATTTAGATACATATCTGTCTGATAATCATTGAACCCTATACCCGCAAGGGGCAAAGTTTACCGACATTGAAACAAACGCCGCATTATTACATCCAGACAAATCTCAAGACTAAATGTTTCAAAAATAGACCAATGATGTTGTTATCTGGTACCAATTTCCAATTTCTGATAAAAATGTCCTAATCTGCTGTATAAGGTATAAATTTTATGTAAGGAAACCTTTTATTTCTTGAAATTGTCGAATATTAAACTATATCTAAAGTAAATCACCTGAGTTTATATATCTTTGCACAACATCAGCTTTGAGAAAGATACATTGAAACACAAAAGTTACTGCCAAAAATAGATTTGGCGTACAATCGCATAACAGTCATCGGGTGGGGGTTAAATGGCTGTAACCAAGACCAGTAACCAAAATCACTAATCGTTATATGAGACTACTGCACGAATGACCATCTACTAAGTTGTTCCTGGAAGTCTGTCACAATTTTGTATGGTCAGTTTTATATGAGTGGTGAATGAATGCCGATTCCACTCTTGAATATGACTGACGTCTTGACCTAAATGGATCTTCGTTTGAGAACAATTCCTCAAAATAACAGATAAGTGCAATTGGCCCTTGATCATAGTGCTAACTCTGACATTAAAGTGTCTTTGCAACGTCAAATTATTTAAGCTTTTTCACACTCCTGCAAGTTGCATTCAAATAATATGACGAGCCTTTTTCAAAGACTTACCCTTTTTTCCCTTCCAGACATAATCGAACAGCGCTGAAGGAGATAACACGGGATTCAGTTATTGTGAGCAAATGACAAGTGACAGCGAAATATTGGTAAGTAACAGGTTTTTATTTACGTCTGAGGCGTTTTCTTGATAATAAGCTATGTTTCGCACTAGTTTAATTGAAGTCAAGAACGTTAAGTTTCTCTACTCAGCGACAGAACCCCTCCGAAGCTCCTACATTCTAAGAATTTCCAGTCTATAATTGTAGCCATCCATTTGTAAAGAAAACTTAATCTCGGAAACATTCTGGTCATATTTAGCTCATTTTGAGCTCCGCCTCCCCAACTTATTCAATTACTCTAAATGAAGATGCAGCCGCTTTGACGTGGATGACAAATTGGAACAATAACAATTAACACATCCAAGCGTTTGGAACTCTTTCTGTTTGAAACTTACGATGAAGTTGGACATATTCCCAACGAATTCTGATGCCTTCACTTAGCCTGTGGAATTTATTTTCATCCACAGAAAAAGGACTAAAATATAATCAGTTTGATGTTCGTATGTACGTCTCAAAACTAAATATGCATATTATTGAAAGAAATAACTAATCCTGTTCTGAAATTTCCTTACAATATTCTTCTCTTTATCGAGTGACGATAACAGCTACTGATTTGGAAAGACATTATTTCTTTCTGCTTAATCGTGACAATATCCAGCTCAGAAATACAAGAAATTACTTGTATATTGTATATTTTCTAAAAGCATGTGAATCATGAGGAACCAAAAACACCTCATCCCGCAAAAAATAATTTTGAAATTTATTTTAGAATCACTTGTTATATATATATATATATATATATATATATATATATATATATATATATATATATATATATATATATATATATATATATATATATATATATATATATATATATATATATATAGATATAGATATAGATAGATATATATATATATATATATATATATATATATATAGATATAGATATAGATAGATATATATATATATATAGATATAGATATATATATATATATATATATATATATATATATATATATATATATATATATATATATATATGTATATATGTATATATCTCTATATCTATATATATATCTATATATATATATATATATATATATATATATATATATATATATATATATATATATATATATATATATATATATATATATATATATATATATACCATAAATTTAACAGTAGTATTTCCTTTTGATGCACTCATAAAAATTAAGTTCCTGATCTGAATGAATGGCCTATCGTTGCGTTTCAGAAAAGCATGATCCCCATATAACCTTTGCAATGTTTGAAGGATTGTTTTCTTCTTCTAATTATTCCAAGCAGCTAAATACTCCCATGAAATTGTAACACATATATTTTATTTCTATATAATGTCTACTATCGTTTTGACTTGATCCACAAATGCCCGCTGTATAATCTGTATCAATTATTTTCGGTGGTCAATCTTTTATTTCTACCTAATCGATATAGACTCTCTTCCGCTCGTTTTGTATTTTTGAACATATTTGTCCTAACAAACCATATGATTTTTACACCATGAGGTGACGTAAATAATGGCGTTGTTTAAAAGTGTTCTTGTTTTATTTTGCTACATATGTTAGGATATCCTGGTCTTGACTTGCATATTTGGCAACAGGTGTTGCGATTGAGATAAATCAATCAGTTGAAAACCCAGTCAGCTGTTATCAGCAAAATGAAACCGATTGGGCGTGAGCTGTTATCATTTGGAATAATGTCTCTGTTATATAGACCGTACATTCCATGATCACGTAATGCTATCCAACACGTTGCCTTTGTATATCTGCCCACTGTTCGATCATTACATGACATCAGATATCGCAGGATAGTTCTCCAATCGAAATTAATTTAGTTCTTGTTGTTGTTTTTTCTGTCATAAATGCTGAGTTTATGATATTCCAAACATTCTTCAATGCACTTCCTAGAAACACAATCACAAAGTGACGCAAAACTGGGATGTAACAAGTCATGTCTGGTAAAAACGGTACTTATTTTTTATTTCTTACCCTCCTGTGAATTATAGCGTAGAATGAAGGTTCATGTTGGATATTATTTGTCTGGTTTATTGAAATTCTATTTTATTCTATGACCGTACCATAACAATGTAATTTTGCTTTTAATGGCATGTTTTAATCGCCGCGCGATATTTATGAAGTAGTTTTGTATTGAGTCTTTGTGATTGCGGTGTAGATTTACAAGTTCTGTAAATTCAGATATTACTGTGTGTTGTTACCTTAAAAAAAAGTCAAATAGAAGTGGAAATTGTTAAGAGTAGCCAGTAAATTAATAATAATAATAATAATAATAATAATAATAATAATAATAATAAGAAGAAGAAGAAGAAGGAGAAGATGATGAACAAGAAGAAGAAGAAGAAGATGAAGAAGAAGAAGAAAAACAAGAAGAAGAAGAAGATGAAGAAGAAAATAAAAACATTTACATAATTAAGATTTCGAACTTTTAGTAATGTATATATTGTGGGATCGGATTCCATATCCAGCGATAATGCTGAATTTACAATATTTACCAAATCATTTTAATATCAACATGTGAAATGGCTACCACCGCATACCAGGTTACAGGCAGCTGCTCATTTTGTATTGTTTGCTATTTGTCATTATATATGTACTCTTTTACTGTCTTCGTCTATATTATTGTGGACATCATATAATGGCTGTTCTGTTAGAATGTTTCTTGATCTACTGTTTTTTCGGGTAAAGAGAACTATTTGATTTTTCTCTAAGTTGTAATGCCCCACTGCTACAACAGCCATTGTTGTCGAACTTGCCGCCACTTCGTGATACTAGCCAGTCTATCCGTGTATGCAGCCCGTATTGACCCCCGTTAGTTGCATCAAATAATCTATCTTCAGCGTTTCATACTTCATCGTACACAAGACTAACTGGCATTGGACTATAGTCATATTCACTTACATGTAAACAGCAGCGAGAAAAGAAACATTGTTTCAAAGCAAGTCTGCGTTGAACAAGAAGAAACTATCCAGTTATCTCCCTTTCCTCTACAGGGATTTGAAAGCCTAACCATCATTTTCACTAATTTAACTTGAAAGCCTTTTCATTCGTCAAGTTTTAGTCTGAGAAACCAATGCGCATCGCATTATTCAACCCCCAGACAGCTGGACCACCGGAAAAAGCGAACGTAAATTGTCAACTTTATCAATGGTCAGGATATTGACATCTTTGTCATAAAATAAGCATGGCTAAACCCATCAGGTGATGAATCAAACCGCGTGGATCTAATACTCCTGTTTAACCTTTCGAATCAATCCCGTGGAGGTATAGGTGCTGTCATCGCAAATAAACTCCATACTTTAAGATCGTGACTATTATCCATCCTTTAATTTCGGCCAGATATCGCATGAGTTGGTCCAAGACACCTCTCAAACGAAAGGTCAGTCTATCTTTTTTGCCTGTATCGCCCTCCTCCTAGTCGAAAATAGGATGACTCAATCTTGTTTTTTGGAGCAGTTTCCTGGAACATGAAAATTCGATATGTTGCAACCCGTTTGTTCTTGGAGATTTCAACTTTCGCAGTGCCTGTACTGGAAATCCATACTTATCAATATTCCATTCACGTTTGCAACCTATGTCATTTAGCCAAAAAATGAAAAATGAAAAATGATCAGATATTCGTCTGGATTCTTCATAGACCTAATAATACGCGTTTCATTTGTGTTCCACGCACTTGCATCTCATCAGTTCTGCGTCGTATGCCATCTTAACAGATTAGTCCCAAATCCTACATCTTTGTTTTTACGAGAAACATACATATGATAAATAGAACCAATCTAACGCACGGTATCAAAGTAAACCTAACAAAACTTTGTTACATGACACAATTGAACAACTTGGAATGTGCATGTCTTCATTGCATCTGAAATATTCCTCAGAAACCAAGTGCAGTGGATTCGTCCAGAAATATTCTCCACGGTATAGCAGTGTTAGGAGTCAGCTTAGCGTTGATGAAAGAGAACTCTGTAAGGCTGAGAGACTTGGGCTCGAATCCGGTTTTACTGTTCATAAACAAATATACGACTCCGCAGAGTAAAATGTTATATAGTTCCTGCAGCGAAATCAATCAACTTCGGTACCAAGAATACTTAAAGTTCCAGCTGCAAAGAGTTCTTCATGGTCAAAATCCCAACTATAGAAGAATGCTGATCGATAAAGTCATGAACAACACTGTGTCCAATAATGTTTACCATCTACTGTATGGGGCTTTCCTCCTTTATCAGTGGATAACATCTGTAGCTAGATCTTCGCTATTTACCACCATACTTGTCTGACTGACCTATGAAAAAGAGTGCATGTGTTTGTTATTATTTGATATTGATTAAAAGCATATATAATTGTGAAAGCAATTTTTAGATTCAATGAGCAGGAGAGATGATTCGTCAGAATGCGCGTCTGTTCCCTACGATTTGAGGCAGGTGACACACTTAAATACATTTACCTATCGGATGGTTACCCTAAGCACTTACAAGATAATATCTGGTAATTAAATATTTTGGGTCGAGATCAACGGCATTATGCAAACATTTATCACACATACAAATTTGGTCTGTTTATAGTTTGCAAATATCCATATACGTGTAAGGATGAATCCACTATAACCAAAATGTCCTCAACCTTCAGAAATCCACGCATATTCAGTATAAGTCGCACAAATGAATTAAGCTTTATATTCCATTATTTGTGCATGTATTCGTGCGATTTGGTGGGGTTCTCTCTCAATGCAAAATACGTTATCAAACGGATAAGTCTAGAGGGCGGAGTCTTCAGACTAGGTATCCTTGACCATAAAGAAGTTTGCTTGATGATAATAATATTCTTGCATTCTGTCACCTTGTCGTGTCCTGCAGAAGGTATGGAGATGTGATCAAAAGGTCCCATTCGTGAACAATTCGACGAGCTAGCTCGACAGAGGTTAGTTACATGTAGATCCATCCCATTGAATCTTGGGTAAATGGCAATACTAAAGGTGTAGATTGTGGCAACACGTATGGAATACTGTATTCTTATAAACCTCGTTATTGTCTCTTTAATGACAATGACCAATGAGAAATTCTGCATTACACTCAAGTCACAATACGCAAGATATGAAGTAAAATAATAATATCTCACTTTGCATACGTGTACATAAGCCATGAACGATATCTCACTTTGTATGCGTGTACATACGCCATGGACAATATCTTACTTTGCATACGTGTACATAAGCCATGGACAATATCTCACTTTGCATGCGTGTACATACGCCATGGACAATATCCCACGTTGCATGTGTGTACATACGCCATGGACAAAATCGCACTTTGCATGCGTGTACATATGCCATGGACAATATCTCCCTTTGCATGCGTGTACATACGCCATGGACAATATCTCACTTTGCATGCGTCTACATGAGCCCTTGACGATATACATTTTTCACATGTATTTCAATGTAGCTAAATGTTTTAGCAATTTTGCATCATTTCGATATATATATATATATATATATATATATATATATATATATATATATATATATATATATATATATATATATATATATATATATTTGGAATACAGGTTACAAATTATTATATATGGAATACAAATGACTCTCAAGTTAACTGTTTACTTTACAATGATGACCCTATGGTACTTTTCGTTTCCTTAAAATATTAAAAAGCAATAAACACATCGAGTAAAGGTGATTTGAAATTAACCTAATTTTTATAAATTGATATCAATCTTTTTAGACAAATTTCTTAAACCTCCAGGTTTCTGAGAACAATAATTCTTTAATTATTTGGTATGTTTGGTCTAGTATAGAAGTGTTTGCTAGTAGTTGCATTCCTTGTCTTCTGAACGTTGAGTCAGTGGCAGAGATCTCTAACGGTGTAGAAACTGTGGCAACACGTTTGGAATACTGTATTTCTACTAATCTCATATTCCTCGTTAATGTCTCTTAAATAACCAGATCAACATTCCGTCTCCCGTGACTTGAAATGTTACTAACAACACAGATGTAAACTAAGTCAACGCCATTGTGCCGTTTCAAGGAAATTTCCACAATTCTGTCTGTTGTGAGAATTCAGTCAGTGATGGTCATTCAGTAATCCCGAAATATCGTGTTATTTCTCTTTAATCCAGATAACATGATTATATTTGGCCCCATACTTACCAATGTTATTTTGCATAATGTTTTCGCGTCAGAGTTACTTCATATCTTATTTCGATTATACTCGGAATCCGACAGGTCTAACTCATTCTTTCTTGTATCAGATTAACTAATTGGTGAATCTCTAAGTCATTGATTCATATCTCCATGTGAGTCCTATCGAGATAAATTTAAGACTAATATGTATTTGTAGTCGCTTCATATGCGCACGTAATATACTATCTCTCTCATTAGTCGATTAACAGTCCTTTTAATGCAAGATGCACTGGATCTGCAAAGGATCGCGTGTGTCAGGGATCGATGAAGATAAATTACAAATCTAACAACAAACAGTGCATAAATAGTTTTTAATTGGCCTAGAAGCTTTCGACTCACCAGGTCTTTGTCGAAAGTAATTACACCAAACTGGTTTGAGCTGCGATGATAAAATTTTTGATCATCGAAGTTCAAGCCAATTAGGCGCGACAAATAACATCTTCAGACAGTATATCCATTAGACATAGTCACGTAAACATTTATAAATGCAAAACCTTGTTTTGTATTTATTGACATCTTGTTTGTCTTTGTTTTGTAATTGTCTTCGACGGAGACTCGCGAGTCTTTGGAACCATAACCAAAATTTCTAGTGATAATGATATATTTCCACTACAAAAGAAATTGATAGAAGATCAAAACGGCATAAAACGTTCGGTAAGTAAATTTGTAAGCACACGTTAAAAAGTAGAAAAATGTGTTCTTCGCTAACGGTATTTGAAGTTATATATCAGGTTTGGAATAAAACATGAAGGATATATAGAACAGTTTAATATAAAAAAGCCATTGCCAAAATTATTCATGGTACTGAACACGTATTTCAGGCAAAGCGCAAACCTATGACTTGCAAAATGATTTTTTGAATTTATTTTAGTTTTAATTTGTATTATGTTAATGAAAACACCTTTCTTAAGAAACATAGCAGGTTTACGACAGAGGGTCGATGTTAAATTATTTACCGGTGAAACGAAATATTTTAAACATTAAGTAGATATTTAATTTGCAGGAAGAACACTTGCAGATAAATGAACAAAATAAAGTTAATCAAATGAATGTATGGAAGCTTTACAGTGCTAGAATTACGATGCTTATATATGACTTCTACTACAACATGGCAAGGAACCGGTATGGTGCCAAAATGAAACTGAATTTCACAAATACAGAATATATGTACATACGCGTTCAAACAGAAAATTTCTAAACAGAGAATTTCTTCAATATTGTGAAACATAATCAAGGAAAACATCAGTAAATATCATTATCGAGCATGAATGGTGCTGGATTGTTCACAGATGCGAGGAACCATTTATCAATACAATACTTATATGGCATTATAAGTACTATATGTGATTTGAAAAGAAGTGTCATGGAGGATAAGAGATTCAAGGGTAAGGGTTGTTTAGATAAATACAAAACTAGGCAATTCTATTACGTTTTATGTAACCAAACAATAAATCACCAAGAAAATAATTTAGTTGGGGAGTAGCATCACGAGTTACACGATATCACAATTAACAAGGTTGCTCCTTCACCATATAACCCTTTTTGCCCTTCTTGAAATTCGTAGCATGAATACTCTGTGTAATGGTTACTATTCTGGTTGAAATTAAGATTGTGTTATGGACCTAAAATTAAGATTATATTAATCGACCTAAAATTAAGATTGTGTTAATCGACCTAAAATTAAGATTGTGTTAATCGACCTAAAATCAAGATTATGTTAATGGACCTAAAATTAAGATTGTATTAATGGACCTAAAATTAAGACTGTATTAATGGACCTAAAATTAAGATTGTATTAATGGATCTAAAATTAGGATTATATTAATGGACCTAAAATTAAGATTATACTAATGGACCTAAAATTAAGATTGTGTTAATCGACCTAAATTAAGATTGTATTAATCGACCTAAACTTAAGATTATATTAATGGATCTAAAAATAAGTTTGTATTAATCGACCTAAAATTAAGATTGTGTTAATTGACCTAAAATTAAAATTATATTAATGGACCTAAAATTAAGATTGTATTAATGGACTTAAAATTAAGATTGTATTAATGGACCTAAAATTAAGATTATATTAATGGACCTAAAATTAAGAATGTGTTAAAGGACCTAAAATTAAGATTATATTAATGGACCTAAAATTAAGATTATATTAATGGACCTAAAATTATGATTGTATTAAAGGACCTAAAATTAAGATTATATTAATGGACCTAAAATTAAGATTATATTAATGGACCTAAAATTAAGAGTGTATTAAAGGACCTAAAATTAAGATTATATTAATGGACCTAAAATTAAGATTGTATTAATGGACCTAAAATTAAGATTATATTAATGGACCTAAAATTAAGATTGTGTTAATGGACCTAAAATTAAGAAATGTAATGGAGACAAATCGATGGCTAAAGTCTGCAAAAAAATTGCAGGAATTAAAAAATTGCAGGAATTGTGCGATAAAGTATGTAATCAGAAAAATTTAAACCGGATTAAACAAAATGAAAAAGAATGTTACCAGAAAAACAAAGAAGGGATTAAACAATACTACGAAAACAAATAAGACTGGATAAAACATAATGATGATAACAACAAAGACCGGGTTAAGCAACAAACAAGAAATTATTTGAGAGTTTTGTGGAAGAGCGAGACACATTGTAAAGTAGTTCATTAATTCCCTAATATGATTGGTAATGCAGTTAATCACAAACATAAATCGGGTATTATTCTTGAGTTATTACGTGTATTTTACAGTCAGTTTGTAACTAAGTTGGATAATTCTTACAAAGTACAAGTATAAGGAATCAATACAAATATCACGTTAATCATCTGATATGTCACACCCTGGTCAGGAAAAGATCTTTTAGCTAGAGAAATTTACGTCTTATTTGTGCCAAAGAAAAACAATCAAACGTTAATAAAATGCTATCAAATATAGAAGTAGATCTGCATTACAGCTTAGTTGCTGAATTTAAAGAGTTGGCGGCTTGTAATCAAAAGGATACTCGAAACGCGTCAGTAACTTTGTATGTTCATTCAGTTTAAATTTGTGCAGATTTGTTCCTTTCATTTTATCATGTTTTACGTGATTTTAATCTTTATATAGTCCGCCCCGCCCCCTCCATGTATCTCTACTATTAGGTATAACGCTAAACTTAATGTCTTCACGGAAGTCACGAACAACTGCATTATAGTTTTTTTGTACTATCACCCCATATGTATGTATGTGAATGCTAGCTTTGTTAAAAGTTTTCCTTTCCGTGAACATCATTCATATTTGCACATTCTTTTATAAGAAACGATATATTGGTTTCTTGGTTTAGACTAATAAGTTATTCCAACCATGTATCTAATTTGTCATCAGGATCTATTTAGAATAACAGTGCCATCTTGACGGGGTTATTGTCTGTTGTAAGTTTTATTCAAGGAAATATTTCGTTGCTTCTTGAAATTGCGGATCATATTAATATCTTTGTGAAGAAAGAATGTCTCGTAATCCTTTTTAGATATTCATTTAGTATATTATCAGTTGAACTCGCTTTACTATATAATAGGTTGTCAGTCGTTTTTAACATTTCATGAGCTGTAATTGGGTCATTTAGACAAGAGTTATGGACAACATCCGCCGCTTGCACCGTTTCTGGGATTACTCGGTCGTCGTCATCCGTGTCCGTTTCTTTAAAATTGTCAAATTATTCTTGCAATACGATATTTTAAGCGTGTCTTTTCTTTGCAACATTTTTTATTAGCTTATTCCAGTATCCATTTAGCACTTTTGATTGTAAAGTGCTTATATTCATATGCAGTTATATTTAGAACGAGAGTAATGATTTTCATATTGCCAAACCATGCCTGAAAGTCAGTTTTAAATACATTTGCCGAAATTTCAACTTCATGTCTTTTATAAGAAAATGGCACGTCTTTAGAGATAATCAAAATATTACTGACAACATTGATGATTCTATCTTCATCGCCTTCTGTTATATTATTATTTTGATATGCTCATGCAATTCACTATTGATCATTTATCTTCGCCAAGAAAATATATTTTTTTCCAAATCCCACAACCTTCTAGTTCTATTTTCTGTCATAGAATCATCAAGTACATGTAACTGACTACTTCAGATCTGGTTTTTGAAGTACAGTGATTGCCTAATGATTGTAATCAAGCTCTTTTACATTGCAGCATTTGAAGCCATTTAAAGTCGTTAGTTAGGCTCTTGTCACCGGATGAGCATTTTCCAGTTCCCTAAAATACTAGTTGCATTCGATTGCGTTCTATACGACCTGCTAAATTCGCAATACGGTTATTGTCCACGTTAAAGTCTTTTTATGGATTGGTTTCATTTTTCATGTATTTTCTGTTTATTTCTCAGTGAATTTTAAACTGAAATCACTAGGGCCTTTTTAAGAGTTATGTGTTATTTATTTAAAATGAAATGGCTGTTCTACAGATATATGCAACTCGCATACCATTCAGATGTATTACTTTTCCAGCCTCACCCCCAATAACTGTTTATAGTTCAGTGTGGTTATATTACCTTTTTGAAAAGTTGTTTATATAGACTATTAACAACCAATGAGATGAATTTACCGTGAATCTAATTTAAATAGGTACGAACTGTAACAGAGGATATTAGTAGTAATACTCTCGCTATTATTTAGTTTAGGCTTAAAATATCCCCACACTCCGATTAGGTTAAGGTGTGCAGCGTTTTCTATTAAAATCAGAATATTTCTGTGATGTTGTTGGCTATACCCATTGTATTATTATTACTCGGTGTTACTAAAAATTTGGAATTATATTGTGGATTTCATTATCTGTATTTTCTTCTTTGTCATTTCTTAGGTCATTTGTTTAGGCTGGAATAAATAGTAACACAAGAAAGAGTGAAAACAACAAGCTTTTAAAAACAATACAATAATTTGTTTCCCTGGAAAAAGTCTGTAAAAATGAAAAGAAATATGAATTACGGTTTTATAAAATCAAATCCAAAACTGATCCAAAAATAATCCGTGAATATATTTTAGTATTCCTAACAACAAAACGTACCGATTTCACGTTCGAATCCCGACGAAGAATCCAACATGGAATACGATGATGTATGCTGCAGTCTGTAGTGTTTAAGTCTACAGTTCCTTGTAGAAACAAGAATTAACACTCTGGTTTCTGATAGCTGAATACATTTTTATAAAAAAAAACTGTCCTTGTTCCACAATATTACATAAGTACATTTATTTTCTAGAACAATAACAGAATTTATCCTTTTGAATCCAAGTAATTTGAAATAACTCCAAACCAAGTAATTTGATCAAACTTCAAACAGCATAACATACAACTAACAGTATAACACCCCAACTTCTACTGAGATTAATTCTCCAGAATATGGGTTATATGGGCTGTCTAAAACGTAAACAAGGGTCACGTGATTATCTTCTAAATATTTATATAAACAAATACTTGTTACAGATCACGTTTACCCAGTGTGACCCTGACCAAAAACAATAATTTTTGCTCTAAGAAATACAAAATGAAAAAGATTGTTTATATCCTAAAGACAAGGTCCAATGACTACCTTGGAAACAACCAATCATTTTAAAATAAAATAGAACTTGTTTACGAAGGTTGCTACAAATTCTGAAACAGAATTAGGATTTAGATCAACACCTGGTGTTTATAAACTAACAGTCAAGGTTGAACTATTTTCTAAAAAAAAGTATCATCTCTAGTGAATAAATTTACATCACAAAATATCATGCAATGAAAAATAAAAATAAAATAAAACTGACAAAAAATTAAAATGAAATAAATATATATTAAATCAGATATAATTGAATCAGATATACATAACACATTATTGGCGGTCATTCTTTGTTTTTTTTATGTCAACTTACATAGAATCCGTCAGGTTTGATAATATTTTGTTCTTATTATTTGTGTCCTAACTACATAATGGGATTTCGTTGATCATTTAAAATATTGCAATGATTAATTCCATAATTTATTGTGGGAAAGGAAATGTTTAATTTATAATCTCTGTTAGCAGCTATTTGTGGAGATATTGTCAGACAGTTCTTTCACTACAATGTAAATAGACTTTGCCAGCTACGTAAGGGGCGTTGGAACACTTAACAGGCTTCTCCGTTTCGCATCGGCAGGTTTCCATTTATAAAACGGAAATGCTTCCAATTGCGTGCCATATTGCGGTCGGATTGCCGACATGCTTTTCCAACCATTGTTGCATTCTGTACCTGTAACATTTAAATCATCGTGAATTATTACATAATCCGTTTTGCTTACTCGCCGTGTCATAAATATTATTCAACTTAATTATAGTAGAGGCTAAAATCGTATTTTTTTTTAATTATAAACTTTATTGAAATACTAATTTTCCTTTTTCTTTTAGGAACGTTTGCAACAGCAAACCCTTGTGAAGTTGCATTAAACCGTATAAAGCTGAAGATATGCAAATTCTCTGTAGACCTAATGACACTCTTAAACTTACATCCTCAATACTAATTCCAGCGGAAACACTTGCCATATCACCATACCAACTTACACAGTTAAAAACATAAACAAAACTTACATGCTTTTTTAATACTTTTTTCTGACAACTCTGAAATATTCTAGCTCATTAACTAAATCCTTCTTAACTTCATTTATTTTATAAGCCCAAGATTAATTCCATGTTCGTTAAATAACTTTTCAGTCAGTTAACGTATTAATATGTTTCATCGTTTTGTTTGTTTTGTATCCCCTGTCACATAATGTTTCATCGTTTTGTTTGGTTGTATCCACCGTCACATAATGTTTCATCGTTTTCTTTGGTTGTATACCCTGTCACATTATCTAGTCCATCGTGCACTAACTCACTGAAACAGGAATAACTTTTTTATTAATTCATATATGTCAAGTTTAGTTGGAGAATCTATCTGAACATTTAAGATCCGTTTAAACGCTTGCTGCAAGAGCTGAACTAAATATTTTGCTAAATAGTGTTAATTTGTTAATAATATGAGTTTCGCTTGCCAAATATTATTCTAAATTTTGAGTATCATCGTACTAAGTCACAACATTTATAGGAATCTTGTTCTGCAGTCTGGTTCCGCTGTCATCTAAGCAAGTTCCGCCGGTTCTTTTTACGTGGTGTTTAATTGTTTTATTGTTCCTTAGTTTGTTTGTTTTTATATGTAACAACAATATATGTAGCAGCATCTACAATAGCTATCAGGTAATAAATTTCGAGTTATACGTCTACTGAGTGAACAGTTTTGGACTCGTCTTTTATCTGTAGTAAGTACTTGATATTATTGATAATTTTAAAACTAATTTGCTTCGGCTTTTTTTAAAATTTCTGTGAATATCCAAGTTGTTTTGCGAGTTCAAATCTACGAGGATATTGTATCTTTCGTGATTTTACCTTCTCTGGTGATTCAGGAACTTTAGAAATTCTATAGTGTTACTCTAACCATCTGTTTATTTTGAAATGAAATTACAGTTTTCCTAAATATTTATTCATGTTCTTCAGACAATCTTTCTAGTAGTATGTGCATCAACGTAGAAATACCTTAAATCAATAATAGTAAGGTTCTGTTTAGTTACTGAGATAAATATGTCTTTAAAACATCCATTGTAACCATGGAAACATCATTACTGTGAATTACGTCATGGATTACATCTGCCTGCCCTTTTTAAATCCGTCTTTAAACGGTGTCAAGCTAGAATTTAATGCTGACTTTGGTAATCCAAACCTAAAAGATAAAAGTCAGAATAGTGTCCCGAAATTTACTCCTCAAAGATATCATTCATTGAATCATTTCATCTGACAATGACATTGATATTTTAGCTCATCTAGCAAAGACAAAAATGATATGTTTTCTTGATTTCTACTGAATCCATTTTAACCAGAGGGCCTTTTAAAGTTAAGTGTCTACGGGTTCTTTCCTTGTGTGTTCCATGTATTTTATTAATTTTTAATTCAGCTCATTTTTCATCCTTCATCATATTAGTCTGTTTTCGGAGAAACCTGATTCCTTCTCAAGTTGATCGTAATCAATTTTAGTAGTGGTTATTGACAAAAGCTGATGGAATCGAATTTGAAATCTGGATTATAATAAAGGCGAAATAGATAACTATGATAAATATGTTGCTGCTGAAAATGAGGATAATTTATCAAATAAGGAATTTTAAATTCCTTTGCAAAAGACTCACGCTGGAGCAAGTTTTTGAATTCGTTAGGATGGAAAGGAGGACGAGCATATTGTATACAAAATAAAACTAACTTGTAAACAAAACTGATTAGCCAGTAAATAATATAAAAAGATAAGCGATATTATTTGGTGATGCTGAAAATGATTTGACGTCATCTTTAAATGATGTAAGACAAATACGTAACGGTTTAAATAAAGGGTGTATTGATATAAATATTGAAATTTGAAAAACGAAAATAGATGTTTACTACAGACGAAAATATTGATAGATCGCTTATTAATTTAGAAGTCATTGAGTTAGGGGTGAGCTACGATATGCATATATTCAAATATGTTATCAATGGAAGAAAACCTCGACTAGAATAATAACTTTATGAAGAAAATGAAGCAAGATATGGCAAAGAAAACGAACCAACTAGATCAATTACATGAGGTATTTCAATCTAAATCAATTAAATGAGCAAAAATAACTGGTCATTTAACAAGATTAGAAATAAACTATTTAAAAAAATATTCACAACACTGAGCTAGAAGTTAAAGAAACATTAATATTCGGTGAAAAGGTAGAATGACTATTAAGAATATGTTGCGTAACATTTGTTACTATTCTTAGAGTCATTGATGCTATAGCTGCATCTCTTCGTGAAAACATACGAAATTTTATAAAATGTTTATTTTTACCAGACTAATTAAGAACTTACTAGTTAAATCTATTTATTACCCTAGATTGTCATTTCAGAAAGTACGTTACACCAACCCCTGCAACCATATACATAATTATAACGCTTGCTTATCTGTTTCATGACTTATATGTTGCACATAAAGTCATATATTAGTTGCAGGTACTGATGTTGGTATTCTGGGTTATTTGGTTGATATTGTATGCGCGTCAACTTGATTCGCATTAACGTTATTATCTGCAATTTGAAGAATTCTTAAAGACTTTGCATCAGCTGTTGAAATTCCATGTTTTGTGTCGTTGTTGTCTAAGGCACCGTATATTCCTAATCCAAGTGACTCTGATGATTTTAGTAAATGATTATTATGTAAAAAGAAAATCATGACCATATCGCTTGGCAACAAAAAAATAAGTCATCACGAACGACATAGCATAGTCAAATCTTTTAAATCTGATATCTTGTTGTGATGTTTCCATTACACTCATTACCTTGTTCAACTAATATTGATATTTCAAAAACGTTTTAACAAAGTCGTGATCATTAGAAACAGCCTGTGTAATAGTTATTATATTTTGTACTTCAGCACGTTAAATACACATAGCATAGGATCTAATACTGTCATTTAGGTGCGCTATTCTTTTAGCTATGTTAGTCAGTAATTATATTTTAGACAGAAAAAAGCCATAAACAAAGAAACAAGCACTAAAAATAAAAGATATAAACTGAGACATAACCACAACTAGCACATACTCTGTGTTCGCCACAATATTGTTATTTTTAGATAAGACGCATACCGTATATAATATTTTAAATTAACCTTCACTGCCATTGATACAGCTGCTTCATGAAAACATTGGACATTTAGTTGTATTTTCTCTACTTGCCAATCCCGGATTGCGTACCTAATATAGGACACTTAGTTGTATTTTCTCTACTTGCCAATCCCGGATTGCGTACCTAATATATGACACTTAGTTGTATTTTCTCTACTTGCCAATCCCGGATTGCGTACCTAATATATCACACTTAGTTGTATTTTCTCTACTTGCCAATCCCGGATTGCGTACCTAATATAGGACACTTAGTTGTATTTTCTCTACTTGTCAATCCCGGATTGCGTACCTAATATATGACACTTAGTTGTATTTTCTCTACTTGCCAATCCCGGATTGCGTACCTAATATAGGACATTTAGTTGTATTTTCTCTACTTGCCAATCCCGGATTGCGTACCTAATATAGGACATTTAGTTGTATTTTCTCTACTTGCCAATCCCGGATTGCGTACCTAATATAGGACACTTAGTTGTATTTTCTCTACTTGTCAATCCCGGATTGCGTACCTAATATAGGACACTTAGTTGTATTTTCTCTACTTGCCAATCCCGGATTGCGTACCTAATATATGACACTTAGTTGTATTTTCTCTACTTGCCAATCCCGGATTGCGTACCTAATATATGACACTTAGTTGTATTTTCTCTACTTGCCAATCCCGGATTGCGTACCTAATATAGGACACTTAGTTGTATTTTCTCTACTTGTCAATCCCGGATTGCGTACCTAATATAGGACATTTAGTTGTATTTTCTCTACTTGCCAATCCCGGATTGCGTACCTAATATAGGACACTTAGTTGTATTTTCTCTACTTGTCAATCCCGGATTGCGTACCTAATATAGGACATTTAGTTGTATTTTCTCTACTTGCCAATCCCGGATTACGCACCTAATATATGACACTTAGTTGTATTTTCTCTACTTGCCAATCCCGGATTGCGTACCTAATATAGGACATTTAGTTGTATTTTCTCTACTTGCCAATCCCGGATTGCGTACCTAATATAGGACATTTAGTTGTATTTTCTCTACTTGTCAATCCCGGATTGCGTACCTAATATATGACACTTAGTTGTATTTTCTCTACTTACCAATCCCGGATTGCGTACCTAACTTAAGCATTGTTATCCACTAAACTCGATAAAATTGTGCAATGCCCGGAAGCAGACATTATGTTTGTGTCAGTAAGTGATCCTTGGATATCTGATATTCGTCCAGGACTGAGTTTGTTTGCTGATCCATTGCATTTTCATGATAAATCAACACACAGTTTCGCTTGTAATGGAGGTTGTCATGGAATCGTCATTTAAGCCTCGGACGAAATATTTACTATCGAATTATTTTGAAGAAAACAAAAGATAATTAATTTGACACCAATAGTATTTGTTATATCCAGAAACAAGGATTGGTACTGGGTAATGGGGATGGGTCTGATAAATCTATTGAATACGACCTTAATTTTATATTATGAACTGCCAGGTTAGGTTTGGTTAGCAATTTTAATTTATTTTTGTATGTGAAATTTCAAATGGAATTCGCGTTAATCATATATATATATATATATATATATATATATATATATATATATATATATATATATATATATATATATAGAGAGAGAGAGAGAGAGAGAGAGAGAGAGAGAGAGAGAGAGAGAGACAGACAGACAGACAGACAGACAGAGAGAGAGAGATATGTTGAACGGTTACTGTGGTGCGGTGTTGCATATACCCCTCCTTCATATTCATGTATTTGATCAGTGCTAAAATTAATTGGAGTCTTGATGGTTGAAGAAATGTAATCCATTACACACTGCAACATACATTAGCTGCCACAGATCGCGATATAACCTTTATCTACCCTACAAGACTAGACGAATCCTATGATTCATCCCGTTCAATTATTCTTCAGTTTATTCCAACAAGATTTACACCCCATTAAGACCCTTCTAATGAAAGAGGAATGACTTTATTTACAAACAGGTTGATGTCAAACATTTTGTGTTTTGAAGAAAACCAAAACATTTTCCCATTTATCGAATTTGAATAAAATTTAGCTAATTAATTTAATTAACATAAAGTTATGTAGTGTTGTTAGTGTTGTTAGTGTTAGTGTTGTTAGCGTTGTCCTCGTGATTATTCAAAATCTCAGTCTATGACGTTTCGAACGTATGGGTAAACATTATGACAAACAAATTTATATCCACTCAAACAGAGCAACGGTACAGTGCATATCTGTCTCCACTTTTTTATCCGTATGCAGACGACGGATTTTACGTCTACAAAGTTTGATCTTGGGCCGTAAACAACATGAGACTGGTTGTTTTGCTGGTTGTTTTGTTAATATCGATTTAGGCTGAAATGACGTTTTGTTTTCATAAATATAAATGCTGCCTGGTGTTTTTTTGTGTTGCTTCCATACCTACTAATGGATATATATAGATGTGATATTGTTATCGTACAAATAAGTTTTTCTATTTGTAATAAAAAAAAGATAAATCTATACCGTAACTCGTGATGATCAGTACTGTTAATATTAACAGCATTTAATATGTAATGTAGACCCATGCCGTGTGCAAGTTGATTCTAACTAAACACGTTTCTGTCAAAGGTCAGGCATTTCACAATAGTATTTTCGCTTGTTGGGGACAGTCGCAAGGAATTGAAATTTTCGTCACAGCGAAATTCACTTTTTTCTGAAAACAGAAAAGTGATACTTTTCACACTAATCAAATAAATTGGCCAGAGAGCGCACAATAAACTTCAAACGCATTGCATTGCTTTTATTACTATTTTTAGCGGTGCCATTGCAATGGTATCAAGAAATATTATCTTCTTTCCCTCTGTCAATGTTTGGCTTGAAGAAACACAATTATGTCATGTTTGTCACGAAATATCAACTAACATGGACTTGCCGTTTTGAAAATTTGAACAGAAGAATCTCACAAGCTTACAAGAAAAATATTAACGCTAAATTCAGCCATAAGTTGAACACTGTGTTAAATTTAACACGGTTTTTAACACAGCGCATAGTTCATATTTTCATTCATCGGTACGATCATTTGTAACGGAACGAACTAAACGGACCTTTGTGTTTTAGTGGCTGTAAGAAACTGCTGAAGAATTCAATTCGACTGAAACATTTTTGCAAAAAATCTTACTGCCAGTGATTTGATAAAAACAAAAATCATTATTTCAAAATTCTCAGATTTACTAGGATTCATACAGGCAGGATTTATCCTGACCTTCTATCCAGACAACCCCAAAGTAAGTAAAATCATCGAGAAACACTGGCCCATCGTGGAATCGTGTGAAGTACTAAAGTTAATCCTCTCGAACAAACATGTAGTAGCCTACCAGAGACCAACACGCCTCATGGACATCCTGGTCAGGGCGAAGCTAACACCAGTCACTAAACAAGACCACGCTAGTCCATCTGGCCCCTGTGGCGATAAAAGGTGCAAAACCTGCTAACATATAAAACAGACCGGGACATTTTCTAGCACAATGACTAGAAAAAAAATGAGTATACATGGTCCAAACTAAACGTGCAAAAGAGAGACTGTAATTCATCTCGTCACATGTAAGATCTGTAGCCTTCAGTATAACGGAGAAACTGAAAAGCTACACAAAAGGAGCAATCCTCATAGAACTGATTGGATGACAAAGCTGTACAGAAGCTCTGTCGCAGAACACGTTTCCTCATGTGGCAACACTTTCAGCTATATTGCACTCAGTGCAATTTCTCACAATCCCAAATGGAGTTCAGAAACCAGGAAAGAAAAATAATCTAACTAGATACGTCGCCTTAGAACATTGAAAACAAGCGGTTTAAACCAAAAAAGACTAGAAAAGAAGACAGCCATTCACAAATAAAATTATCTTTTTGCAGCTAATACATATTCTTTTAAATAATTCTTTACATTTGCTTATTAGTCACTCAATAACATATAATTACTATTACAACAATGCAATATCCGGGATATAATTTGCGGGTACATAAATTAGCATATAATAACAGATGTCGCTATGGCTCATCACTTTTTAGGTCAATATAAAATATATTCCAGTCATGTAAAGTTTTGCAAACAACGGTTTTTCTGTTTTATTTGTTTATCTTGTCTGTGTTTTGTATTTATCTTTGAAATTCCGTTAACTGATTCAGCTTCCGGTAGTTGACACAAAATCGTTGTTTGCCATCCTTCTTCTGCACCAAGACTACATGAGAGCTGTACGGAGAATCGGTGGGTTGGATTACTCCCAGAGCAATCTGCTCGATCTCTTCACTTACAACTCGAAGTCGACAAGTGACGTTCTCCCGGGTATTTCTGTAACACATCGGAATACCCTGCCAGCAAAGTCTATATCTCCTTCCGCTGCTCAGCATCCAACATGGGGTCACACTTCACGTCCGAAGGTGTCTCTGTTCTCGTTAATGGACAGCTCAGATCAGTGTGTGTATTTTTGATTTTGTGTGTGTGTGTGTGTGTGTGTGTGTGTGTGTGTGTGTGTGACTTGAAATTTTAGCCTATCTTTAAAAAAAATCAGTCATATCGCTATGTCTGCAGCGTAGCAGCTTATAATGATATGTAGCACTGGGGCATCATGCCGCCGACATGTAGCATGATGTCCCACCCAGTCACATTATCTTGACACCAGGCCAACCAGGCCTACCACTAGCGTCTTAATGCTGAGCGCCTAGCGAGGTATCTGTTAGTTCCATTTTTTAAAAAGTCTTTGGTATAGCACGGCTGGGGACAGAACCCACGACCTCTCGCATCTGAGGAGGACGCTCTAACCACTAAGCCACAGGAGCGGTTCCTCTGAACAGTGTTCGCACTTTCCGTATCGCCTTCAGCGTCCGCGGTGATGATCGTGGCGACGAAGAAATCGCTGACGGTCTCTCTTTCTCGGTATCTCTTAAGGATATTAGCATGGTACAGCTTCCCCATAGTCGGTAGCCGTATCCGATAGGTCTGACCCTCGACCTTCCCGGTTATGACGTACGCTCCCCTCCAAGAAACGTTCAGCTTGTTATGTTCTTAGAACAAAAGCAACAATACATTGTCCCCTACTTCATACTGGTGTGGCTTCGCGCGCTTGTTTTAATACTTCACCTGACGAGACTTCGCTCGCATGAGGTTCTCCTGTGCGAGGGAACAAACGTCCTCCAGTTTGTTACGCAAATCCGCGACGTACTGATAGTTATTACGTACCTCTTGGACAGCGTGATCGTCCGTCAACAGCTGTCTCAGTACGGCGATTGGGCCACGTACGGTCCTCCCATGCATGAGTTCAAAGGGAGAAAACCCCTAAACTCGCTTGTTGTACTTCCCGATATGCATGGCAAGTATGTACCGATCCCAGTCTTTGAGACGTCATTCACATAGCTTCTTAAGCGTGTTTTTCAGAGTCCCGTTAAACCGTTCAAGCAGTCCATTATATTGGGGCTGATAGTCGTGAAGTGCTTAATCGACATCAGTCGGTTCACCTCACCCATTACGCGACTCATGAATTAGGTCCCTTGATCAGTCAGGATCTCGTCTGGCACTCTGCCTCTTGACCAAAATCCCAAGCAGCGCTTCATCGACGGTTCCCGAATCAATATTACAGAACGCGACAGCCTTCGGATAGCGTGTAGCGTAATCTACGACCGTTAAAATACGTGGATTTCCTTGCGACGACGCGTGTTTTATCGGTCCGATCAAATCCATCGCGAAGCGTCGAAATGTTTCATCCATAAGGGGTATACTCCCCAAGGGGACGGGCTGATGATCCGCTTTGAATTCCATTCTCTTTCACTTCTCACGGGAGAGGCAGAACCGCTTAGCATCTCCTTATACCCCTGACCAGTAGAATTCCTTGATAAAACGATCACGCGTTCTGGCAATTCCCATGTATCCTCCCATGAGACTTTCATGCGCAAGTTTCAACACTTCAACTCGGCTCTCCTTTGGCACGACGACTTCCTTGAAGTTCGTTTCCTTTCCTGGCTTAGCGACACAAGATCCCCTTCTTGTATACGAATTTGACCGCCACGTTCGGAGTTTCTTTCTCCGTTACTTGAGCAGCTTATTTATGCCACTGCGTCAGAGTTGCGTCTTCCTTCTGCAGGTTCCTTAAATCGGCCGGAAGTACTTTACTGACTGGTGTTGTCGTAACTTCCATCGGCATTGGTTTCATCTGCCGATTATGAACCCGGTTACCACAGCACTTATCGGCGTAGGTGTGCAAGTTTCGTGGTTCGATTGTGGCAACATATAGCGACATCCCATTATGACGTTATGTATTCTTCTTTCTTCTTGTAAATATGCTGTTTGGTTGTTGACGTTATTACTTCTTTGCCGTTAGATTTTGTCATTGTTCTCAGCCTGGACGTTATGTTGTTCTTTCTGGGGTTTTCCTCGTGATTGTTTTTGTTATGGTTGTTGTTTGTGATGACGCCTTTGTCTTTGGTTGGGCTGCCTTGTTTATCCAGATCCTTCTTTCTATTCTCCTTCTTTGTTGGTCGGACAATTGTGTGGTGTTTTTCCAGTGGTTCCGCATCTATTGCATTTCCGGTGGTATATACAGCCGTTTTACCACGACATTGTTAGGAAACAATGTAGGAAGAATGCTGATTTTATCTTCGGTACATCTTTATTTTATATTTTAAGAAGCTTTGTTCCGTTCTTGATGGAAGTCATAGGGATAAAGTCTATTCTAACGTTTTTTACTTGAATTTCTTGTTTTTCTTTCAACCGTTTAACCGTTGCCTCAAGGGAATCTCCATGGGTATATCGGATATTCAACTGTCCTCCATTTGATCTTTCTTCGTATGGGTTCTGGTTCTTTTATTAGTACTTTTTCCCCTGCGATCTCCATTTCTCCATAGGGTAGTATAGGGTCTTAAGATCCATCCTTTAAAGCCTATCCTGTTTAAGGAGTCTGCTAAGTCACTGAAGTCCTTATTGTACACTTGTGGTGCTACTAATATCATTGAACAGCTGGGTCTATTTTCTTAAGGTATCATGGAAACATCTATCTCTTGTGTGCCTTCTTTGTGCTTACATTCAATAAAATCTCCATTTTCTGTCTCAACTCTTTTATATCAAAATATTTCTCTAGTTCGGGAAGTTTCTTACTTGACGCCATCTTGCTCGTGCAGTGCGTGCCGCTCGTGCTGAATTATCTCCAATTGTTGCAGAATATTTTTCCTCTTCTTAAATTTTAACTTTGTATCATGTACGTTTGTAGAGTTTTTCTTATGTTTCTTTCAAATTCGGATCTAAATTGTTATCACAACCTCTATCTCAATTCCGATTGGATATTACTGTGAACCGATCCACTCGAGCTTAGCGGACAATGTTCCTCTCGCAGTCTGTTTACGTGGAGACGAATGAGAACACGCCTTGCTCACCCGGCGAGCTCCCTTTGATCTTAGACTAACTATTAACACGAAAGTGTTAGTCGTGCGATCTGTCGCCTAGCCGATCCAAAATTCCGCTCTCTGACGGTTCACGGTAACCTTGAGTAAGAGATTAGCTCTAGCCCGCGCCGTTGTTTAGACATCAAACACATGGCCGCGGCAATTACATATGTCGCAATACCTGGGCTTAGCAAACGTAACAGTCATATTGGTGAAACGGAAAAAAAAACCACTGAAAGCATGATCTCATGAACATAGAAGACCAATTTCAAGCCATCGCCATACTATAAAGTGGAACTCCGTTTAAGATACTAGATCAAAAACTAGCCTGGTTCGAGCGGGGGGGGATACATTCTTCTCCTTAAGTTCTTGTTTTCAATTAGTGTTGCACACTAGTATCTTCTCCCTTACCTTTCAAATCTTGCAAAATTGTTTCGTCACAAGCCGAGTTCTATGTAATTACTTGAGGTACTTTTTTGCTTCTTAAACAAGTAGATCACAGTGTGTACATCAGTTGCTTCGGTTTTGTTTTGTTCAAACTGATCACGGTCTGGGGGTTCCAACTGATTCCTCGCGAAGAGCGGAATGGAGCTGAGAGCGATGGAAAATTCCTAATCACTTCTTGACACGATTCTTCTCTCGCTACTCCTGGGTGACCCTTCCTGGTCTTGTAAAAGGTGTTTCCGTCATGACTTCGTACCATAAAACACGACTTACTACTAAGGAGTATAATTCGCTTATTGCTTTTATATGGTTTTATTTTTCTTTAGTCAAATACGAGAAACGTGATTACATGACCATCATCATTTACTTGAAATAATTAGTTCAACTGAAACGCATGTTATACTCTGGCGCAGACAAGCTTTGATTCGTGCATACAGCACCTGACATTTTTTAAACTCAAGTGTGGGTTGTTACAATACATATGAAATTTAATTGTCATTTATATTATGGTTACATTTTACTAATCCCCCAAAACATGGACGCCATTGCAACGCGGAATCACGCTCTTGCATCTCCATCTTCAATCACTTATTGCACCATTTTGCATACTGGATTTTCTTCACACATAACTGTGAAAAGTTCTAAATAAAGTCAAATGAAATGCCGCAGACAGAATCAAATCAAATCACTCCAACTGTCTTCACTCTGTCTCTTTATGGAATACCATAGATAAAACACCATAAATTTTCATTTTGTTTTCCAGCTTTTACGTTTTACTCAACAGTCTCTCGGTGACCTCTGACCTTCCTCGAATATTTGATTTTTAAACATGTTTCTGCTTAATAAAAAAATGCTTCAACAGCAAACACATGGACCTTTCAAGGCCTAACACCTAATCATACGATCCATTTTTTAACCCTTGGATAGAGTAGAACGTTTATAAATGCCGTGTCTAGCGATTCTCATCTTATTTATGTCTCATTAGTTTTAAATCCTTCCCTCACAAACTTCCGGTTTACGAGAATATTCCTCATTCGATTTGATTTTGAATTTCCTCAGCAATTCGGCAGTGAAGGAGAGATAAGACGTTGTCCATAAATGCTTCCCTGTGTTAATGGTTTCGATTATTTTTTAAGGTTATCCTACTTGATGCATCCCACCAAAATAAAAGCAGGATAAAACATAGTAGGGTTTACGATCAAATATCAGTCAATTAAGTGTATAAGAAACTCACGTTATTTCTAAGATGATACGACTTAAGCGGTGTTCACCATGGCGGTACATTATGAATGATACGATGTATGCAGTGTACACCTCCCTGTTACAGTATAAATGATAATGTTTATACGTTTTACACCACTTGGTACAATAAAATGTTGATATTTATGTGAGTGCGTGATTTGGACTTTTGCTTAAACATTTTCAGTCATACTGCTACGATTTCTGCAATGTAGCAGTTTATTGTAATGTCTAGAAATGGGGGCTTCATGCCGCAGTCATGTAGCATCATCTCCCACCCATTCACATCATCATGACACCAGGCCGACCAGTCCTAACACTAACCTGAGCGCCGAGCGAGGCAGCAGCTAGTACTGTTTGTATGACTCGGCCGGGGTTCGAACCGTCGACCTCCCACATACGAGAATAACGCTTTAGCCACTTAGGTTACCGGAGCGGTCTGCTATTTATGCAGTGTGCACCCTGGTTGTACAATATGATGATAATATTTATGCAGGATACACCTAGAGGCATAGTATGATCGTTCTCGTTATGTAGTTGACACACTGGTGGTACAATACTGTTTGTGCTGTGTACACCGTGGTTGTACAATATAATAACACTATTTATGCAGTGTCGTCCTGGTGGTACAATCTGATGACACTGTAGTGTACACTGGTTGTAAAATATGATGAGAGTATTTATACGGTGTACACGCTTGGCGGTAGAGTATCATGATAATATTTATATAGTGTACACCTTGGTGGTACAGTATGATGATACTCTTTATATAGTGTACACCCTGGTATTACAGTATGGTGATACTCTTTATATAGTGTACACCCTGGTGGTACAGTATGGTGATACTCTTTATATAGTGTACACCCTGGTATTACAGTATGGTGATACTCTTTAATATAGTGTACACCCAGGTGGTACAGTATGGTGATACTCTTTATATAGTGTACACCTTGGTATTACAGTATGGTGATACTCTTTATATAGTGTACACCCTGGTGGTACAGTGTGGTGATACTCTTTATATAGTGTACACCCTGGTGGTACAGTATGGTGATACTCTTTATATAGTTTACACCCTGGTATTACAGTACGGTGATACTCTTTATATAGTGTACACCCTCGTGGTACAGTATAGTGATGCTCTTTATATAGTGTACACCCTGGTGGTACAGTATGGTGATACTCTTTATATAGTGTACACCCTGGTGATACAGTGTGGTGATACTCATTATATAGTGTACACCCTGGTGGTACAGTATGGTGATACTCTTTATATAGTGTACACCCTGGTGGTACAGTATGGTGATACTCTTTATATAGTGTACACCCTGGTGGTACAATAAGATGATATTCTTTATGTTGCATAATATAATGATACCGTTTATGCAGTGTACACACTGGTGGCGCCGAAAGAACTGTGCCTATTGCAAAGTCAACACGATTACACTCGACCAAGTCCGACTCCATGTGCACTTGGTACGAATTTAAAGACTACACAACTGTGTGAAACACAGAAAACTTAGTCAAGGTTTCGATTATATTTCAGAAGTGAACATAAGACAATAAACTCAAAAAGAAACGAAATATTAAATGTTTGGTTTACGAAATAAACAAAGCGGAAAGCAATATTAACTTTAAGACTATGGTCTTATTAACAAATGCAATTATACAGTGATATGTTAGCTTTAAAATCCAAGTTTGATTGTAGTCTCATACTAAAAACATCGCCGCTATTTTAGTTACAATTGACAGTCACCGCAGTTGAATTCATTGACAAAAGGCCTGGTAGATATTATAATTAATTACAATGGCAGTTTCCGTCCATAACTTCGGGCCGAATTGATTGACGTTTAGATTTTTCTTGAGCTGCGTGGACTATTCTTTCTGGACTAGTGGACTCCGACTTGGGCTGCGTGGACTATTCTTTCGGGACGAGTGGACTCCGACTTGGGCTGAGAGCTGTGAACTGGACATTGCTATGGACGATAGAAATGATCCTAATAAAGTGATCAACTCGATAAATGGCTGCCCTATTGCTTTGGTTTTTATACAATACAATTAGTGAATTTCTTTGTTTGATCGAACTTCGAATTAACATGTGTGCTAACAGTTACACAAACGGATAATTAGCTGTTACATTATGCTTAATCAACACCTGTTGTGGTCATTAGAATAAACATATATAAACAGTAACACGTGACATGATTGCATTAACACGTAGCGATGTGTTTTGTGACATCGGTTTTAATCAAGAACTGGAGGGTCTAATTTCTATGACATCTCATTTGCATGGCCACTCCAGTTTGAACAGTACTAACTAGCTTTCATGTGTTAATTGGGATCGGAATAACATAACCGATTAATACTCATTTAATGGAGTAGGTAATCATTACCGATGAATACACATTTAATGGAGTCGGTAATCATTACAGGTGAATACGCATTTAATGGTGTCGGTAATCAATACCGACGCATACCCATGCAGTCTCTTCCATAAAGAGATATTCTGATAAAAAATTTACACCAATCCCCCACAAAATCTCATAAGTAACTATGGATGGTACATTTTATCAAGTATCTTAAAGGAACAACGGTGGAAATTACTTATAAAACAAATAACACTCCAGTTTGGTCTACGTCCCGAGGAAGACAAGTTGTGCAATCTCATCGACGGTGGACGCACCTGTGGCTCCAAAGTCTAAATTCCAATGCACACAGGCGGTTGCAGGTGGGGTATGGGACACTCGTGGTTGGGGGTGGCTGGGATACAGTTCTGTGACGTATCTCACGAGCTGCAGCAAGACGTTGGCGGCAGTCAACCTCGAAAGTGGAACAGTCTGTTTTGGTCATGGCTCGCCAGTGGCGTCTCTCTGATGTAGAGAGCTTGCGCTGGCTGGTTGAATGTCTGTCCATTTGATGTGCGTCTTGAGATTGTCTTCCTTCCTTCCCTCAGGACTAATTAAATAGCATGATGTGCGTGCAGAAAACAGTGGTGCATGCTCCATTGGAACGAAAATCACTTTAATCCAACTAAGTAAGTAGGTAGGTAAGTAAGTCTTCGTACCTCTTGCGATAGCGGCCGTAGTTTGTGTTGCCCTGGGCTAGCTCGCCAGTGAACAGCTGCTTTGGGATTCTGCTTTGATCCATGCGGATGACATGGCCAGTCCAACGAAGCTGGGAGGATTAGTTTGGCTTCGATGCTTGTTGTGCTGGCTCTATCAAGGACTTCCGGGTTGGTGATTCGGTCTTGCCACTTGATCCGCATAATGGATATATATATACCGCTCCGGTGGCCTAGTGGTTAGAGCGTCAGCCTCGGATACGAGAGGTCGTGGGTTCGATCCCCGGCCGAGTCATACCAAAGACTTATAAAATGATGCTAACAGCTGCCTCTCTTGGCGTTCAGCATTAAGAGGTAACCATTGTTAGGACTGGTCGGCCTGGATAGCAGGATAATGTAAATGGGGGGGGGGGACATCATGCTACATGACTACTGCATGATGCTCCAGTGCTACATCACTATAAACTGCCGCATTGCAGACATCGTAGGGATATGACTGAAACATTGTTAAATCTACATTCATATATATATATATATATATATATATATATATATATATATATATATATATATATATATATATATATATATATATATATATATATATATATATATATATATATGTGTGTGTGTGTGTGTGTGTGTGTGTGTGTGTGTGTGTGTGAACACTGACTAGGCCCGATATTCACAAATCTGATCAGCTTGAATATACACTGAAACATTTATATATTCTAGAGTGACAAATGTCATTACATAAAAGAACTTAAAAAATTCAAATTTATTTACCAGGGAATATTGTGACTGGGTGGGACATCGTGCTACATGTCTGCGGCAGTTATTGTATGAAACTTTAATGAATGTAATTAATTCCAAGAAAGGACTATCTGTGTTTGAGACATCACTTAGGAAAAGGATTGTAGCAATACGGAATCCACTATCGAAATGCTAAACGACCGAATTTATAACAACAAACGCTGCTCTTAAATATTGTATATTTATTTTTTCTGAACAATACAAAAGTATAAAGACAAGCTTTCATTATTCAAAGGTCTCCTAGACAAATTAATGACAAGCGACACTCTGTGTCATAGTTGTCCTTGTTTAACAATTCATGCTTGTCAAGTAAGCCTCGCAAGATGGAAGAACGAATGCGTCAAACGCACGAAAACGGGAAGAATGGTATAATATTCATCGGGAAATAAAATGTATGCTTCCGTGGGATCAATCATTGCACAAGTATGTCCCACAAATACGAACCCGCATGTTATTACTTCATTTTATTTCGTGTTGACATCCAACTTCTGTATAATTGGCACGACTCTCTTTGATAAGACAGGACAAGATGAAATACCATAATTTTTCGTTATTGAGTGAGTGCTTGTTCCACTTTCTATGAATAAACCATTTGTACGTGGAAGTTTTTCATTGTAATGCATTCACATCATCGTGACATATGCTCTTTTTGACGTTTTTCGTGAATATTGAAAAGTATTGTCGAAATTTCGTCAATGTTGTATTGATGTTACTGTCATTTATCCAGGATGGCATTTCTGAAAACAATTATCCGGAAAATCTTTCTTCTTTTTATTTCTAAATCGATGCTATCTACTTTCGTGATTGAAAGCAATAAAAAAAAAAGCTTCTGATCCTGGGCATTATGTACAACAAAATAATCGTCATATCTACTAAAAATATATAGATATTTAAGCAGATATGAATAATCAACGTTTGCCACAATATGGAAATTTAAACGATCAGTGTGCAGAATGTTTAAGATGCAAATCTCTGTGTGTGTCTACCTGTGATTAAACAAACATGTGCTTCTAATTAATCTACCAAGAGTGGGCGTTCTTTGATTGCAAGTGTTCGAATGTGTTTCGATCCTCATTTAGATCTAGCTGATAATATTCTCTTTTAAGTCATAACTTAATATTTTCACAAGAATTAGTAACACATGCACATTATAAATTAGCTAATTAATTTAGATATGATAAATAAAAAGGAATGCGCCTGGCTGACTATGATCTTTCTTCTATCTGCAGTAGCTAATTGTTTTAGCACTAATTGAAACTGACTTTCTGACTGTAAATTGGCCACGATAATTCCACCACTATCTTTATTTTATCTAAATGGATTTTTAAACATAGCACTGGCATGGTGTTATTACTCAGCTAATGTGTTGATCACAACTTAACAACTTTAATTTGTAAAATTAAGAGGAGGAAGTATGTGAACAATAAAAATAAGCACAACACCTTTGAACATCACGCATTGCAGATTGTAATATTGTAAACATAGAAGAAAATGTTTTCATACAAAATAGCCCCAGTGCGGTTTTATAACACTTAACATTTAAAAGATTTTTATATAAAAAAAAAATCAAAGAGAAACTGGCCTTCCTAATAAAGACAGCATTTGACACAGGCAAAATCATTTTTCAAAACAGAATGTCGGGTTGGAATTCAGTTGGACTCGTGTTATAGGCAGGGCGAGTTTGACCCAATAGGCGAATTGGGCGGCAGCCTAGGATGCCATGATTTGGGGTGGGGTGTACCAAAAGTGATGTATACCGTCAGGTTATTCATTTATTATCATTATATATGTAGGCTAAATAATTAAATTGCTACATTATCAAGTCGAACGTGAAAGAATACAAATGAACTGTTTTAATAAGCAATGACCAGAGGGGGAGGCGAGGGAGGGAAAGGGGCGCTAAATAACCGTTCACCGGCACTAGTTATAGGGTAGACAATCAATTTCCATATATAACGTGTGTCAGCTAAACATTTCCAGCTGCATGGATTGAAACGTGTTCAGGAATCTAGACACTTCGTTCCGAGACAGATCACTGTTTTGTTCAGTCACTGCAGTTATCTGTGTGCATCAGCTGATTTCCATCATGGAAGGGTGACTATTTGTGGGAGGTTTTAAACTTTTACTATTAACAACGCTGGATATTAAATAAAGCGCATATATAAATGTAACTATTGGAAGCGTTCTAAATATATAATGGACCGCAAAGACCAGGTCTTAAATTCATGAAAAAAATTCTGTAAAAGACTCCAAACATACTTGTTAGAAATCATGTTTCCATTGAATGGTATGAAGTCATTTGCAGGAATATCTTATTGGACCAAAATAACAATACCAAATTTGAGATTTAGAATTAAAGGTCAGTTATGCATCTCAGTCTTGTCAGTGTTGCGAATTCATTGCAATAATAATATCAATATTTAAAATAGATTAAACATAACAATGATTCTTTGATATGAAATGCTTTCAGCAAATGGCTTTAAACCCCCTCACCAACGTCAAATAAGCGGTCACGAATACCAGGGCTGACTTGTAGTGACTAACCACAATATGAATCTCGACATAAACACGTGCGTTACCTAACTATTTGTGATATCTAAGGTGAACAATAAATATTTACAGAGGAATCGACTTTTGTCTATCATCCATTTTGATAAACTTCCGATCTTCCTGCCATATTTGTCCTTCACACGGATCTTCACTTCCGACAGATACTCGTTTTATGGGAGCATAAGTTAATATATCATATATCCCGCAGATTATTAATGAGAATGTGCGTTTTAAACCCCATTAGCTGTCACATTTAGATACAGTACACAGCTGTCCAGTGGAGTTAAGTAGCGTCATCTGAATTTACAGCTGCCATAAAGTAATGACGCGTCATTTTGTGCCTAGTTCTGATCGATTTCTATTAAGAATTACTCAGATTTGTGCATCTTTCCTTGGATATTAAGTTACAAAACGAAATATGAACAGAAAGGAATTAAACTTTATTTAGCTTTAAATTGTTTTTTGTATCTGATAAATCAGTTTATAGTTACAACCTTTAGGATTTAACTATGTCTTAAAGGTATATTACACAGAATTTATTTGAAAAAGATGAAATAAAAGAATTACCATTAAATTGAGATACAATCTAAATTTAATCTAATTAATTAGTTTATTCTTAGAAAGCAGTAGAACCAGTAATTACTAATATAATACTATTTTTGTGACCTTTAATGCTAGACTAAATATAAAAAAATTGACACTGCATTTAAGATTCTTTTCAAACGAAATGGTTTGATAGGGACCGATTTAATCCCCAAAATTAGTGATAAATTAAAATGGTTTTAAGATTTTTTTATGGTTATCCCATATCCACTATATTTCGAACTGAAATACATGTATACCTGATATAACGAAATAGTGTAAAAATAGCAGTTATCTTGTTCCTAAATAGGCCCGTGTTCAATCAAAAACTCATTTCTTACCAGATTTATGACTCATTATGGTCCTCAAAAAAAAAAAAAAAACAGCACATCGGAGAACGAGTTTGATTTTTCGTCGGACGATACTTTTGTAAACATTTTACATATATGCTCATCACCAGCGCGCAGAAAAACGAAGACAAAATGAAAAACATAGTCCACCTGCCATGTTCGTCGCCATATGATTGTAGTGCTTGCTTCAAACTAACATAAAATGAGATTTTATGTTTCTTTACCTTAAATTGACGATCAAATAACGATCACTATTTAAGTTTATATTCTGTTTCTAGCTGCATTTTGAAGCATTCTTTAGCTCAAATCATAATCGGAATATTTGGTTGAGAGCCCCAAAATATAGAAGAGGTACAGAGGAAATTATCTTCACAGCAATAAAAAAAAAGAAGAAATCGATAAGACTATTTTTGACTAATTGCCTATTAAAGTTGTTGTTGTTGTTGTGGGGTTTAGCGCCATTTTTCAGCACGATAGGCTATATATGGCGGCCAGTATTAATGGTGGAGGAAGAACCCAGAAAACCCCGGAAAGAACCACCGACCCACGAGAAGCTACTGGCAAGCTTTCTCACATGCCCACATTGGCTGAATCTTAGACTCGAACCGCCGCAGACAGAGCCTATTAAAGAGAAATGATAGTAAGAAATAAATTCACCGTGTATTTTTTCATTACCTTGATCACATTAGGTTGCATTTATTATCTATAGTCTGCTCTTCTAGGATTTAAAATACACTGGCACTCAGGCAGAAATAACCATGATATGAATACTAATGTTAATTACATCCATGCAGTAGAGCTGTGCAATCACTGCGGAATATAGTTTTTAAAAATGCAGTATTCGCTAGGATTATTGTTCATTTTCATGAATTATTTTAGTACATTGCTTTAAATTATCGTCGCTGGATATAAGATGGACCCAGGTGCCCCGAGTGGTCTAAATCCCTCGACCTTACCGATCATTATCATCTCATCTCTTTCCGCGTGGTTTCGAGTTTCGACCAATGTGGGTATGTGGGAATGTTCGCCATTAGCTTCCTGTGGGTTTGTGGTTCTGATCTGGGTTTTCCCCTGTTCTTCCTCCACCAGTTACACTGGCCGCCATGTATTATCATGCGCCAAAAAAAATGGCGTTAAAAACCAAAAATCAAATAAACAAATATACATTGGCTACCGGCACGTTATAACACGGATTACTGATTGCAGCAATTATCAAACACAATATTTATTTAAGTGAAGGATTATTGTACGATTTGTTTACTATCAGTGGAACGATGTGTATAAAATCAATTGTTTTTACAATAAAAAGCAAAACAAAACAAAGAAGCAGATAATCAAAGATTTGGATAGATCTATCACCCTACGGAACCAAACCAGATCATGTCTATCACCCTACGGAACCAAACCAGGTCACAATTTATTTATGTCTAGCAACTTGTCAGCACTGTTTGTATTTATACAAATGGTGTAAAGCGAAAATGGATACTAATATATCGGACAGTAGCCAATCGAATCCGTTGTATTTAGTATTTGTTTCTTTTTCCTTTCTTTTAAATCTAAATAAGTTTTTGTTCCTTTTGCCTTCTGTAATTCACAGGTATTCGGTTCACAACATTTCTTTGTTTCTGTCTTACATTCCATTTGTTTCATGTATTTGACGAATAACTCAAACTATTATCTATCCAAACGTTTGAATAGGAGTTTAAAAATAACTCTCGAAATATTTTTTCTTAACAATACTGCAATTTCAACTGGTTGCTTGCTCAGTAATGTCCTCAAAAACTGCCGGTGTGGGTGGGCGGGGGTGGATGGGTGGGTATGTGGGTGGGGTGTTAGCAGTACAATATAGATATTGATGGCTATATTATGCCGAGGAAGTGAAAGCAAGTGTCTTTCCCAATAACACCGCCACAGCCGGCCAGGGCTGTGGCCTGTGAAGGTATCACACCTGTGACAGGGCTGTGGCCTGTGAAGGTATCACACCCGTGACAGGGCTGTGGCCTGTGAAGGTATCACACCCGTGACAGAGCTGTGGCCTGTGAAGGTATCGCACCCGTGACAGGGCTGTGGCCTGTGAAGGTATCACACCCGTGACAGGGCTGTGGCCTGTGAAGGTATCACACCCGTGACCTTTAGATTACGAACAGATCTACCAACTTAGCAACCGAATCTCCCACCCCCATCCCATCAAAATAAAATGGTGGATCCCTAAGTCATAAAGAGGTGGCAAGTGAGTCAGGCAAAATGATTCAAAAAAGATTATTTTGGCATATTTTTTAGACCTGGGCTCAAATTAATCTCTTTCTCTCCTTCTCTCTCTCTCTCTCTCTCTCTCTCTCTCTCTCTCTCTCTCTCTCTCTCTCTCTCTATATATATATATATATATATATATATATATATATATATATATATATATATATATATATATAAAGCTCTACAAGCCTTAAAGAGCACGGGCAATTGTCGGGTGAGACTTGTGCGAATCAGGTTTAGGAGTCAATGCCTTATCTGCTGTAGCTGTAATGAGGAAGTGTACTGTGTGCCTGTCGATGCATCAGAGTACAACTGCTATATATGAATTAGGGTATCATGCACACATACATTTCCATCGATATTTGACAAAAGACATGAGAGAGAGAGAGAGAGAGAGAGAGAGAGAGAGAGAGAGAGAGAGAGAGAGAGAGAGGGAGGGAGGGAGAAGGAGAGGGTGGAGAGAGAGGCTGTATGACTGATAACCGTCAGCAAAATGGGAGCAAATCTTAAGCACTTTGCCATTTGTTTTTGAATTTATTTTTGTTTTGTTTTTTAATTTCCCGGTTTTGGGGATGTTCGGATTTTCATTTGATCCTGTATTGGTTTTTCTTTAACCTCTAGAATTATTTTTTTAAACTAATACAGTGTATATGCTAAGTTATATTAACCTAATACAGTGTATATACTAAGTTATATTAAACTAATACAGTGTATATACTAAGTTATATTAAACTAATACAGTGTATATACTAAGTCATATTAAACTAATACAGTGAATATACTAAGTCATATTAAACTAATACAGTGTATATACTAAGTTATATTAAACTAATACAGTGTATATACTAAGTCATATAAACTAATACAGTGTATATACTAAGTTATATTAAACTAATACAGTGTATATACTAAGTCATATAAACTAATACAGTGTATATAATAAGTTATATTAAACTAATACAGTGTATATACTAAGTTATATTAAACTAATACAGTGTATTGATATTCATTTCTATGCTACAGATATGTAACCTATTCTTTTCCCAATTTCTTGTTTGTTGCTTTTCAAACAATTATGTTAAACTATATTTTACACCATCCAAACTAGAAAGTAATTAAATGTTACATTCAGATATTTACAGTGTTGCCTTTCTATGACATTCATTAAATATTCACATTATTTATTGAATAATTATGGACTTTATCACTTGAAACCTTATTTAAATGTGGTTATAATGTCAAAATCAATGCTAGAGGAGCAATATCGTAAATGTTTGTACTTTGATCTAGAAAGTTTTATGACTGGTGATAATATCAGTCATCTACGGCAATAGGTCAGGCAAGGGGATAATATCAGTCAGCTGTGGCAATAGGTCAGGCAAGGGGATAATATCAGTCATCAATGGCAATAGGTCTGGTAAGGGGATAATATCAGTCATCTGTGGCAATAGGTCAGGCAAGGGGATAATATCAGTCATCTATGGCAATAGGTCAGGTAAGGGGATAATATCAGTCATCTGTGGCAATAGGTCAGGCAAGGGGATAATATCAGTCATCTATGGCAATAGGTCAGGTAAGGGGATAATATCAGTCATCTGTGGCAATAGGTCAGGCTAGGGGATAATATCAGTCATCTGTGGCAATAAGTCGGCATGGGGATAATATCAGCCATCTATGGCAATAGGTCAGGCAAGGGGATAATATCAGTCATCTGTGGCAATAGGTCTGGTAAGGAGATAATATCAGTCATCTGTGGCAATAGGTCTGGCAAGGAAAAAAGAACATAGCAAATCAAAAGAATATTTGTTTCAACCATTTACATGCGCGTTACACACACAAGCGATGAAAACATTCCTATATAAGCGGAGTTATATCACTACTGTAGACAACCAATTTCAGAGAAATTTGGTCAATTTTCTAAGGATTACTAAAAAAATTACTAAAACGTATATACATACTTTTTAAACATTTAAAACAAACAAGTAGGTGAAGAATCGTTATTGGGTTTTGAAGTTTCATCGAAAAAAGATGCTAGAAACTAACCTTATGCGGAATTCACTTTTTTGCATTTAGGCAGTAAGACAGTCAAAACTTACAGGAAACCTGTCAACAGTAAATATATAAACAGATCCACATCGCCGCCGTTAGAACCACTGTTGAGCAACAACAGCAAAAAAGAGTCAGTGAGGAAAAAGATTGGTGACCAATATCAAAATCATCGTTTAATAATAAGCTGGTTCTCGTTTCTGAATTATGTATATCCAATGGTGACTTTCGGATATCTTACATATTTTACAGACTATACAAACTTGCTATAAATATGTGCTGTTTGTTATTCAAATGAAACACCTGCTCACTAGGCGACGGTATAGAGCATTAGATTTTTCGTCAATAATAAAGCATTTAATGTCCGCGACCGCGTTTATGTTTATCGACAGAACCTTGACCTCGGCGGTACAAGTTCTTGCGCTTTTCGTTTCCTTTGCTGGTTTGATATATTTACAGCTGTCACACGTTCGATTTGTTTGAAAGCTACAGTTTTGATACTATAGTTACCATAGATTGCGAGATCATTCATGATACCGACTCAATTTCTTTTTACCGAAAAAGTTCATATATTTGAGAGAATGTTTTTTCTTTCTTCTCGATATAAAGTAGTTACAATAGTTAATGGCTAGGAATCGACATTCCCTCAATTTTGCTTGAAAATGTTATTCGGATCCTAGTGACCTTATTTGTGGCAATGTTTCTCTAAGTGATCTTATTTGTGGCAATGTTTTAATCTTTCTCTGGCCTTGCTAAACGTTTCAGAAAATCTGGACCCAGAATGCATTACGTAAGATAATTTGCCACTAATTTCACTTTCTATTAAAAGTATCACATAATATATACCCAAAAAGTTGCTCCCCCATTCAGCATATTTATTTAACGCAAAATGACATGTTAACATCCGACTGTTTCAAATAAATCATCCATTTTCATTAAATAGAACGCAATATCCCTCTTGAACTTCGTCCTAAAAAAAGATGTTCACCTGATGAAAAAAAAGAGGTTGTAAACCACGAAAATTCATTCAATGTTTATCCCAAATTTTCTTCCGAATGGACTTGACCTTGTATCATGGAATGACCCATATTTCTCATGGCCTTGTCATGATCTCTACCTTTCAGTGGTATTATCCGGAAAAGTTTGGCAGTTTAATTTCAGTGTTATCACTTTATTAATATTGATTTTCAATTTTTTACTTAAGATAACATTTCAGCAACACTGATAAAATAAATTGAGTTAGCTTCATTATCTTCGAAATGTAGAGATAATACACTGCCTACCTGGATACGTCACATGTCAGTTACCTACTTACGTTGGTGTTGCAATATCCATTGGGGTTTGAGATGTTTTAATACATATAGATGGACTGTTGTTGACATGTTATGTTCTTCAAACTTGTTAAATAATGGACAGTTTGCACTTTACATTGGTTCATGTTTCTGAACAAAGCACTTTCAAGGAAATGCATGAAAGTTTTGTTATATCGATTTAATACACTTTCTATAATTTTAAAATGAATCCGTGCACATTATTTAGTCTCAGGTGTGCCGCTGAATAGGTTCCAATAAACTTATGACATCAACTTTGCAAACGCTTTGGTTGTCTGAGTGAGATAATGAGTTTACAGTTTAATTTTTGGGTTACTTTTGCTTTAGAGTAAAACTGACAAGATATTAAACGGAATATTGAACAAGTAAGTTAAACATTATGTGCAAAAAGATAAACACGGAGGGAAAATTGCTTTGAAATGAAAGATGCAAAAATTGTGAGTTGGACATAATCAGACAATATCTGAGGTTTTCGTTGTGTAACTTGGTTAATGTCCAGTATTGTGAAGCATTTGCTATTTTAGAATTCTAAAGACAAACTGTAGGGTGCATTCATTATTCATGACGAAAAACTTGTACCTGCGTCATGTAAGTCACGCGTAGAACAGACAACTGATATTTTCCGACAAGCAGTATTACGGCTTTACCTGATTTGCTGCCATATCGATCGAAGGGAAGGTAGAAAACGGTTGAGAAAGAGCTTAAACGTATCTATTGAGCTTTGTGAGATTTGGGATGCATATGAAGGCAGCTGTTTGAAGGTATGGCACAACCAACAGTGTCAGACAGGTAAGTAACTTGTTTTAGAACACATAAATACGTGCATAAATCAAGAAATCTCAAATAAACGTATGCTTTAAAAATTATTACATTCTGTTTAGTTTACGCTTCTATCGTTCCAGTTTAATTTTCAGATAATTTAATTTTCAGGTCGGGAACTTTACAAACATAAATGCACATCAATTCTTTTTATAGCGGCAGAAGGACATTTCGAGTTGTCAGCGCAGATGAATTATTACAAGACTCATTAGCTGATTAACTGATTAACCAAATGTTTCTGCGTGAGTATACATATTGACAAACTGACAAAAGTACGACATGACAATATATTGACAAACTGACAAAAGTACGACATGACAATATATTGACAAACTGACAAAAGTACGATATGACAATATATTGACAAACTGACAAAAGTACATGACAATATATTGACAAATGGCAAAAGTACGACATGACAATATATTGACAAACTGACAAACATACAACATGACAATATATTGACAAACTGACAAAAGGACGACATGACAATATATTGACAAACTGACAAAAGTACGACATGACAATATATTGACAAACTGACAAAAGTACATGACAATATATTGACAAATGGCAAAAGTACGACATGACAATATATTGACAAACTGACAAACATACAACATGACAATATATTGACAAACTGACAAAAGGACAACATGACAATATATTGACAAACTGAAAAAAGTACGACATGACAATATCTTCAGATGGATTAAGTTTTCGAAAGAGTGTTTTACACTATTGTTTATTATTTTCTTTGATCAGTCATTAGAGGAACAATTAACTCCATCGAGGTCTTCTGTCCTGTTTAGTAGGGTAACGAACTTCGGTATCATATTCTGTTTCATTTTAATTCGATCATTTTAAGAGACAATATTATGAATAAGCGAGGTTCGAAATATTACAGAAGTACATGACAAACCATTGGGGATCTCACCAAAATTACTAACTATCCTTTGAATTCCGGAATCCTGTGCATTGTAATTTGCTGATTATACTAAAGTACATCAAGAGCAAACTGAGATTAAGTCATATAACTTCTGACTCGGAAGGAGATGATGCAGGTTAGAAACCGGACGAATCGTACCCGAGTCTTATTTGTAAAAAGTGGTTAAGACATCTGCCTCGCTTGATGCTCAACGTTAGGAGGTTAGTTTTAGGATTGGTCGGCCTGGTGTCAAGATAATGTGACTGGGTGGGACATGATGCTACATGTCTGCGGCATGATACCCCAGTGCTAGAAATCACTATAAACTGCCATACTGCAGACATCGTAGCGGTATGACTGAAAATGTTTAAGGTGCGATACAAATCCAACACACACACACACACACACACACACACACACACACACACACACACACACACACACGCAGTTTTTCGTGATAATGACTTGACAGATATGAAGAGTGAAATTAGTTCAATTTGTTGTTATTTACATCAGCGCCAAAAGCTTTCTGTTCCGATGATACTTAACCGACATTGGTGCTAAAACTAAACGAACTTTACAAGTATTCTCACCTCACTCTTCAACCGAACAATAATTACAATTTGTCAAATAAGAAGTCGCTTATTTCCGAGTTTTCAATAATAATACAAAAGTATTACCTCCGGCGGATTATGGGGATAAATGAACTCTTGTGATATATACAAAAAAATCTACATCTATATTTTATTTATCATTTTCTAACAGGTACCATGTCGTCACGAAAACAAAAAGCCATCTATAGCTTTAATTGGGAAACATTAATTTCCGTATTTCTTTGTTTTATCCAGCTGTGGTTCTCGTTAGATTCTAAAAACGACTCACTGTTTCAGACATGATGTCAAAGGATAATTAAATAGACTATATATCGTCTTGTTTTATGTCGCTCCGAACTTATTCAACTAACTGTGTTATATACAATATGCCCCAAAAAAACTCAGCAAAGCAGACGTTCAGCTCTCTTTAAAAACTCTTAAGTTTAAATGCATTGTGTAGATTTTCATGTGTGTAGATTTTCATGTGTGTAGATTTTTATGTGTGTACCATGAGGCATTAGTTGACTTTATACAGATGAACTGATATCTTCTGAATTTATGACAGCTGCAATCATTCGTTCCTTGATTTTGTTAATTTAACAAACAGGAAAATACAGGCCAAGAAGAAAATGTTATTTTGTAAACAAATCTATTAAGCTGAAACTTCTTAATTTTAGAGCAAAACTTAATTGTAACACTTCACTAGGATGTTTAATTTTTGTTTATTTTACAGTCTAGAGTTATAATTTTTAAATCATGACATCCTTCTGACAACGTTTTTAAATTGAATTACCCTGACAACACCATTAAATTTAATTACCCTGAAAACGCCTTTAAATTTAATTACCCTGACTCCCGTGAATTTATATATTTGGCTGAGAACAATCGTTAGTTTAATTTCTTCACTAAGAAAAATTGCGGTCATTATGAAGTTTGAACGATGATCAGTAATAAATTATTTTATTAATGGGTACATATAACACCTCAAGAGATTTAAATTCAGTTTGTCTATGCATTTTGAATGAACCTCAAACTGATTTTAAGAAGCTTTTTGTTCAGAACATCAAATGCCGTGCGGATGGTTCCCTATTATTATCGCTGACGAAGTATCATCAACAAGTAGTTTTAACTACCTTGAATATGGACAATATATATATATATATATATATATATATATATATATATATATATATATATATATATATATATATATATATATATATATATATATATATATATATATATATATATATATAATATGTCACGTGATGTATGCATTTTTTTTATTAAAAGAGTGGTATTTCAAAGGTAGAGCGTATATACTATACATAATTTTATTTATATTCCATACAAACATATACATTTTTTCTTTGAATAGAGTTAAGATTAGGTACAGGCAACTATGTATTGACCAAGTTAATGAACTCTTCATATCCGTGCCTAGTGTGCCTGCTACAAGATGGAGTTCTATGACTTTGGTGGCTATTCACAATCGCCTTTGCAAATTAACGAGTTGCTTGTTTTCTTTCTTGAGCTTCTTTGAGCTTCTCTTTCCATTCATTTTGATTAAGTAAATATAATAAAACATTATGATTTAAACATGAAAGATAGTTTTAATGAAGAAAGTAGAGTAGTACTAACACATGATTCGCATGTAGAACACGAGAACGCTCAGCCATTCACGTATCTGCGAATGGGAAATAAGTGTGCAATGTAAACTAAGCGAAATGACGAAAGAAGGAGAGCTAATTCAAACATTTTAATGCATTTATAGTTTCTCTAAGTCATTTTTTCGGCTTCAATTAAAATCAACACCGACCATAACTTTGTTTAATCCTTCATGACTCTTTTCCATTTCCGTTGATCAATTTCACTGTACTTTTTATCATCATTCATAGGTCCAGGGGCAATATCGCATGACACAGGCGTAAATTTAGCTTGCTACGATTAGCCAGAGAGAGATAAAGAGACAGAGACAGACATACAGACAGAGAAGCATTTTTATTGTCAGTCCCTTTGTTTTGTTTTTTGGTTTTTTTTTTATTGCTCGACTGGTCTGATGGCTTGACAAACACAGCGGGGGGGGGGGGGCTATGTAAAAAAAAAAATCGTTTTTATAAGAACAGAATTATAGGATTCAAACGACACTATCGAGCTCATAGGTATAAATAGTGTCATTTACTATAATTTCACATTGAGTTCGAGGTACAGGTTTCTTTGAAGTTGGTTCTCGCAAGTGATTCCAGATGGGTCTGTTATCAGAGTTTTAGGTGATGGCTTTTGTGAAAAAGGAGTGCTTGCGTTTTACAGTGAGTCATTTGTTCGGCCACAAGCAATAATGTGCATTATCTTTATATTTAGGATATTTGTTTTGTTTACGTTGTACCTAGGCGATTTCATTCATATACCATTCCGATTGTTTTGATCGTTTACTTCTTTTGATGTGGGAGCATGTATATTTAGGGTAGTAGAAACACAGTGGTTCCAGTTAGACAAGTCATAATCTTGGTATATAATAGAAAGAGCTAATGAGTTAATATTTTGTGGCAGTTCGGTGAGAAATTTATTCTGGCAAAGTTTGTAAAGTATCTGTATAGCATCTGGTGGTGTAAATTGTTTTTCTTTGCGCTCTGTTGCATACGAGTTTCATCTATGGGACAGTGGTCACTAACAGGGAAACAAGGTACGTTTATCTCGTAGAGATTGTCACGATTGGTAGTGTAGATTGGATCGATCAGGGTAGAAGTACAGACTGTTACTCTTGTTGGAGCATTAATTACAAGTACAATGTCTTGTAGTTGTAACATATGTAGCCATTTAATGTGAATATGAGTCAGGAATTCAATATTCGAGTCTCCCGTGATAATTTCTTCATTGTTGGAAGATAAAGCAGCCTCTTGCTCAGGGGTCTCAAACACGCTGTCCGCTGGCAGCATGCAGCCCGCCAAACCATATCATGTCGCCCGCAAAATGATTGGCGTCACAAGGTGTCATGAGCGATAACAATCGTGGTGCGGCCCTTGGGTCATCAAAAATGGCCTCATGCAGCCGTCAGGGTGGTTTGAGACCCCTGCTCTAGCACATATTCAGATGGTCAGTGCATGACGAGAGGGAGTTTGGAGGTCGGTAAACTGAGCAGATTTAAATAGATTGACTGTTGAGGAAACTTATATAACTGCACATTGATTTTAAAGTAGATATTTCAAAACTTATCTACACTGTAGATAAATCCAAAGGTAATTGTATACATACGTTACCAAGAAACAGGTTCTTATAGGTTTTGTGGTGAACGTTCAGTTTCAAAGGTTTCGTCAAGCCCAAATTATTTTTCTCCGTCCAGATTTCTGCGTATTTTGTCCCTTATGCCGGGGGGGGGGGATTGTACCATGTTAAATTCATTTAGAAAACGGTGATTATTGACATTTTTATCGATATCTACTTACGTCGCTAGTGATTAATCAGTTGAAATCGATCATGCTGGAATCGATGGCATACAGTTGATACAATGTTTATATATGCTCATGAATGCACCATGGGCGTATCACAGTTAAATCTACCATTACTGTTGGCACATCCAACTGCTTTATTCCAACACTTTCAACACTTTATACACTACACACACACACACACACACACACACACACACACACAGATATATATATATATATATATATATATATATATATATATATATATATATATATATATATATATATATATATATATATATATATATATATATATATATATATATATATATATATATCATTTGTAATATTTCGCAGTACATGAACATTGTTTCAACTTACCTTGATGATGATGGTAGATATATTCATGTTAAGTTTCTTTCAACATCAAAAACAAAATACACAGAGCTTTTTTGTGTCCATTTTTCTTGTTAAATATATTACTACCAATGACATCAATACGACATCTGCAGTCCCAGAAATTCAAAAGGGTCGGGGCATTCAAGACAGAGGAGGAAAAGTCCAAGTATAAAAGGGGGTAGGGTCATTTCTGAACTTTCTGAGGGCGGGGTGGGGTGGGGTAAAATTACGCTACTGGTTACGCCAAGTCATCTTTTACTATTCAATCTTTATGTTATACAATACGGTCATCCACCGCTTCTTAATTTGTACGGGAATTAAGTGCTAGGTAATAATTATAAATTGACATAATCTTCTTCCATCCATGGGACAGAAGAAATGGTCACTACTATAGTCATCAGAGCAACATTCACCGTTTGACCATTATATCCATAACGTGATCTCTAATTAACCTCTATTTAAAATGAGACTAATTTCCAATTCGCATGGTGTCATGTGGAATGAATGCATGTAATCATATTATGTCCTTTCCCCTACTCCATATTGATTTTATAAGTATCCACACCCTTCGTTTGAAGTATAGGGATATAGTTTGGTCGATACATATACTTCGGACAAGTTCGAATTTCATAACATTGATATAAGTTTACAAAAATAACACTTGTCTAAATATAATGCCATCAGGCACTCGTCCTGTAATGTTTTTCATCTGAAGTGGAACGTTATATAAAAAAAAATAATTTATAGTTCATTTACAAAAATAAATTTTAAACCATACCAATAATCTACTTCTAATTCTCATATTTCTTACTGGCTTTGCGAATATTTTTCGGATAAATTTGTATGCAGTGGATCTCCGTTAAATTCGCAATTTCAGCCTGCCTGTTAAACAAGAGGTTTGTCGGTTTTATTATCTACTTCTTTCAGTTATTAAACAAATTAATTTCGGACGTTGACATTTTGAAAACAAATTTTTATATTAAGTATTTTTTCTTTAAAAAATACCCACATACATACCGTTCTTCAGTTGTCACCAATTCCTGAAGACCGGTCTTTCTTCTCCTTGGCTCTATCTTCCACAATGTTCCAGCCCTTCCATCCACCTAATCGGAACGGTTTACTTTTTTTTATTGCAAACAGTTAGCAATGTTAGACTTTGCTAGCCGTAACTTTACCATGTATAAGTTCTGGTCATTTGTTTGAGTAGTCTTTACAGCAAAGCTTACGGCAAACTTTTTAAGATATATAAAACCAAAGTGTTCCCAGATGACCACGATCTCCAACCGTTAAGGACCAATGCACTGTGAATCAGGTCCGGTCCTAAAGATCACCAAGTCTCAAGCATTCATGAGCAGGGAATTGGCTCCAGTCTTTACTCGTGCACTGGAAATCATTTCCAGTCAGGAAGATCACCAACTCTTAAGCAGTCATGCACTGCGAATCGGGTCACCTCCTACAGATCATCAAATCCTAAGCATTCATGTACTGAGAATTGGTTCAAGTCTTAAAGATCACCATGTCTTAAGCATTCATGTAAAGGGAATAAGATCCAGTCTGAAGACGATAAAACGTTGCTCTTTGAGTTTGAGACTGATTCTCCGTTATTTGCAGTTAAAATTTAACAACACGAAAATATATTCTTTTTTTATTTTTAGACAGAAAATTTCAAGCTCAGACTTGTTTATTTTATAGTTTAATGATCCATGGGTCAGAACTAGAGGAATAACACCACGAATCTTTTGACTCTGTAATTAAGACTAGTTCAAGGCCTTGCTCTAAACTCGTTCCCTCTTGTATGTTTCAAAGTTGGGAGACAAAGTGTTGACAATTTTGGTCTCTTGCGCTCAGTCAGGCAACTTACCAACAGAAGTTGGTTGTTGGTATATAGGCCTATAAAAGTCGGTATATTGATCGGTCTGTGTGCTAAATCGATTATCGATACAACAGTAAGGTAAAATGTTTCATCGAAGATATTTTATTGTCATTGCAATTATTGTTTTACGTTTCAGATTGAACCACAGTAATCTATAATTCAATCACGTGACCTTGATATGACGACAGTCTTATTTAAACTTTTAAATAAAATTTGTATAATATTCATTTCCGCGTCGTATTATGTGACACAAATAATAGAATAGCGAACAATAGGAAATGTTTATAAATAATAAACGGTGACTTTTTATGTTTTCTGTCAATGAGAGTCAGTGGTGTCACTAGGGGGTGCGGGGGTGCGGACCGCACAGGGTGACACCATCAGAGGGGATGACACCAAAATGCGTATGATATTGTAATTTAAAGGTGTCATTTTAATTTTGCTATTTATTTATGTCACTGATATTGCGATTACATTCAGTGATATACAGGAATTACGATTTACGAGTAAAATTACTTCAGAAAACATTACTAAGGATTCTGTATTGTCTGTTACGGAAGGGGGTCCATGGGGGTGACACCATGAGTTACCGCACTGGGTGACACCAACCCTGGTGACCACACTGATGAGAGTTCACTTATAAGCTGGCACGTACCGGCTGTAAACTTCTGTCCCCAAGTCTCTTTTGCAGTAACATTGTTATTTTCAGGGTGGTACGTTACAGTAAAATTACTTAAGATATACAAAATCTAATGCACTTAATAATGCACAAGTTGGACCCATTAAAGTGAGCAAAACAGTGAAAATACTTGTTTGATTTTACCGTAGAGGAACATGAAAATACTTGTTTGATTTTACCGTAGAGGAACAAACATGGCTAATGTCATGTCTTTGTTCTCATAGCCCTCACAGTGAGTTACGTCCCTTTAGAATAATAAATATCATTGCCACAAAGATGCTGTTGTTGTTGTTGTTCTACGGTTTAACGCCATTTTTCAGCACAAGATAGGCTATACATGGCGGCCAGTATAACTGGTGGAGGAAGAACCCTGGAAAACCCAGGGAAGAACCACTGACCCACGAGAAGCTACTGGCAGGCTTTCCCACATACCCACGCTAGCCGAGCCTTGGACTCGAACCCACGCAGACAGAGGTGAGATGGCAGTGATCCGGAACGGTGAGCGCTTTAGACCACTCGGCCACTCGGGGCCCCCGCCACAAAGATGCAAATTTGGTGGTAACATGCCTTCTTGAAAAAAAAAACGTACACTTTGATACCACATTTCATATAATTCATACTGCATTTTCTGAGAACTTTTATCTGCAATAGCTTAGTTCAGGATGTGAAGATATCACGTGGGGGGAATTTGATACGAATCTTTTACGTCCGGGGATGGAGCACAGAGCTGAAGACATTACAAGGTAGTACGCGGCAGACGTAACAATATACAGACTACGTCACAATGAGGCGCCTTACATACTCTAATTGCTGTTTATATATCTATTTAAGTTGCATTTACGGCTGAAGGCGTAGGATGACCTGTCATAAGACGTATTTAATGTATTGCTCAATAGTTGGCAAGAAAAGGGTGTAACTTAATTGTTGGGGTTAATCAGTTAAGAGACCTTATTTAAATTAGTAAATTTAAATCGCATTCCATACAAATCTTGAGATTGAACATTCAATTTTAATATTTTTCATTAAAACCAGGCATTCTCGCCCATTTCAAGAAATAACTTGTTTCTTTTTCATGGCTTATTGAAGTTTCTTAACAGATGCATATTCTTGCATAAATGTACCACCAAGCTATAAAATGGTAGAGTTCATTTACTGGTGGAAACCAATCTGAAATCCAGATTCAGTCTCCTGTCCTCCCATTTTGCAGAACGCCATCATAGGCAACATGTTAAGCATGACTGATATTTTGTCACTTATAATAATGGAAACAGCATTGGTATTTTTTTATCTCGTTATATTACTTTCTTTAGCTGAAAATGTATTATATTTTAAAAGAAGATTGGTTATCTTATCGTCGCATTTAATCTTAGTCCCAGTGTATATTTCCCGTGTGTTGACAAATCCTCGTAAGACGTCTAAATGAAAGGCTGTCATAAGTTGATTGTAATTCCTTTTGATCTTTTTCCAGCCGTAGATACATTGAGAGTTCTCATTTTCATCAAGCGCTTCTGTCGCACTTAGCTAATTATTTGCGACTTAACACTTTGGTCTGCATGACTCTATTTGCATTTATACCTATATATGTTTGTAAATAATAAGTGACTCGTTACTTCCAATTTAGATGTATACAACGTTTTCTCCTCAGTTACTTCGGATTTCACGGATTTTATCGACATCACCGGATGTACAGTAAACTATACAGCATGACACGGTAGACTTCGCATTGTACAATAACATGGTTAACCTTTTGTCAAACGTATTCAGAAGCTTTTAGCAGTTAGAAATTGAGAAATATGTACATATCCTAAAAATGCCTGAAGTGCCTGAAAGTTGATACAGTTTTCGTAAGCCCTAGTCCATTGCTATCTTAGGGTTTATGATAGCGTACTCTTTCACTAATGTATGTGATATAGTCTTCATAACAACAAATCCAGTAATGTCTAAGGATTTAGGATAGCGTACTCTTTCATTGATGCATGTGATAAAATCGTCGTAATAACCAATCCAATAATTAGAAAAGGTTGGGATGCGATACGCTTTCACTAACGTATGTGATAAGGTCTTCATAATAACCAATCCAATAATTACAAAGGGTTGGGATGCGATACGCTTTCGCTGACGTATGTGATAAGGTCTTCATAATAACCAATCCAATAATTACAAAGGGTTGGGATGCGATACGCTTTCACTGACGTATGTGATAAGGTCTTCATAATAACCAATCCAATAATTACAAAGGGTTGGGATGCGATACGCTGTCACTGACCTATGTGATAAGGTCTTCATTATAACAAATCCAGTAATGTCTGAGGGTTTAGGATAGCGTACTCTTTCATTGATGCATGTGATAAAATCGTCATAATAACCAATCCAATAATTACAAAAGGTTGGGATGCGATACGCTTTCGCTGACGTATGTGATAAGGTCTTCATAATAACTAATTCAATACTAGCACCAGGTTTGGGAAAGTATACGCTTTCACTGGCGTATGTGATAAGGTCTTCATAAACAACCAAATCAAAACTGATTGTGAAATCACTACATATTAATTATAAATAAAAACTTTAAAGGGTAAGTTGTTCGGACGGATATATTTTGTTATATAAAATAATAGAAACGCCTTTTTTCATAAATATTGTTTGTTATTATTATTAGTAGTAGTAGTAGTAGTAGTAGTAGTAGTAGTAGCAGTGTATGAGTGTGTGTGTTTGATTCAGATGTTTAACGTAGCTTTAACAATATTTCAGTCATATCGCTACGATGTCTGCAGTGTGACAGTTTACATTGATGCCGCAGACATGTAGTATGATGTTCCACCCAGTCACATTATCCTGACACCAGGCCGACCAGTCCTAACACTAACCTCTTAATGCTGAGCGCCAAGCGAGGCAACTGTTAATACCATTTTTGTAAGTCTTTGTTATGACTCGGCCGGGGTTCGAACCCGCGACCTCCAGCATCTGAGGCGGACGCTCTAACCACTAGGCCACGGAGCGGTCAGTAGTAGTAATAGTAGTATTAGTAGTAGTAGCAGTGGGTGTGATTTTTTTGCCCATTAGTTGTATGCTTGCATCCCTATTAATGATTCAACTTGCCACTTTCAAATAATTCGATACATTTTAAAAAATAATTCAATTAGGATTGTCCATAAATGTGACTTTCACCAGTTTTTAAAATGTTGAATTTGATATTATATGTATATCTTCTTCTGAGATAAAAAATATTGAAAAGTGTTGAAACGGATGAAGCTACGACGTAATGGTAACAACCTGTTTCTCGAAATCGAGACAAGAATATAAAAAAACTCATATTTGAGGAAATAAATTATTTAAGAATATTTGTAAAAGTCGGTAAAGCTCTTCAGTTTCGTTCCTTGCATACGGTTTGATCTTGAAAAAAAAATTCCCATGTTTTCTCACTTGATTTTCGGGACTATTTAAAAGATGACCTGTATATAATGTATTGTTAAAAGAACCTTTGTTTCCCTTGTCTACGTGTATGATTGAATGGTGCAATTTGTTATGGAGTATGTAGCTTGGCCTTACTTCAGATGTGCACCTATTAAAAAAGTGGTGGATTCGCTTGGTCATTTTCGCTTCGTGTACATCAAAAGTAAATTGTTAAAACACGAGTTTGTTTGTTTTTGTTTTTTACTTTTAATATTTATTTTGTAATCCATTCATTGTACTTTCAGAATCTGTTATTGCCTAGTTTAGCAAAATTCGTTTTCCATTTTAATAACTGTTAAATTTAATGTACTTTGGACTGCTTGAGCTTGGTTTTCAAGCACATGAGAGCAGCCATTTTATGAACCGTTCCTTTAGATCACGGACGATTTCCTCAACCTAACATCTAAAGCAAGTTCAGCCACAGTACATGAACGTAGCATAGAGATATCCCGACATTCTCTGCATTATGCATGTTGCAAGCACAAACAACTTCACCTCACCTTTCAGCCTGCAGCATGTGGAGCGCAACCATAATATATGATCGCATTTATGCTTCACTCCCCAGCTTTGATCAGAAAGGGCCGCTTTGAAAAACATAAAATCGTTCTTTTGGTGCCGTCGTATTTACTAATTTAAGGGCATAGTCAGTATTTAAGAAAGCATATTAAAGTCACAAACAAATATAAAATAAATATGGAAATTTCAATAAAAATCTCGATTTAAAAAAAGACTATTAAAGTCACAGAAAAGATATTGATAAAAAAATCAACAATTAAAGAAGAAAAATAATAAATTACATGGGGAAAACAAAATCTTTCATTCGAGCAAAATGATAAGGATTTTCGAATTAAAACCCTCGTATTTTACTCTTTCTTCATAATTCTATCCGGCTTCCGAAAATACTAGTGCAACCATGTTTAAATTGTCCATGTTCAGTTAAGTAAGAATATGATAAAATAGTGGATGCATGTTAAATATTATTGATATCAGTATTATTATGCAGAAATATAATTCTTTGGATATCACTATATATATATATATATATATATATATATATATATATATATATATATATATATATATATATATATATATATATATATATATATATATATATATATATATATATATATATATATATATATATATATATATATATATATATATATATATATATATATATATATATATATATATATATATATATATATATATATATATATATATATATATATATATATATATATTGTAATAAATCAAGGATATGTGCCACTTTGTATTTACGTCTCTAATTTTATTTTAAAAAATTAGATTTTTGTGATTACTTGTTTGATTATGAGATGTCTGTGGTTGGCAAATATTCCTCAGCCCGAATAATTAGCTAATATCTTGGGGCAAGCGTCACTGAGTGCACTGTTGATGAGATCATATGATGGCATCGTTTAGTTCCGTAGAGACTTCGGATCAGAGCCGGATTAGTGGGCCTTAGCCAAGAAGTTCCTATTAAAACCTAATTTTGTTGTTCGATTGTATATTTCCTTGTGTACTATTTGTGATAGGGACTGATATTTTGTACAGTAAAATAATTGAGAAGGGATTATTACATTATATGGAGGCGCCTTTTTATTGTTGCTATGATGGTAAATATGGTGTAGAGTTAGATGCAATTAGGCTTAAAATTATGATTTGACTAACCCATGGATACAGTAGGAATATACTTGCGCTACATTAAGAAAATCTAACAAGTAGAAACCATGCAGTTGTGAGGTTCTAATGCAATTGTGAAGTTGTGATATTTATGGTCAAACAATAATGACCAATCTGGCATCTCATTCTATCAAAACACACAATAATGACCAATCTGACATCACATTCCATCGAAACACAATAATGACCAATCTGGCATTACATTCCATCGAAACACAATAATGACCAATTTGGCATCACATTCCATCGAAACACAATAATGACCAATCTGGCATCACATTCCATTGAAACACAATAATGACCAATCTGGCATTACATTCCATCAAAACATAAAATAATGACCAAATCTGGCATCCCATTCCACCGAAATACACAATAATGACCAATCTGGCATTACATTCCATCGAAACACACAACAATGATCAATCTGACATCACATTCCATCGAAACACAATAATGACCAATCTGGCATCACATTCCATTGAAACACAATAATGACCAATCTGGCATTACATTCCATCTAAACACACAACAATGACCAATCTGACATCACATTCCATCGAAACACAATAATGACCAATCTGGCATCACATTCCATTGAAACACAATAATGACCAATCTGGCATCACATTCCATCGAAACACAATAATGACCAATCTGGCATCACATTCCATCGAAACATACAATAATGACCAATCTGGCATCACATTCCATCCAAACACGCAATAATGACCAATCTGGCATCACATTCCATTGAAACACAATAATGACCAATCTGGCATCACATTCCATCGAAACACAATAATGACCAATCTGGCATCACATTCCATCGAAACATACAATAATGACCAATCTGGCATCACATTCCATCCAAACACGCAATAATGACCAATCTGGCATCACATTCCATCAAAACACAATAATGACCAATCTGGCATCACATTCCATCAAACAAACAATAATGACCAATCTGGCATCACATTCCATCGAAACACACAATAATGACCGATCTGGCATTAGCTTCCATCAAAACATAAAACAATGACCAAATCTGGCATCCCATTCCACCGAAATACACAATAATGACCAATCTGGCATCACATTCCATCGAAACACAATAATGACCAATTTGGCATCACATTCCATCGAAACACAACAATGACCATTCTGGAATCACATTCCATCGATCGTGAGAAAACATTTTTTTAACCCAACCTTTTGGATATTTTTTTTTCATCGAACATTTTTAAGCGCAATGTTTTTATTCGACTCGCGAAATCTAATTTCGAAAAAAATGGTCTCGTCTGTTTCAATATTGTCAATTTAGCCCCACAGGGAATTGTTATGTCATGTATAAGATATTGTGACATGCAAAATGCCAGAAACCTTAAGACAAGAACAATAACAACAAGTAAAACTACTTTTATTTATTAGATGATAGCAAGGGTTGGGGTGGGGATGGATGGGCGGTATATCACTAGCATGGAATCCACCCTATATGCAAGTTTGGTTTAAATGTGAACTTACTGAAGTAAATAAAGTCATCTTTGTTCACGGAAGAATGTAGACATAAACCGGTCTCTCCAATTGACAAAATTTTATCCAACCACAGCATATTTAAGCGGTAAATGTGTGATGAGAAGTCCGACTCAAAAAGATTTGTTCAATATAATGTCCCTAATCAAATAATGCAAATATCCGGTCGCAAATACATTACAGTAAATATGTGTATTACTGCATCCACTGATCTCCTTTTCACAAATATATCGAAACAATGTAATGTTTAGTTGTGATGAAAAATTTCAACGTAAACACGGACACAGTGTTGATTAGGCCAACTCGAACCGGTAGCCCTACTGTGCACCGTATTGAACAATGGGACATCACACGCATTGGACATTTTGTGTTGACAAATGCTTTTGTTTGTTTTTTTGTAAAATGTTTTGTTTATCTAGATGGATGCTTATTCTTTGATTCATAGTTAGGAAAATGTGTAATATACTTTTACTATTTCAACTTTGTTTGGGACTATTTTCTACGCACAGCAAATGAAAGGTGCAGCGTCAGTCAGAATGAACGAAATTATCCATTCTTCTTTCTATCCAAATAATTTGTACTGAAATAGAAGTATGTGATAAAATGAACCTCAGATGGGTAATGATTTAATTTCAAATGTATGTAACCCGTTAAATAATGTATAGCTTTTATTGAACTCCTTTCATAAATTAAATATGAAATAGTTACCCATTTGAGATTTTATATATATATATATATATATATATATATATATATATATATATATATATATATATATATATATATATATATATATATATATATATGCAAATTTTCACCTGACCTTTGACGCAATAGAATATTCTCGAAAACTAATAATTTCTGTGTACAATTCCACTAAATCATTACCAAGGTTGTCCTTGAACTCAAATTTTAGTAAACATATTGTTTACTAGTAGCAATCTGGACAAAACTCAGGCATATGTCAAAACTCAATCAACAACCCTCACTCACAGACAACAGTAAAGCACGTAATCATAATAAAATTTCAAATTTAGTTTTGTACTTTGAAAAATGCAATGAAAAATATTATCTTTTTTGTTGTACTTTCAGCATTACTTATGGCTGTTGTGAAGACTTAAAAATGTACGGTCTTCTCGTCGAATCTATCGTGCACCATATCAAACAGATGTATGGTGAAAACGCTTGGCTGGAGATACGAAAGGCGGCAAATCTTCAGCAAATGGCCTTCTCTACACATGAACGATACAGCGAACGTATCATACCAAATATCGCTGAAGCCGCGTCACAGATCACGGGTACACCCGTGGACGAGATCATGGATGCCTTTGGTGTGGCTTTCGTTACGTTTATGGCACAATACGGCTATGACAAGATCTTGAAAGTTCTTGGACGGCACATGAGAGACTTTTTGAACGGACTCGACAATCTACATGAATATCTACGTTTCAGTTACTCTAAACTACGACCTCCGTCCTTCTTTGTCCAACACGAGTCAAAATCGGGTCTGCTCTTGCACTATCGCAGCAGACGCAAAGGTTTCCTCCATTATGTCAAAGGGCAGATTCGACAGGTTGGAAAGACCTTTTACAACACAGATGTCAAAATCGACGTGATAAGTGAAGACACCACCGACACTTTGACACATGTTGTCTTCAAACTTTATTTCGATAACACAGCATACAAGGAAGAAACAAAAAGCTCAGAACGAATTTCCGACGCACTCCCTCTCAAATCAGAAGTGTTTTTTGAATTATTTCCTTTCCATATTGTCTTTAATAAAGACATGGTTATCCGCCATATTGGATGCGGGCTCCAGGCAATCATGCCACAGATTCTTGAAGATAGGATGACAGATGCCTTTATGGTAACACGACCTCTAGTCAACTTCACGTGGAAAAATGTAAGTTTTCAAAAAAGGAAATATATTTTGTCTCATAAGGGCAAGAAGTGTATTGAAGTTTATTCTTTTGTCGGAGTTTTGTTAATTAAAATTGTTATATGATGCAACCAACTGTAAGTTTCAAAACAGAATGAGGTTTGGCGTCAGACGAGTATAGGGCAATGAGGCGTGATTCATAATGAAAAATTGCTTTGAATTTGATCTAGTTTTCGTTTGCCTACTCGAATATTAAATATGTAAGGCTTATACCATTCAGACACCTAATTTTAAAACAATACTTGCTTCTTGCTTATGCAGTGGTGTACCAACCGCCCGGCCAGAGACGGTAAGGGGGCGGGGCGGAGTGGGGACCGAACATTCATATCAATCAACCTTTCGCTATTGGGATAGGTGGGAAAGGTGCTTAATTCAGTTTTGTGAGTTGATGTGGGTGAAGAATTTCTTACTACGCTGCTTTCTTTGTGACATCTTGACGGAACATTGGCAATGATCGTGGAAAACGTTTTGTGCGAAAAGAGCACATTGTATTTTTCACCTCCTCCACAAAAATCTTTTTAGAGGTTTAATTTGTGACTTTTCCAAAAATTACATAAATCTCTTTTCATTACCAGCTATCATAGAGAAGAAAACTTCAGATGTTATCACGTGACAGTGTTTATTGTGCTTTATTCAGAAGCTAGGATAATGCTGAAATAAATCGATAGTTTCTTAAAAAAGAATGTGAAAACGTGTAGTATTTGAAATCGGACCCTAAATTTCAAGGCATCAAATCAAGGCAAGATATAAAAGGTTATGCAATTAGTTTTATTTATAAGTATCACAAAAATACACAAATGAAGCCATTTTCATCTATTTTTGGAACACCTTCGCTTTATAAGCACACAGTTGCTAATGCGTTGCACGAGACTTTCAAAGGAAACTTGTTTTTCTTACAAAAATTCTGTGTTAATGAGTGACATTGTTTTTCTCTGATTTTGTGATTCGTCACTAGACAACGTGCTTTACGATGTAGAGTAGCAAGAACGTCAACCCAATTTGGTCACAAAATACCATTTCCAACATTCTCGTGACTGACCGACATCTCTGGACAATCCTAAGTCAAAATAATAGCAAGCGACCTCGCTACAATGGCTTCCCTTTAATACACATATTTCTTTTAAACACACGGCTTGTAAACTGAAGACATCAGGAAACCTTATAATTATAGTGAAATACCCAATTAGTTCTCAATAACCAAACTGATACTAGAGTTACGGCTATCATTTTATACAGTTTAGCCAAACTTAGTATTACTTGAATATGAAACTACTAGGACAGTAATAGATGAACCTACATACTGTCCTATTGTATTTAACGAAATAGCAAGTTATAACGTGAGTCTTTTCAAGCTATAATCAATCATCTCTTTGAATTACTAATTTATCCCATGCGGTAAATGACTCAGTATTTTTGTAATGTACACCATAGTATTAAAATAAATTGAAGTTATTATGCTCCTATGATTTACATAAAAGTGTTAAATTATATAAAAATAGACCCCCAATAATTTATCAAGAACGGTACTCAATCACTTAATTTGTTATGCACTTTAAAATAAGTTAGTTGACTTTGCAATTTTATTAAGAGAAAAGGTCGAAGTTTTCACGAAAATTAAATAAAAGATTATCTGAAAATACTGTACGTAAAAACGTTTTTGATGTTTTGGACATTATCACTTACCCTTTTTTTGGGGGGGGGAGGGGAAGAAAAAATAATTGTTATACATTAATTAATGTGTGATACAAAATATTTTTTTCGTTCATGTTCCTGTTGGTACATTTAAATTCTCTCTCTCTCTCTCTCTCTCTCTCTCTCTCTCTCTCTCTCTCTCTCATATACATGTTATATATATAGATAGATAGATAGATAGATAGATAGATAGATAGATAGATAGATAGATCCTAGGTGGTCATACTTGCCTTTTACAGTATATTTTAAAGACAAAATACTCAAGAATACTACGAATGCTACCGTATTGTTCATGTACATTATACCTCTACATGTATATATGTTGATCTTGATCTGCCGGTGAATTATGCAACAACTGATCTTGGTTGGTCTGCGTTATTGGCTGTTCCGTGTGCATTTTAAACGGGTAATAACTGTGTCTGATATTTTGCAATGTGATGACGGTATGCGTTATTTTATACGAGTATTGACGGTGTCCTTTTTTTTCCAGATCTTGGCTCACACAAACAACGTCTTCGAGCTGGTCTCGCTACTTCCGGTACGACGAGAGAATGACATACAATCCCTTGAGCCAGAGAAACCAAATTTTCGTACGTTTTAACCTCAGAATCAGCTTTTTCAACATTGTTAAATATTTTTGTCATCGTTTGAAAATTACAAGAGAATTACATTATGGCCTTATTATCTATAAATGGTAAGAAATAAAGAAACAAAGAAACAAGCTTACGAACGAACATACACTCATGCATACATACATGCATGCATGCATGCATACATACATACATACATACATACATACATACATACATACATATATACATACATAGGAAGTATAACTTTTTAATATAATATTGTATTAGGGTTTTAGCACGGCAGAGTTTCTGATAAATTATTGTATTACTTTTAGTTGATTTGTACTTTTGGCACTGCATATAAAATAATTATTCAAACCTCTGATCATATATGTTCCATATAGTACGTAGGTATTATCCCGATAGATAGGAAGGTGAAATGAGGCAAATTGAAAGGTAGGGTGGTTGATGGATAGACAAATGGTCAAGTATGTAGCAGTTAGCATGGTATGATGCTAGTGGTTAAGTACACGTTTAGGAAGGGGCAGACAGACAAAATCAGTATTACTGGAAGCGATAAGCGTGCATGTTTTTAAATGCACGATTATTTTAGGTGAATAATTTACACACCGTTTCGTTTCAAATGTTAAAGTGGATGGAATTCTCGTTCACGTGAGACCAGAGAGTGATTTGGACGGCTACCCGCTTCATTTAAAAGGCCAGATGATGTATATGAACGAGTGGGACAATATCATATTCCTGGGAACGCCTGTGTGAGTATTTATATACATATTTGTAGTGTTTGTCCCTTCGCAGTTTCTAGCTTTGATAGAATTTGGAGCATTTTGATCTCCTTGCGATGAGAGCCGAACATATCCTATTCTCAGCAACTCGAGAGTTACTTCTAGTAAATGGTTTTAGATTTAGGAACTTGGTGAATAAGTATTCAGAGCAGAAGTCGTTCCTCATAAATAGAGCTATATATTCAAAGCAACATATGACCATTCAGTGATCAAGGCCATTGTATACCTCCTGTCTTATTTGATAACATATCGCCTGCCAAATCTCGACAATATCGGTGTATCTTATTTCGCATCCCACTGGTAGATTTCGATTCAAATTGTAATAGCAGTCTTTCAGAGTTTCACAAAAAAAAATCAGAACAAATTATTAGTAAATAAACACACACACATACCTATTTTTACGCGCTTCTGTGTTTGTAGGGTATAAAGGCGCGTGTGTACAGTCTTGAGTATATATATATATATATATATATATATATATATATATATATATATATATATATATATATATATATATTATTTAGTTTATAAAATAAAAAGGGTAAAATGCAACAAACGTTATGAAGGTACACCTTTTCAAGATAAAAGTAAATATAAATCAAGACAAAAAAACAAAGATCTTGAATGTTGTCGTAAAGAAAGGTTAATAATTGCTAAAAATCTAAGAAGAGGAACCTTTCCGAATAAAAGTAAATATTTTCTCTTACAAAATCAAACATCAAAGTTAAAATATACAATATTTATTCATTAAAGAAAACAAAACAAAAACGGTCTTCAGAATGACCACATAAAGCAAAGTCCTAAAAAAAGTAACCAGCATTTGAATGCTAGTATATCTATTCCAAACATCAACTCAAGGCAAACATCTCTCTCTCTCTCTCTCTCTCTCTCTCTCTCTCTCAAAACGTAGCAAATGTTTACAAGCGTATTGAAATATCCCCATATAAATAATAAAGGACAGTTTGGATTGATCTTGAAATCTACACCACGCAAAGGATGAAGCTATGAGATTTTTTAAAAGTCATTTTATATTGATTAATAGATAAATACATATAACTGAAATGCATTAGATCGGAAAATGGTAAACCAGTTGAGTCTTTTCAGTGTAATTGGTCTACCCTTGATCTCATTACAACCTACAAAATTCATTGTAGTTTGGATTAATAATATGTATTATCCATTAGACTGCGATTGACCTTCTAACCAGGGACAAAAATAGCTAATTGGCTTTCGAGTAAAATAGATTTCAGATAACCAGCTTGGAAAGCAATGTAAACTATTTCAAAAAATGCTGTTTCAGTATGTTTCTCGACAGGATTTCTCCAGCGCAATCCAAATTGGCCAGAACATCTTCGTGTTTCTGGTAAAGTTCCTTTAAAAGAATTAAAAAAATAAAAAAGTCTCAAATTAGGGCAGAACGGATTAATTGTGCTATGGTACATTTTTTGTAAAGTAATTATTTTTCTCATATATGCTTCCGTTTTCTTCTCATTTTTTATGCCATAAATACATTAGTTGTAACTGAGATATCGTGGAGTTAGATGGTAACCTGTAGGATCAGTGGAAATTATCATTACGGCCGCAATCTTAAAAGAAGACTCTACAGGGTCAATGTGAATTTAACATTAGTCCATATATGTATCATTATGGAACTCTATGGGGTCCAGGGGTTTAAACATTAAACTAACATTTTGACACCATCAAACATTTTGTTAAATGAAGTATGCCATTATAGCGTCATGGGAACGTATGGGTCTACGGGAACTTAACAATGACACTGACAAAAGTAAAACACTTACAGATCAACAGCTGAACCTACTGACAAACGTGTAGCCTGACAAACCGTCACGATCCTCTACTGACCTGCACATATACCTACTGACCAGCATCCATATCTACTGACCAGCACGTACAACTGATGACTAAAACCCACATCTACTAATCGATACCCATTCTTATTTATTAATACATACAGTTTTACTGACAAGCAGCCACACTTTTTAACAAACAGTATTACTAACAAGAATGCACATCTACTGATCAACACATATACCTACTGACAATCACCCATACTCATTGACCAAACTTAATCTTACTGACCTGCACTCCCACCTACTCACCAACACCCACCCTTACAAACCAAAATAAAATATTACTGACCAGCATCCATACCAAGAAACATATGTGTAAAGGAAGGATGTAAAGTAAAGGGATAAGGAAATGAGAAATAACACCTAACTTTGTACAGACAACCACGCACTATCACCATCCAAAACTCGACCTTTTGCAGACCAATCAGAGGCAAAATAGTTCCTTGGAAAGAATACTGCATAGTTGCTACATTCACATTCAGCTTTTTATATAAACCTTTACCTATGCATCAGATTATGTCTGCGGTGTCAGTAAATTTACATATATCTTGTTGATGTTCCAAATATATATAATGAAGGAAGCCATCTTATAATAGCATTAAAATGGCCGTAATTCAATGCTTACAAATATATGTTGAAAGGATGTAAAATATGTAACTAGTATGATTACTAACAATATCTTCACAAACAAAATAAAAAATTTAATCGTCCGACACTCACCGCCTTAAACCTAAAATAAACGAGGGTAGAGAATGGATGTGTGCAACGATTATTAACATACATGATTACATACATGGAACATGGTGTAGTTTAGTTTTGACGTCTGTTATGATACACAACTTCAATGTATTTATCTCAATTCATGCAAAAACATACCACGGCCTTTCATTGAAATGGTTGACCGAACTGGCATTCCCCACCAAACACACGATGCACTGTTACAAATAGACATCATGCATCACGAACGTATGACGTTATATATTTTAATTTGAGTGCAGACCGTCACCTCATGTTACACTGTAAACAAGCGTTCGAACAGGCATGGCGTCAGTACTAAATTCCAGTTCGTTTCTATGATATTTGTACCCTATTTAAGTATGCCCCCACCCCTACCGTTACATCAACGAGTGGTCCCTTCCTCTACGTTTGGTTGCAGATCTGCACACAGCGGCCCAGTGTAATGGGTAGCTTTAGACTAGACCAAAGCAGTAATGGAACTAGGTCGTTCTAGGAACGACTAAACAGTCGTAGTGGGAGCACACTGCTCACCTCCGTAGGATCAGAAAAGGGTTGTAAAATGTGCACTAAACATTGTCTGCTTCACCTTAACCCTTATCAGCATTTCGCGTCTGATGTGGATCCACCTCTCCTTCGTTGTTGAAAATCACACAAAAAGTCAATGTCAGTGCTATTCACCATCGGCGTCTGGAATATGCACACATTAATAGACAGTATATTAGGATATATACCGAAGAGAAGAACAGGTTTAGTTGTTAGATAACTGACCATATTCAACATCCAGATAAAGGTCCTCGGTTAAATGCGTCTAGCTGAAGAAAGGACAATTCAAACATGAGCAGATTGCACCTCCGTATGGTCTGACCAAAGTAAAGAAGAGTGATTTGAAACTGGTGTGAGAAGTGCAGAACGCTGTACGACCCACATGATTGCAGAATCTACGCTCTGTATATGTTTTCAGCCTGGTAAACGACAACAAGGTTAAATACGCTCAAAAATCCCAAGATCTCCAAATGGAACATGGTTATGTCAAATGGGTGTTTGTTGAATAACTTTGCAGCCAAGGCGTATCAAATGATGCAAACTGTTGATGAAAATTTGAAAACTCTAGACACTCTATTCCCTTTTTCATCCAAGACCTTTGATCCCATCATACGTAAGTACCAAGCTTGTTTTGATGAGAATGATTACTTAACTTGAAAGATCAGCGCCAAAAAGTCCCATTTAGAAGACATCAATTTATCATCTAATAGGGCTGCCTTCGTCAACATCAAGAGGACTGTCTAATGCAAACAGAGATTTACAAGACATATAGGCTCAAAAACAAGGCAGATGAAATTAAGACCTACACAGACTGAAATGAAGAACGTATACAATGCTAGGCCATATTCGAAGGAATACCTCAATACTGAGTGCTTACAATGTCAGCGAATGCTCATAGGCATTGACAAGATACTGCAAATAAGGACGGAATGCTTCATTCACATTTTCAGTCATCAGTCAACAGTCATCAGTCAACAATCATCAATCAATGAGGAGGCAATTAATCGACCGTCCCAACTGGAAACCAAAATATTTCCTGCTGATTCTCTAACTCAGACAGAAACAGAGAACGTAAATTAGAAGCAATCAAATGGCAAAGTACATGGAACATATTTTGCACCGGCTGAAGTCTACAATGCCAGTCGATTGCGCATGACTCCGAACTGACTGAACTCTTCTATTCGGTGTGGATCCAGGTGTATATACCCAAGATATATAAGGATGCATCCATCGTTAATGTTACAAGCGTATAGGCAAAAGACAATCGCGCAATATCTATAGGAGACATCTCCTTGCTATCAACCCCAGCCATTGTATTCACGTACGGTTCCAACGATATTCAAATGCCAATGAGACGGTTATGTATTCTTGTTGCAAAGGTGTATTTTTTCTTTGGATCGGTAGTTTAAACATTGCGATGATTTAAAAAAATACTACTATTAAAACAGTGGCATTAATAATCTTAACGGTTAAATATAATTATACCTTTACCGCTATAAAAAGACCGATACAACCAAAATACTGTGGGACCTGCAAATGAAAACCGTATGAAAGGTATATAGATACGTGGCACCAATATAAATACAGTTGCTTCAATACAAGTATGACATATATAAATGAAATGGGAAATTTGTGTCGTTGCAAATTTTAAAACTATACCGTTGCATCAACAAATGATAATTGGATACCTTTGCAGGTGGTTATGGCAGATTGTATCCCTTTCGTAAACAATTTCTGACCTCTTTATATCATTGAGGCAGATCTTTAAGATAAATATTTCATTGCACCGTGACAATCGCACAATTTTACCTTCTGTTATCCTCTGAACATGCCCCATAAACTTATCTAAGATTTCATATTTGTTTAATTTCGTTTTCCTATTTTTGTTTCTCTTCTTTGATTTGGCCGTAGTGACGTTTTAGAACTTATACAATGATTGCATCTTGACCCGAGATCGTTTATCGGAAATATCACCTACAAATTACGCACGAGGGGCTGGAGCCTACGAGTATGTAATACATATGTATATCGCTTTTGGTTTTCGTACGTTGTTGAATGTTGATCATATAGCCATTTTATGTAATTGACCCCAAGATTTTTTGCAGCAAATCCAGGTATCTCAAATTCGTTGCTTAATCATTTGTCGTTGATTCAGTCATCTATTGATCGGATTTTCAGAAGGAAGTCTGTAACACAGACAAACACAGCTCCAATCCATGATTACTTCATTCAGAATATCGCCCTTCTTTCCCTTAGACGAGGTGTTGCGTTGACACGTGTCACTGGGCGCTCAAGGTATTTGCTAATTCCGAGTCTTCTGCATTATTAGAAATTTCAATCATTGTATTAAATTGAAACTGCTGTTGACCTTTTATCCCCAGTCCGTCCGTTTTTTCTTGCATTTGGCATTTTTGCACACACTAAGGATATGTGTTCGAAACCTTCAGAGTCTTCAGTCGTGAGTATTTTCAAGTCTGGAGATGCTTTCGAGGACACATATACATGGGCGCTCTTCTAATATTTCACTACTCTACTTTGGTAATGGATATAGAGCGAAGTTAGCCCAGAGTCAATGAGTAGCCTTACAGCAGAGAGGTTGGTCAGTCTCCTATTTCACCCAGGGATCACTAGTTTCATCGGGATTTCGATCTAAAATCTATTCAAGACTCTCGAGGCTATGAAACTGAATTGCGTACCTTAGTTAGCATAGAATGGCATTTCGACGTTTCCCCTGCGTCCACCTTGCACATATTAAGTTTTTGTTATAGGGTTTGACGCCATTTTCAGCACACGATAGGCTGGCTATACATGGCGGCCAGTATTAATGGTGTATGCAGAACCCGGGAAAACCCCAGAAAGAACCACCGACCCACGAGAAGCTATTGGCAAGCTTTCTCACATACCCACATTGGCTGAATCCTAGACTCGAACCTACGCAAACAGAGGTGAGATGGCAGTGATCCGTAACGGACAGCGCTGTAGACCACTCGGTCACTAGGGGCCCCCGCACATATTAATAAATGGGTCTTTATCTTCAGCTACCTTAGGAAGACTAATGTACTGAGCTGCTATTACTACATAGAGATGATGTCTTGGATTCTTCTATGATTGAGCTGGTTCACAGCAAGTGTCTGTAAAGTGCAGCACGACTGCACTCGAAATTATTATTTGACGATTAATTCCTGAATGAAAGGCTCAACAACACACATCTTTGGTCTCGGTTCAGGACGTGCATAGTCGACACAGATGCGTTCCAGGTTGAGACGTCAGCGGTCACCTCTCATAAACGTTTAAAGCAGGGTCTAAACGAAACAGCCAGACTAATTTACAACTCATTGTATCCATCTATTTATTAACCAATGTGGTAGCAAGGGGCAGGGCATAAAGCCTATGGACTCATACACCCTCTCTAAGGAGAGAGGTAGTCGGTCCTACAAAATTGTTGTATCTCCTGCCAAGCTCCCCTCTTTCCGACATTATATATGTGCCTTAATGGGTAGCTTTTCAGATGATTAAACAGGCTTGACGGGCAATGCAATAAGAGAAAGTTACAAGCTTTGCTTGCTGGACCTTCAGTCTCTATAAAAGACCATTATTTGTTTCACAAGGCCAACCTGAAATCCTTAATCCTCATTTCTCTCTAAGAAAGTCGCGGTAGAAAAAGTATTAAGTACTCAAATTCAAGGATTATATTCACAGATTTGTTTGTTTGCTAACTCATCGGAAAAACATTTGCTATGTCATCGATCTTTCTTTATTCCAAAAATTTATTCGGGAAGAGCACCTGAAGATAGAGACGCCTGTCTCAGGAAAGCCATACGGGCGAACGATTCGACAGTTCCTTAGATCTACAGGATGTTTACCTACACATATATTCGTCCAATTCGTGAAATTCTCGCATTTCTGTATGTGCAGGGAGATTCATCAGCTTGGGTGCTCTTCCATTCAGCCTAAAGTATCTACCACGATGATGGGAGAGATAGCGCCTCACTTAAACTCTTAAGGGTGCCCATCATACAGCATTTCAATTACACATTGTTCTCAGACACTTCTCACTCTTTCGGCAGACAGGATCGTATATGTGCTTAATCATAGTTTGCCGAAGTCAGATTTAATCTCAGAATTTTGAGTACGGTCGAATGAGATTCCTTCACGAATCAACGGATGGTTTTCGGTCCTCCCGGACTGATCAGAAGGATACTGTCTCACAATCAGAGTGCTCGAAAGAACTTCTTTTCGCTTCTACCGCTCTCTTCCGGAAACTACATCCGAGACCTTTCAATATGTACTGCTAGCACATTTGAGACATTGCATATACTCCTTTCAGCTCGAATACATTTGGTATCCAAAGTTAATCATCTTATTAACTTTTGGATGAAACTGGACGTTTCTGTCCTGGGTTTCTGTATACGTCCCAGAATCACATTCTTCTCTATATCGACAACACAGATTCGGGATGGTGTGCTCGTCTAGAGCCAGAGGGAGTGTTCTTCCTGACTTGTGGTCATGGCAGGATTCTTCCCAGAATATCAACAGGGTTCAATTGTGTGAAATTTCGCTAGCTCTACAGAGATGCGTTAACCTCAAAAGACATATCTGTGTCACAAGGAACACATTGGTCGTGGATTACATCAGAAGGCAACAGGGCACTCGTGCCATTTTTCTTTTCTTTGAACCTCCTTTGATGGAGAGCTTTGGCGGTGATCACTTGATCTCAAAGTCCCCTTCATTACAGACTAGTGAAAAGCATAATCAGGTAAGGACTCACAAAATGATCTCTGCAACAATCTCCCGACTTTGGGGGATGCCGATTATAGACTATTATGCAATAAGGTTCAACAATAAACGTCTGCATTATGTCTCCTCAGCACCAGTCATCTTAGGCGGTTCACTCTAAACCGGGACCTACGCCACCCCAATATATATATATATATATATATATATATATATATATATATATATATATATATATATATATATATATATATATATATATATATATATATATATATATATATATATATATATATATATATATAATTAATGACTTAAACACATTGACTCGTCCTGTCAGCCGCACTATGGCATCATCAGTCGTGGTTAAATGAACTCATCGACATGGTGATGGGCACCCACAAAGGGTTATGACTGAGGAGTGACTTGCTGTCACAGCACACGGGAGCGCCCGCAGCAATAGTGGTCATCTATTAAGTATTGCGGATGTAGGCCAAAATATATTTATAGGTGATTTGTGCAGATGCCCATGATAACACAGAGTCTCCCATATGTAACAATCCACAGATATTCTACCTTTACGCCTGCGTCCATAAACGATCTATCCGCCAAGATCAATTTTTAGCAAGATTGCAGACCACTGCGCTCGGGCTAGATAGCAATCGACCGTCCAAGGTTTCGGCGCCAAAGGGATAGTATTATGTAATTGGTACAAACCGCTTCCCACTGAACTAATCTGCCGCTCTTTTGCCGCAGTGGCGGATATACTTATTTTGTTTTCAAAGAAAAACATTGATCATTTTCCAACATTAAGGCAACAGAGCATCTCTGTAAATATCTAAAAGTATGAATGTGTTCAACCATAAGTTTGGACCCTCATCTCTCGGAAATTATCGGATTATTTGATCTCCGGGAACCCGTTTTTATTTACACCTTCGTTCCCATGCGTGCCATTGTCAAGAATCGATCCTCCAGCCTGCAGCATCAGTCTTATGGAACAGATCGTAAGTTCTCTCGGACACACTCCATGCTGGAAAGGAAGCAACGTAATAAATAGAAAGTAATGTATCACTGCTATTACAAGTTGTTGTTGTTGTTTGTTTTTTTGTGGCGGGGGTCTAAGTTTATTATTGTAATACTTAACTGTTGTTATCACCACCCCACCTCCTTTCTCCTCTCCCTGATGTCCGTTAGCCGTGGCTCGGGTCAAAGCAGAACGAAATTCCGTATGAGGAACGCTACTGAGGCGTCGGGCTTCACTGAAACTATGTTCGTATTTGTTATATCTCGCCGATTTCTAATTGGAGATGACGATTTTCATCTTGGACCGAGGGCTAGCGCCAGGAAAAGAATCAGCAACGTAAAAAAGCAGACCAGTTTTACCTCGTTTAATTTAGTTTTCTTACTAAAGCTACATAGTAATGTCAATATTGCAGAGTATAATTTTGCTTGCAGGGTTTGATGTTCATTATTATAGCTTTTCATGTGTTTTGGTTTTGTTTATAATTTAATTAGGTTTATAAAAGGCCTAATGCATATTTGTATGTATTGTTCTTTGTGCACACTGACGAGGAAACATGCCTCTGTCCAGTTAGCCAGTCATGGAAAGTACTAGAGCTCGTTAGTATACACAATATAAAAATCTGACATTTAAAATATCGCTTATCTAACATTTAAACTTGGTCGGTGTACCTAATGGGTCATCCAGCAGAAATCATTTGAAAATCGACTATTAGATAATTGTCCAATACATGAACGTCGTACTTCAGTAGATTCATTTGAACGAATGCTGTGATATGTATATGTCTGCTAGGATGTCTGCCTTGATATGAAGGCATAGTTACCTAGTCTGCAAGAAATGCATACCTAACAGCAGGTGCTAGATACATGAAGAGGACGGGTAGAGGTTTGGAAAAAAAGTCTGACAAAATTTAGTTGATTTTCTCACATTGACGTATTTTAAGACATTCAAATGTCATGAACATGGAAGAACGAAAAGAACTGGTTGTTGTTGTTGTTGTAGTGTTTAACGCCATTTTTCAGCACACGATAGGCTATACATGGCGGCCAGTATTAATGGTGGAGGAAGAACCCTGAAAAACCCAGGGAAGAACCACCGACCCACGAGAAGCTACTGGCAGGCTTTCCCACGTACCCACGCTAGCCGAGCCTTGGACTCGAACCCACGCAGACAGAGGTGAGATAGCAGTGATCCGTAACGGAGAGCGCTTTAGGCCACTCGGCCACTCGGGGCCCCGAAAAGAATTGGATGTTTAACCTATGTCAACCATTCAATAAAGAGTGATAACTTTTCGAAGTATTCATGACACTGCCTAGTCAATGTTCTTGAATTTGGTTTCATAAGTCTGGTTCCTCTTAGGTGTTCAATAATGTAATAACAATCGACATGAAGAAAATCCATTACTTGTAACTAGAAACAAAACATCGATTTCATTGCAAGATCAGCTTCAACAGTTTTGTAACTTAAAATAGACCAGCTTTCTTATGGTTTCCTTAATCACGTTAAAAGTAACAGGTTTTCCTTGTACTTTCGATTCTATACAGATTTTTATCAGTCCGAAGATTGCTCGTAACATGTAAAACGTCTTGATATTGACCTTCAGAATCAATCAATACCGGATATATCCAAACAGCCGCACCAGTTCGTTGCTCTTTATTCCCTTCAATGAAGATGGTGTGTGTTGCATGTTCCTGGTACAACTACCATTTTAACAATGTAAGTGTTACAAAGTGCACAGAAATGAAATCCTGTATTTGTATTGTTTTATTCGACGCATTCTTTAATGGGATTAAAATCCGTAAGGCTGTGCATTAACATAACACAAAATGGACTCTGTCAAATAGCCATTGAATATTGACCCTGAATCTTTGTAGCCATTTCGTGTTTATTAAGAAAGTTTTAAATTATTAAAAAAAAAAAACCACTTCGTGGATCCACTGTTTCCAAAGAAGTGGTGATGACATTTCTGGACAGTTAATTATGAAGAAAGAGTGAAATCAGTTTAAAAATGGAATGCAAATTTATGATACTTTCCCACTTTGATGACGAGTCCTTGTATCGAACTCATGATCGGATATCTCTTCAAGAGTTCCTGTGTGTTCAGGCGATACGATAAATCTCTAAAACAAACGGAAATATAGCTTACTTAGAACGAATCACGCTATGTCTTTCATTTATTTATTTCTTCTTACTCCCAATAATAATTTCAGATATTTTAAACACTATGACTTTTAATCTTTGAGCCTCTTGCTCTTTCACACTATCTACTATTTGCATGCGCAAATATAAAATTTACATCCATTTATGGACATTATCTTCACTTGAAAATGTATGCAATCGTATTGCTGTGTCATAAACAACCTCATTTGTGTCTGGGAATATCTTTTATACATATGTCTTCGCGACGGTGGGACCATTTCTTAGAAATCGTGGGAAAATGTATAGCATGTTGTAATATCCATATTCACATGCAATAGTTCACAATATTTTAGTTCGGCTGAAAGCTAAGTTAAATGGCCGAATTTCGTCCCAATATTTGATATACAACCTACACCGTACGGATCTTCAAACAACATCTCAGGCCTTTCCTAGTTGCTAGGATACGCTTAATCCCACGGAATTGATCAGAACCCGGTCTTCTTGTATGAAAATCCATCTCCGAATGCATCTGCCTTCATTAAATATTCTTAATAAGGAATCCGGAAATCGTATTTATTCAGACATCACTCAAAGGATTATTAGATAGCCACCTGGTGGTAATATCCTCTGGACTTTGGCATTTCTGTGGTGGTTTGAAGTAATGACCATCATTTACTGTCAAGTAATGAGATAGGTCATAAAGCTAATGATGTTGTTTGGTTTTATCCAACCTCAAAGCTAATGATGTTGTTTGGTTTTATCCAACCTCTTGCCATGCAGGAACATTGCGTTTTTGTGTTTCTTGTGCTTTTCTTTTTAAAAAGTTTATACCTAAAATAGGTCACTGCTTTTATATGAGTATCAAGGGATATACACCAACTTTTAATACTCACATATCAACTAGCAAAACGTTTTGTTATATTTGTGAAGTATAATTATTAAATTTTTTTTACATTATTTTCATAAGACCATAACTAGTCAGGTCCAGCACCCAGTACGATTGTTTGGTGAGTATAAACAGGAGAATATATGTGAGAATTCAAGACTAAGAAAGATTGAAAGATCAAATGAAAAAATATGAGAGAGAAAAAATGAGGACATTGATTAATTTACCTTGATATTGTATTTTATAATTGATAATGATATCTAGATATCATTGTATATAATTAATGAAGTCCTGTACTAGCCATGTGTAGTATTTTTCTTCCGGATAATAATTTTATTGTATCAAATTTTAAAAGGCCGTCTTGTGATTTCAGCGTTAAACGTGTTGTTTTTCATACACAATGAACGTAGCAAAGCTTCATAGCCTAGTTTGTTAGCCATTCGTCTAACGGAACCATCATCGGTAAAAGGATGTGTACATACTAATGACTATCAAATTCGTTTTTTTTGTCAATGGCAGATTTGATGGGGTTATGATAGTTTTGAGTGAAGCTCCTTTTTCACTGAATGTGTTATGCTTTTCGAAGTCAACAAAAATACACGTGGTCTTATTTAGCAATCTGAACCGCTATTTTAAACTCGAACTCTACAGAAACAAAGTTGTGGATCTTCATGTTTATTATTATTATTATTATTATTATATATATATATATATATATATATATATATATATATATATATATATATATATATATATATATATATATATATATATATATATATATATATATATATATATATATATATATATCATTATTAATAGAAGTAAACATTTATTTGTTTCTGGGTCTAGGTTATTGGAATTCCACTATAAAATATATATGTTTACTTCTATTAATGCTGATTCTATTATTAAGCCTATACACACAGAGTAATTTCAGTATAAATTTAAGTCTCTATTTCCAAGAATGTTATTTTTGAAGAGCACGTTGTATTCCCAGAGAAAAATCACCTGAATTATACAATTTGAATAAATAAATTCCAACCCAAATGAATTTAAGGATACAGTAATAATTCATTTGGTTCGCTACGATCTTACAGCACGAATGAATTGTTTTTCCAGTAAACAGATAATATAGTCCTATTCTCGGCCTCAGGTCACAATTAGCATTTTTTAAAACAAAAATATTACCTAATGGAAAATATGCTTCTAGAAGTTTCTTAATGTTTATTTGCAAAAATAAATTTTTAGTTATAATTAGAAGGTTTGTTACTGACATTATAATTTAAAATATGTAATATGTCAGGCAGGCTACGTATATTTATAGTGGAATTCCAGTAACCTAGACCCACAAACAAATAAATGCTTACTTCTATTAATAATGATTCTAATATTAAGCCTATACACACAGAGAATATTTTAGCTATGTGATAGATGTTTACAAGATAAAACAAAACAGTAATTCAGGTCAAGTAGAATCAGAACTTAATTTTGGACGAGGTCAAGGAGGTCAAGTCCAACATAAAATTTTTCATTAAAATCGCATAAAATGAAATAATAAAAAATACAACAAATTAACAATAAACAAAGCAAATTAAATATACATAACAATATGTATTATATATCTTTGGATTTTTAAACCACGGAAACTGCTACATTTTTAACCCGTAATCGTGGCATAAATTGTCTTCTAGAATGAAATATGAAGAAGGAAATAATGGTACATGACTGAATGAAAATTACTGAAGTATCTGCAATCTAAATTAGAATTAAACTTCTTTTTCCTTAGAAAATAAATTAATAGCACAAGACTATTAGAAAAACGGGCCAGCAAAAACGAAGGTAGATAACTCTGTTTTACTTGAGTTTCATGCCTTTGTTTTGTGCTGGCCCGTTTGGTAAAGGTCAGCACTTACTGACAACTTACCGTTATAGATGTAGAGGTCTTTTGCCTGTTTGTTTTACTCAAAGTTTCATGTTTTCAACAACTGACGTAGTGCTCATGGGATTAAAACTCGTGCGAATAAGTCAAACAATAAAGGGGACTTCACACAGGATTTATTACCTCACTTTTCACGGGACATTTGTAAATCAAAGATATGACCAGCATAAAGAAGTACCACAAGAAAAATGATATTGAACAAATCTGCAAAACGAGAGACAGACAGACAGACAAAGAGACAGACAGAGACAATGAAAAAGGGAGCCTTTTTTGTTTAATTTTTAGTAGTCTTCATTGATTGTATTAGATCATTCACAAATCTGTAAATTCCATATTTATTGTGAAAGAATATCCCCAAAACCCGTTTATAGTGATGGATCAAATGCGTTTATAGTGACGGATCAAATACGTTTATAGTGATGGATCAAATACGTTTATAGTGACGGATCAAATACGTTTTGCGTACAATGTAGATCAACTACAAAATCACTTGGGTAAACTGTTTATACACGTCCTTGACGACAAACTAAAAACACTGTTACGGTAGTAAATACACCAGATTTGTGAATTACGCCATATGTGGATCGTTTTGGTATTTATATTGAGGGGACTGGATGACCCAATATTTAATTGGTACATATTTAATTGGTACATATTTTTTTTCCAGAATGGAGTCTCTTGATGTGATGTTTAGGACGGGATTATACATTAACGACCTGAGTATGCACGACTCCAGCCGAGACCTCGTACTGGCGGGAACACAACAATCCGCAGAACTCAAACTGGCTCTAGACCAGGTTTTGTTTTTGTCGTTGTTGTTTTGTTTTTTCTGTTTTGTTTTTTTTTTTGTTTTTTCTTCAGACAGATGCAAAACATGTGCCCTGGTCCAGTAGCCTGGTATCCTGGCCTCCAGTATTGCTCCGCAAATGAGGCCAGGCATGTACCGTTTAATGGCCAATACCGGTGGAGAAATTCAAGATGGCGAAAGTAATAAAATCAATGGCAATCAAGAAAGAGCAATGAGTCAGTTATTTCCAGCTGTGTCACCAAGGCTTCTGAAGTTGTATTCGTCCTTATTATGCCGATTAAAGACATACTAATTGTTTGATCCAAGCGTTGCCATGCAGTACTGTCATTTACAACTGTTATGTACGATTTGTTGGAGTGGGGGGTGGGGGTGGGGGGTGGGTATGGTGAGAGATTGCGAAATTGTATATGCGATTTTTTTTGCGCTCGCACGTGTTTGTGTGTGTCAAGTACTTTGTTTGAATGAAAGTTTTATCGATTATGTTAGCTTTTAATTTACCTAAAGTTTCAACATTTTATAATAAACCAATGTTCCTGTCTTTGAGCATATATGTAATTTAGAGTGCATTAATGAACGGATAACGGGGTGGGTGGGTGGAATTAGGTTGTAATAAAATATATACCTATTTATGCAATACAATTTTTGGAGAAGGGTGCTTGGTCTGAATCTTCGCTGGCAAGAATTAAAAAGTGTATGTGCAACAAAAAATGGAATAATAATGCTTTAAAACAGCAACACATGTTTAGTTTCAAAAACGTTTTTTTCCTATAAGACATTCTCCGAAGAGAAATGATCATTAAAAGAAAGTCAGAAAAATTCCAGCTTCCCTTGGTGGTAACTATGTTTATTTGAGTCGTATTTTTATAATATATGAGTATAATTGTTTATCGTTTTTCTATCATGTCTGTATTTATTTAGGTTAATTGTCGCACAAGCAAATTTGAAATTGGTTGGTGTAATTTGAAAACTTTGAACCAGAAAGTTCAAGTTTTGTACATATATTTAGTGGTAATTCCATAACAGCAAACATTATATGTTAACAAACATTCAGTATCCAAGCTAGTGAACCCAGCTCCTGGCATATGATGGACGTCTTTTAACATTCTCAGAGCTGCAATTGTTGTACTATGATATCCACGTCTTTAAAAACTGCGCATGGAGTCTATGAATGCCGAGTTACTTCAGTTGATACATTTATGTTGTATCTTTCTTGTTAGCATTTTAAAAATTTGCATTGCGGGAAGCATATATTTATTGATGTATCAGCATATATTTATTGATGTATCATCATATATTTACTGTTGTATCAGCATATATTTATTGATGTATCAGAAAGCCGTAATTGTGTCTGTACATTTTGCATATTGGTGGTTTTTCGGCAACCTAAAATAAATTTCGCTTACAAGATTACATCAACTGTTAATATCGCTTTACTCCAATAATATAGATCCTGAAATAAAAATATAATCAATGTCTGACTAAACTAAAAAGGAAAATGTTATTAAGTTCACGGAAAGGTTATGAGCCTTATAAATCTAATAATGTATACGTCACGACGTATCAATGATTTAAAATACATACCTATTCTATGAGCATGTATTTCGTTTAGAGCTAATAACAATCCAGATCCCCCCCCCCCGTATCACATCGTTAATAGCAAATAATATTTTCCTAAACAAAATAGATAGAAATGGCAAAACGTTAAAGCTTCAAATCTGTATTACATAAATAGACATCCACTTCATTACCAACATTACCCTACCCACTCACCCGACCCCATTATCTGTTCCAATAATTGTTAATTATGCATGTCAGGATAGTCGGCGTATTAGAAAATGTTGAAACATACTGTAAAATAACGATACAACACTATGGATAAAACTTTCATTTAAATAAAACATCTCTGACATAATCAAAGCACAACCATACAATTGCGCAGTGTCTCACCGTTAATTTCCCAGTCATACATAATGACGGAAAATGACAGTATTGTGAAGTGACAGCTTAACAAACACTCAATATTTCTTTAATTGACATAGCTATGACTAATGAAACCCGAAAACAGGGGCAACACAGCTGAAAATAACTGGGTTCGTCCTATTTCTTTATTGTCAGCGCATTTTTTTTATTAATTCCGCCATCTTCAATTGCTCCACCGGTGTCGCCCATTCAACGGTGTGTGGTTGGCCTCGTGTGCTCAGGATCATGGGAGGCCAAGGTACCAGGTACCTGGCCAAGTATTTATGAAAGTAAATACAAAAGGAACTTGTACCTAAATTTCAAAATGTTCGGAGTTTTTAATCTGAATTCAGTTTTGTGTTCTGACAGTATCATGGCTAAGAGGACATAGTAGTCATCGCGGAATTGAAACTGGCACTAGACCAGATCATCAATGTGACTTTGCGACATAGTGTATGTTTGTATGATGTCTGTCTGTCTGTCTGTCTGTATGTATGTATGTATGTATGTATGTATCTGTGTATGTATGTATCTATCTATTTATGTATCTATATATACATGCATGTATGTATCTATGTATGTCTTGGATGATTTAACGAAAAACTGATTGATCAATTCTGCATGAAAGCTATTTTGTTTGTTTATATCATTTTTAGGAACAAAGGAAAAGTCGGATACTAGAAGAGAGCATGCTGAAACTGGACTTAGAAATGAAGCGGACTGATTCCCTGTTGTATCAAATGATTCCAAAATCGGTTGCAGACAGACTAAGAAGAGGGGAACCAGCCATCACTACGTGTGAGGTAATACCATATCAAACGAGCTACTCGGCATGGACAGCAAGTACAATAAAACGAATTATTTATGTCTGTATTATCGGGGGCATGGCTTTGAAGAATGCGTTAATATTCGTGCATATATCGATTCCGAACATTTTGTTTCGACAAGTTCGTAACAAAATTAAAACTTTTGTTTCTTCAAAATGTGTCAGGTGTTAAAGTTCCACCTCATACAACTCTATTCCGTGAGTTTAAGATTGTCGAAAATGTTACGCATTTTGGTAACATTGTGCATAAACAAAATTGCGTCTTATAATACGATAACGTGCATTAAGTACACTGACTGAATGTGCTCTCATTCAAATCAAGGTAATTTCGATCGTGTTTCTGTATCGTTTATTGCACGACTGTTTTTAAATATTACTCAATCATATCGTTCGATATCGCAACATTTTATGGAAATCATCGCCCTAACCTCACTGATGAGGATGATGTTGTACTGTAAGTACCTAATACTACAAAATCGACTTTTAAAGCAGTTCCGTAAACTTTTCATTAGTTCAAACCCCCATCTGGCAATAGAGGACTACACGAATATTTTGTAGCCTAGAGAAGTAATAAATCATGTCAAGAACGAAGACAAAGCGACAGTAATATCTAACACAGATCTAATATTTTCATGTAATTGATATTTTATTATATTTTTTCAATGCAGAATCGATAACGTGTTTCTGCATCTTATTGATTCCCTAGCTTATCGTGACACTAACAGATTCCTTGCTATTTCACAGGTATTTGACAACGTGACAATTCTGTTCAGCGACGTTGTTGGTTTCACGTCCATTTGTAGTCAAATTTCCCCGATGGAAGTTGTATCTATGCTGAACGCCATGTACACGAAGTTCGATAAACTCAGCGAGTCCCACGGAGTCTACAAGGTAACTAAGGCTTGTAATAGACTGACAACTGTCACTGTAGTCTTCTAGTTTCCGAATGACGCGCAATTTAGACTAAAAGCTGATGATGGAAGGATGTATTTATATAAGAGCATCAGACACGTTAATGAGAGGATAGACCCTTTCTCATGCCGAAATCTCTGCAACTGTACTGTATTTCAGATAAGAACATCACATGATTAAATTCTCAAGTTCTGATTGGCTAACTACAGATGATCCTTTAAGAATAGTACGCATTTCCCCCTTGACACTTGGATACTCCAACTGGATATGATTATTAGACATGTTTAGCTGACACTATCGCCATACGCTCACATTATATGACTACGTCATGAGTAATACTAAGTGTGTTATCGACTTTATCCCTGGAACTCTTTTATACAGGGTCGTTTTTGACCAAACACCTTTTATAGGGTCGTTTTTGTCCAAGCACCTTTTACAGGGTCGTTTTTGGCCAACCACCATATCAAAAAGACAACGCTGTAGGTAGGGAAATAGTTCTTTTGAGAGTAGGCAGTGATATAATTATAATTTACTGAATTACAGTATGCATCCCTGAATAACTTTCATCCTGCTGAGAATAGCATCTAGGTCTACGTTGCTGATGTGCACATTATTCAAGGATATACGGTACACATTGTAAGGCATAATTTAAGGATGCCGTCGCCATTTTCACATATTGTTCGTAATGTAATCTAACTGGCAAAACTAATTCCTGCTGATTCTTTTCGATACACGACGTCCACCACAATTAGAGTTTTATATATATATATATATATATATATATATATATATATATATATATATATATATATATATATATATATATATATATATAATAGGATTAAATGATCATGGTGGGGTATTTATCGATGTGTAAATTTTACCTAATCACTCACAAAGTAAATAAAGTCTGAAGGACTTTATGTTAACTTTGTGAGTGATTAGGTAAAATTTACACATCGATAAATACCCCACCATGATCATTTATTCCTTATAATTCCAATTTACTTCCTTAATACATTTTAATACATAACAAATGGTTGTTTCGATTAAACTAGTAATAGTCCTTCTTTTTTTTAAAATTACGCTTGCGTGTGGCACGTGTTGTTATAGCAACGTCGTTGTTACTTTCTACGCATTTCGATCTTTCAAGAGCAAAATCGTGTCCATTTTGAGTGACACCCCTTGGTTAACATATGACCCTGACCTTTAAGAACCGCTACCGTAACATGTTGTCGCGGTGAAATGCAATAATTTCCGAAGAGTAGCTTGTAAAACCTGATACATGCCGTCTTCGGCAAAAGGGGCGAGTGTTCGAATGCAGGACGGTCTGTGCAATTACATTGTTTTAACTTCTAGTGGTCGATTTTAAGCTGTTGCTTGTCATTTTTGATCAGAAATCACAGGAGTGGTTGGGTGGGGGTGGGTGGGAGCTTGTTGTTATTGTTATTAGGGTGCAAGGCGTTGATATAGATAAAACTTCACATCAAATGATCTGGTAACAGGGAACCGAAAGTAGTCCGCAGAATTTATCGAGGTGTAAAAATTTCCAGATCAGTATCACGTAACTTTACATCCAATCAAAGCGCAGAAAACGCAGTCAATTTATAAAAATTGGAATTATATACATATATATAAGCAGCAGGGGGGGGGCGAATCCGACATTTTGTACAAACGTTATTTTGCTTAATTATTACTTTCTGCACTCAGCGGATCCGGTGTCGTCAGCGCCTGGTAAAAAAAAAACGACGTCGTCGTCGAGGGGATCGTCCGGACGTCATTTGGTTTAATTAATACCTTCTGCGCGCCGATCCCAGCGTCGTCAGCGCCTGGTAAGCACATTGACGACCGCGTCGATGTCATCGCCCCCCCTGCTGCTATGATCTTACAAACAGAGTGATCACTAAATCCTCCTCTTGTAGGTCAATTAGGTTATTTGACTGATCGGTAAGTCTGAAATTAATTCTCGTTAAAAACCGATTATGGCATCGCATATAGACCGGATTAATCGGACTCTCAACGATTAAAAATCCCGGAGGGGCTGTTGGTGAAAACGAATAAAGGATATATCCTTGTTGAGCCTGATTTGATTGCTTGGTATCCACCTGGTAACTCCCTTCGATAACATCGCACACTAGATTAATCGCTATCACCGATGCAATATTTACGTTGTATGGAGCAATATGCCTACCACCATCTCCGTTATCGTGTCTGAGGATAGTTGATGGGGGGGGGCGTCCGCGGGTGGATTCTTAGGCCATCCTAGTATGGTTCTTATTGAACTGTTATAAATATCAACCATATACCCCGGTGTGCTTATTTCAATCGTCGACGATAACGTCGGTTCATGAACCGTAATAGCGATTTTTGATTCTTTTCCTGTGATCGATTTTATCCTGCGTTGAAATTCTTTATTGATTTGTTCTATTTGGTATGACCCAGTTGGTATTGTAACCTCATTCCAGTCTGGGGTCCCATCGGGCTTATTTGTCCATGCAAAAACCAGCGAGTTATTAGGTTGTTGTCCGTTAAATGCGTCCGCTCGAATATTAGGCCAACTGTGATATACTCGCAATTTTGCCAGCGCTATTTCCTTCACTGGAACCGGCGACGGGAAGTTCACACTGAATTCTGGCTTCGTTGACGTTATCGATATCATATTTGTTTGTACCGGAGTGGTGTTCTCCGCGATCCGCTGAAGTAATTGAGACCCTTCGGGGTTCAGAGACATTATTATTATTCGTTGTTTTTAGTGTCTAATTTCAACAACCAGGTGGTTCCGGCTTCCAGTTGAAAATCCTCGATTTTTGACATCGCGGAGCTATACAACTGGACCATCGTGGAGAATTCAACATCGGATATGAACAAATTATCAATCGACAACGAGATCAACCCGGATAATTTCGAGTACGCGTCGGATACTATTTGATGTTTTACTGTATACTCGTTGAGTTTTTTCTGAAAACACGATGATATCTTCCTAGTGATTGCGTTGGCGACTCCAGCAACTGTTGTCATTGCGGAGATAGCGATTGGAACAGCGATCGGGGCTATCGTGGTCACCGTGGATAAAATAACACCGGCGCCAGCTACTATACCCGACACCGAGTACACGACCGCGTCGATGGTGGTTATTTTTCTGCGGTATTTTTTTATTTTTGCGCGGTATTGTTCGGAAAGCGTTTTCAAGTTCGCGGAGAATTCTTTTGCGGTATCGAATCGATATTGATGTGACGTCGGTGATACCTCTGATTCAATTACCCTGGTGGTCATTTTTATTTTAAAAGAGCTAGTGTTTTTAATTACTTAGATTCGCTACAAATTCCACATACCATGTGATGTTTGCCCGGGCTAAATTTCCATCAACAGCATAAATTGTAAACTGTTCAGTTGCGTTCTTGTCTATAATTGTTGATATTGTATTGTTAAACCCGGATGAACTCGACGATAATATATTAAACTGCATCATTGAAACCAGTGTCAATCGATAAATGCCCTTAACAGTTGCGGTAGTATTTACTGTATTCTGTGTAGGAGTCCAATCGAATGATCCATGCCGAATTGTGTATACTGTGTTGATGATGTTCTCATGAGGGATTTTTATTTTTTCGAATTGCTCTGCTACTCTCGGTAGTCCGTCTTTAATCGCTTCAACATCAGTTCCGATTATTTCTATTCTCCGCAAATTCGCGTCTATATTATTCTTGTTCGCTGCAACCCTAGTAATGAGTATATCTATTTCCTGTATATGCGCGTCCACATTTTTTTTGTTCGCTGCAACCTTAGTAATGAGTGTATCTATTTCCCGTGTATGCGCGTCCACATCTTTTTTGTTCGCTGCAACCTTAGTAATGAGTGTATCTATTTCCCGTGTATGCGCGTCCACATCTTTTTTATTCGCTGCAACCTTAGTAATGAGTGTATCTATTTCCCGTGTATGCGCGTCCACATCTTTTTTGTTCGCTGCAACATCAGTTTTGACTGTTTCTATTCTCCATTCATGCGCGTCTATATTATTCTTGTTCGCCACAATATCAGTTTTGATCGTTCCTATTCTCTGTTCATGCACGTCTATACCTTTTTTATTCGCTACAATATCAGTTTTGATTGTTTCTATTTCCCCTGTATGCGCGTCTATATTTCTTTTGTTCGCTGCAACATCAAGTTCGATTGTTTCTATTTCCCCTGTATTCGTGTCTATATTCCTTTTGTTCGCTGCAACATCAGTTTTGATTGTTTTTATTTCCTGTCCATACACGTCTATATTTCTTTTGCTCGTTGCAACATCAGTTTTGATCGTTCCTATTTCCCCTCTATACACGTCTACACCCTTTTTGTTCGCTTCAATATCAGCTCTGATTGTCATTATGTCCTGTGTATGCGCGTCTATATTCCTTTTGTTCGCTACAATATCAGTTTTGATCGTTCCTATTTCCCCTGTATGCGAGTCTACATTATTTATGATCGTTGCAACATTAGCGCCGATTATTTCTATTTCCCGTTCATGCACGTCTACACTCCCTTTGTTCGCTGCAACATCAGTTTTGATTGTTTTTATTTCCTGTCCATACGCAGTGATGTCATTTATAGTTGTTGTGATTTCATCCAGCTTGGTATTTTTTTTACCAAAGAATTTATCAAAGTTGTCATCGATCCTGTTAACATTTTTTCGTAACGTGTAAAATTGGCCCGACAGCGTTGTAAACTCCGAAATAGTATTTTTTATTGTTGCAAGATTCGGTTCGGTTACCTTCGGGGTCCCGAAAAAACTAGCGGTAGTGAGCTGTATATCGGTGATAGATTTTTTCACCTGCGCGTCAAGTTCGGTCACCGATCTATTCAACCTTATAAAACCGTCTTTGACTAATGTTATCGTCGACAGATGTTCACCCGGCTTGAGTCGTCCGTCGCTGGTATACAGCGCGATAGTGTCCTCGGCGGCATCACGCCGTCGTGTTAAAACGTCATCCAGCGACACATTACTGGATTTCAATTTACCCTGGCGGTCTTGAAATACAACTATTTCACCTGGGTCAACACTTGTTAAATTCAACGTATCAGCGATTTCATCCTCGATTAGTTTTTTTATGTCATCGGTGGCGGGCGTTTCCGTGGATCCTTTCAGCGCCGAAATAGGTCGTCCCCAAATATCAATCATCGTTATTGTAAAAAAAAACAGCGTTTCTAATTAACCCGCCGGGCCTCTACGACCCCACTAGTGTATTCGTTTACAACCACATGAGGTGGTTTTCGCGATGATGAAATCGCCGCGAGTACGTTCAATACTTCACGGCCGCATATAGGCGGGTCGCTTAACTGCTGTGTTGGCAGCGTGGAATAAAAAACCCGGGCTGAACACGTCCGGATATACCGCATAAACTCGTTCGGCGGGGATAACCTATATGAATCAAAATAGACGATCGCACGCGGATCAATCGCGTATGCAACCCAATGAGTTCCCGCTCCGGAGGACCCATCGAGGTTAATTATGCCGGTTTCAATATTCCTTGGTGCCGCCGGTAATTGATCCCTCATAAAAACACCTCTGAAGTTTTTTATCGCTAGCGCGTCTGCGGCGTCTATTAAATCAAAATTAGACATGGGAGTCATAGACTCCTGAGTCAATAAACGGTTCCCGGTAGTCTTAGACCCTTTCCCGAGTACCATGAATACGGGGTTCCCGGTAGTCTTAGACCCTTTCCGGCCACGGATCGTTTTTTTTTATAGCCTTTCCCGGTTGCCTTCTTCAATGCCATCCCCGCCGCGGTACCAACGGCTCCTAACGCAGCCGCCTTAGCCACTGCTGGGGCCGCCGCGGCAATCAATGCCGGAATCGCGGCTAACAACGGAAATATCCCACCGGTCTTTTCCATGTCTTTGATCGCTGCGGCAGAGAAATCTATTTGAACGCCCTTTTTATTCTTCATCGCATTATTGAAATGTTTTATTTGACGCGCCGTCAACGATATCTTATGATTACCACCCGCCATCTGTGACGGCTTCAGCGTTATTGTGGTCCCGCATTGTTTAGCCGACTTTGATCGTAATTTCTTGACTTGACCATCAGTCAACTCTACACTGACGACACTATGCGACATTTTATTGTAAACGTGTTTGTGCTTTCAATTACATGTTTTCCACTGGTGCATCAACGATTCTCATTCGTCCACCAACACCTTCCAACAGCATTGATTTATCGCTGAGAATGACAGCAACCGCTCTATAATTAACACCAGCCGGGGCTATACGAGCTCGGAAGTGTATATCAACGACGGATTGTCTCGTTAAATCAAGATGTTCCAACGAAAAATAATAAATCGGATACAGCTTTTTAAATTCATGTTGTGATATTTGCAAACCAGTGTCGACGTTTTGATCACGACCCATATATGACAGCAATCGATGGTACACACGTGCGACATGGTTGTCGCCGTAATTAAGCTGTATATCCTCGGATGGTTCCTGTTGTCCGTTTATTCTCAGCGAAACATCCCTGACTCCTAATTGATCAAATATCATATGGCTGCGTTCTTGATTACCCAATCGTTCCCTATTCTGTAGCGCTATAAAAATATGACGCGGGGCTGAAACGCCTTGTTTTGATGCCAAGTGCCATGTAAACGTATCGGCGACGTTATCCTCTTTAGCATCAGTTGTTACCGCTAGCCAATTCAACAACGATTTTCCTCCCTGTTCCATAAATGATAACAATCGTGCTTCCGTGGTAACTGATGGAGTCAGCACCGGCATCCACAATGCCATTTTAGTTAAAATGACTTTACCGGCAGCGACGCCAGCAGCACGCCATATTGCATTGTTATCATCGCCCCTTCGCGTTAGCGCGATTGTATGCTTGGCCCCATAGATAACCCTCCTGACATTTCTGCAGAATCCAAATATGTGATGGAGTGGAATCACGCATGAAAACTGTCGGCGTGGTCTTTTTAGCATCGACATTCGTGCTGCGAATCCCATATTGTAATTATCGTTAAGACTTTTTATAACAGTGAAATCAGCGTCCGGTTTTGCTCTGCGGTCTGGATTGGCTGCTTCAGCCTGATCACCTGCGATATCTTTTTTCGTCAGCACGTTAACGTACTGAAAATGATCAGCGTTATCGGCGGAGTCCTTCGCAAACATCATAGATGGGCCCGCCGATCTCGTATAATCGTCCGAGTATCTCGCTAACCCAATTATCGTCGTTGCAACATCAACCTCGCGTTCTATTGATTCAATTTCTCGCCCGTCAATAAGATATCTGGCGCTCTCAAATAACGCCATGATACCGTTGTTGACGAAACCAACTCGAACATGATTGTCATCTGCGTATGGTGCATTATCGGCGGCATTTGTCACGAGTTCTCCCTCAATTTCGATAAACGCTTCACATGGCAGAAAGTATCTACTGGTATCTTGGACTTGAAGTTCAATTCGCGATCGTAGGTCAGGTTGCGCTGCATAATAAGAATAATATTGATAATCGCGGACAGAATCATCCCTGCGCACTGGGGCATCCATATCAAACGCGGGATCAGCGGTTCGCGCAAATATTTCTATTATTTATCATGTTGATGTTTTCAATTGCGATTTTTTCGTCGTAAATTCTTTGAATTCTGTTTAAGACCACTCTCCCGCTATTGCGTTTATGGGCGCGTTGGTGGATGACTGAGCCGCCAACGACTCTAATTTTTCTTCCACGGCGTTATTTATTACTTTACTGACATTCGCAGGCATCACTGTCGTTGATGGCATCACCGGTGGTTTCTGTTTTTTTCTCCTCACCAACGACATTAGTTTGTCCTTTGCTGCAGAAAGCGCCTTTCCGGCAACGTCTCCAATAGCGCTGATTCCCTTATCACGAATAACATCAATAGCCTTCATTCCTAATTGTTTGGCTAACGGCGCTACTTTTGGAGCCATTCTTGTAAATAACCCCGCAATGGTGCTACCGAGACCATCTCCATAGTACGCGCGGTAAACGGGCAATCGCGAATTTACCACGTAGACGAGTACTGGTTTATCGTGGTTGTAGTGTATGATCATCTTTATTATAAAACACCGGTTTTTCAATTAGTGATTGTGATCACCACCCCCTTCCCACCGCCGTGTGGAAAACCGGAATAAATTTTATCAAAATTTCCTTGGGTTTTTGCCCTCGATAAAAATCCGGTTTTTTCCCGGTTTTTTCTTGATTTCTAGTCATTTTTGGTTGCCTATAGTCGTTTTTTTTCGATTTTTCAGCAAAAACATCGATTTTCTCTAAATGATTTCCTGGGGTTTTTGCCCTCGAAAAATGGCAAAAAACGGTCAAAAAATGGCAAAAAACGGTCAAAAAATGGCAAAAAACGGTCAAAAAATGGCAAAAAATGGCAAAAAACGGTCAAAAAATGGCAAAAAAACGGCCAGAATTAACAAAAACGATAATTTTTTTAATCATCCACGAGTTCGTCTATGAGCGTTCGATACGCACTAACGTCCATGATACCGCCTGTAAATAACCGCTTGCAAATATCAGCGGCCTCATTGATTATTTCCGGAGAGTTATTTCCGGCTCGTTTTCCTCCGATTAGTACCTCTAGCCGTGATATATCACTGAGAACACTGTTAGGACAGGTAACGCCTTAGGATTCTTTACCAACAGAGTATCCTTTTCCTTTTTTTGGTATTCTACTTTTTACTTTATTGTGGAATGCGTCGTAATCGGGGCCATCACCACGTAGTAATGCACTCTTGTGTTTATTCGCTAAATACACCATTCTTGTCCAATCCCTTAACGACTTTATATTTTTCTCGTAGCCGCTATTGATATGCCTATCTCGTAAATTCTTAGCAAAATTGTTGGCGGCAAAATCAATTAATTCTTCATCGCTGAAGGCCCTGATTTGATCTATTATGCCCTTCTTGAGTATATTACTGGGTATATTCCTCTCTCTCTCTTTTTCTTCCGGTATTTCTTCCGATGTTTCTTCCGGTATTTCTTCTTCTGGTTCTCTTGCGGTAGCACCTAGTTCTTCTTCGTCGGCCATTGTAACATAAGGTTCTTGTGGTTCGGTTATAGCGAGTGGTGGTGGCCTCCGTGTTGTGGCAGTCGCTATTTTTGCAGGGAGTGTTTCTAAAGACCTTTTTGTTTGTTCGGTCTGAGCCGCTATCTTTTCAAGCGCATCGAGGACGGGTACAGTTGCCGCCGTAACATCTTTGGTCGCTTTAGTTACCGGGGCAAAGAGTTGTTCGCTTCCAACAGTAAAATCGGTTTGTAGTTGCTGCCGCGTTTGAAGTTGTTCTCGGACCCTGTCTCGTAACGGTATGAACTTTTTAAGCGCTGCTAGCCGCTCTCTGGCTAGCCGAGTAGTAAGTGATTCGCCTACCATTATTGCAATTGCGAAGCAATTTCTAATTTCTCGCCGGAGTTTTCGTCTATAATCCTTCTAATGTTTTTGATCTTACTAGAAATCTCCCGGCGTCGTTCATAAACACGTCCGAGTTTTTTTCGTATTATTTCAACGGCAGTGAATAGTCCAATGAATGCATTTGCGTCATTGTGGTACAAGTTTTCATTGATCGTATGTTGTAATCGTTTTATAAAAAAGTACTCGCGGGCCAGGGTAAAACGCCCCCGTTTCGATTGTTCGTTAATAATCTCATAATCGGATAATATTTTTTCACTGTCGAGACCATCAGATAATTCAATTCCTTGATTTTTTAATTTTGAAATCTCGGCTAATATATTATTGATGTCTTCGATATTCATTATTCTTATAGAACATCTTGTTTTTAAATAAAAAAAAATGAAACCCCGTGTATCAATCCCGAGGTGTTCAACAATACTGAATACTTTGTTTTCTTCCGGAATGGACAATTTATTGTCATGGCGACTTCGTCAGCGCCATAGGCGCCGGTGACTTCGTCACTCGCTGATATTTACATATGAAAATCGAATTCTATGCCCGGTCTTTTTTGAGATTGCTGTTTGATATACTCGTTCTGCTACTTTTCGTATTGAGGCGATACAAATGTCAAAGTATCTACTGGCTTCATTCATCGACTGAAATATTTTTTCCTCGTGAGTTGTTGTATCAAATGACTTTACGGGTTTTGCTTTCTTTGGGTATTTACCGGTTTGGCCTTTTTTGGTATTTTGACTCTGCGAGACAGCTTGCAAGTTTATAAGAGAATTATCAGTCTTATTATTATTAATATGATCAATCACAAGTCCATTTTCGATTAATCCGTTGAATACCTCAAATACCGCCCTATGAACATGGTACTTCTTCTTTCCGGCACCAAACATCAGATACCCCTGATTACTTACGGTACCAACCGGCTTCTTCAGTTTGCGGTTTCTAACAATGCCGTCGCGAGATGCCTCGTAATTGACGAGCACAGGATGCGGCTGAAATTCTTGGTCCATTTGTATAATAATACTATTTGTCTAATTTATTATTTGGTTTAATTATAAATCTTTCAACGTAGTCTTGGGGGGTTTTGATGACGAAGTCGGCGGTGGGGTCAATGACGGCGTTTTTAATTCGCTTGTCATAATAGCGTTTTAGTTCCCTGTATCGCTTTTCGCCACAATTGATACACAACTGCGATTTTCCTCTTACACCGACGTGACAAACCAAGCACGGGAGGGGGCCAAGAGAACCATTACGAAAGCTTTGTAAATGATACCTGCAGAATTCACCTCTACATGATTTATTGCACGGGGTTGTCGACCCAATCATCAACCATTTGCAGTGATTCATTATACTATATTCTTTCATTTAAATACTTGTTTTAATTATATGGATGAGTTCGAGAGATTAGCAGCAATTAAGCCCTGGAAAAATATTAAGTTCAATCTCGATAGAGTCCTCAAGGACGCACCAAAAGCGTTAATAAACGATAGAACCCTGTTGAGTAAAATACGCGATTGTATCGATGAATTCAAGCGTGATGGCGCATCTCATAGTTGGTCAACATTTCGAATTGATGGCGTTGTTGATGCTACCATGAACGACAACCGCGCAGCAACGATAATATCACAACTTGACGGTAAAAAGTATTTCTTCAGAGTAAAATTCATTGTCCGGGTGGAATCAGGTAATTGGATCATACGTGATAAATTTGAACCAGTTCTCAGCGACAAGAAAACAGTCATTGTTAGCCGCGACTCCAAGCCCGGGCTGTTAACCGGAATTGACAGACCATACTATGAACGAGCGTATCCTGAAACTGCAGTTGTTTATGGAATATACCCGTTAAATAAGAAACCTGATATCGGAAAACTGAAACCAATGAAACAGTCAACGGGGATAAATTGTGTAGCAGAACGAGTAACAGAGCATTTTACAAATGCATGTCGAGGAAACAAATTGACTGATTTACGACGTAGCAAAATCAACCAGTGGGAGGAGACAGTGCGCGAGCGTGGAGCAACCATCAGCGACGTAGCGAGATTAGAAACATCGCTGAGATTTCCAATAACCGTTACAACGATAACCGGTGAAGTATTATACGAATCAAAGTACAAATCAAATGGGGCCCCAATCAAAATTATTGATCATAACGAACACGCATGGACGCCCGCGATCACAGTGTTTCCACGGGATAGAACAATAAAGTATATTCCCGGGGAATTTATACAGGATGGTTTTCTCGCGGAGAGGAAACTATTTGATGCTATCGCTTATTTGTGTAAAAACGACCCTGTATCAGTGTGGTTACTTCGCAGCGCTGATACCTTTGATCAGTTTGTGAGACCAAACGGTGAATTATATCGCACTGAAGCATTTCACAACAAGATGAAAAAAACCGCCATGGAATTTGAAGAGCATGATGAACAACTGCTAACAAATTGTTTTACGATTCCATCGGTTGCGGCTCATGTTGCAGCGAGGAAAAATGCGTGGAGTCCAACACGCAAGGAATTTCTACCGGATGTACAATCCAGTTGTTTGGAATACTATCACGGTGGACTATGGAACACTGAATACAACCGCGACGCTATGATTTCCGTTGATATGGTTGCCTGTTATCCAGCGAGTTTTCTCGGGTATGGATCCGCCGCTGAGTACTTTAGACGATTTGGACACCCCAGACATGAAATGACTCGTGTTGCTATTAATGGACCACTGCCCGATTTTGATTTAACCGGATTCGCTCGCGTAGTATCATTTGAGTTCGCGGCAGGACTTCATCGCTGTTGCTATATTTGGATCGGTAGACACATGGCTGAAAAGAAGTGGCTGCCAATAGCGCTGCTACGGTACATGATTGATTGTAGCATGCTTGTGTCGTTGATTGTCAGTGACGCGATTATATCATACCGAGCGCAGACTGAAGTCTGGTTACCAGAACCGGAGCGTCTAGATAGCATAATTGACGAATCCAGAAAACACATCGATGCCGACGAGGAATATATCGTCGAATGGTCCAGGAGGATATTCAACCAACGAAACCGCGAGGCAAAAGATCTCGGTAGAAGAATAATTGGTAAGTTCACACAAGGTGGAAAAAACTGCGACTACAAACGATATTGCTCACGGCTGATTATAGATGACGCAGAATATGATTTCGTAATCAAGGACGCAGTGGCGAAAAATAGATACGTGAACTGCGAAACAGCTTTCTTGTCCAATGGAACAAAGTTGGGTACAGTTGTTACCTACAGCGATGGAGACAGCCCGGCATACCCGCATTTGAGGGCATCTATGCTGGGTTACGCCGCTATCAATTTATTCTCGATGATAAATAGATTCCCCGACACCGCGGTTAGAGTAGCCGTTGATTCATTTTATGTTGACGTAGCGTATAAGGAAAACGTAGCCGAGTTTACTAGTCCAGACGAGAGTTGGGGTACATGGAGAATTAAAAATGAAATACGACGCGATTATTCCCCGTCAGCAGATGTCACCGTTGAAAACAATTACTTACGCGGTGATAAATTATCAGAATGGTCTAATGCACCACCGTGTTCTGATCCAATTTGTAGACACAAGACGGTTTATTTAAGCGGCTGTGGCGGGTCAGGAAAGACGACTCGGGCAATTGAATTATTTCGAACGCGGGCAAGTATAATCGTGCTTACACCGACCCATAGACTAGCGCGAGAGATAAAACAACGAAATGTTGACGCCGTTACTTATCACAGCTTTTTTCGATACAGCGGCGGCGAGTGGACTCCTGATCGAATGGGTGAAAAATTTATTCCTGGGGTTATCATTTGGGATGAGATATGTACTGTTTCGTTAGATGTTTTACGAATGTTTCTTGATTGGTTGCTGCTCGCGAATACAGCGGTAATCATGTGTGGGGATCATGGCCAACCACCACCATTTGTCGGCGAGGGTCCACATGATTGGTTAAGGGGTTTTGTGGACTATTATGAAGAAACCGATACTGATTACCGGGCACTTGATGAACAACTGCGCGGGGTTAAAAAATTAATCAGATTACAGCCGGATAGAATTCAGTGTGAAATAATCCGCGAGGTGATTCCGGAAACGCCGTTAAATGAATTCTGGGAAACATGGAGACCAAACGATTTAATTGTTGCGAGTAGAAAGATAGTCAGAGACACACTTCAGCGGAAGTTGTTTACGTTGCATAAGGAAAAGTTTCCAACGCGCCCAGTGCCGTTATGCTATAGACCCGCGGATACACGGCGGCAGAACATTGAAGTTGAGATTCCAGGCCGGACAGAAAAACAAATTCTCGTGCTGAATGATATCGTGCTCGTTGATATCAGCGTCGTCGAGGACGCGCTACGTGCTGATAAATCCCCGTGGACGCTAGGATACGCAACAACAATACATTCCTCGCAGGGACTAACCATCACGGACACAATTGTTTGGATAGTTGATAATCGCATCGAATGGTCAAATCTAGTCTATCTTGCAGTGTCCCGAGTACGGAGGATAAATCAGCTTCGAAGAATTGTTATTGACGGAGTCAGTGACGGAGTCATTGACGGAGTCACCGACGGGGTCATCGATGCAAGCGTCATTGATAGAAAACTCTCGGGTTACCGCCAACAGGATAAAAAAAAACAGCGGCGTTTTGATATTGATGCCGAATTAATAATTGCGTTACGACAACAACAGAATAATCACTGCGCGAGTTGTAATTGTGTAATGCGCTGGCGTTATTCGGATAAAGACGCTCGCCAATTTACCGTGGACAGGATCGATAACAGTCTCGGTCATGTCAAAACCAATGTGAGGTTGACCTGTCTTGAGTGCAATAGACGCAACGGCGCTAGTTAAGACCACGCGGGGGCAATTGAGTATCGTCAGGTATCACTTGTAGTTGCTCGCGTGTAAACCCCCGCTGTGGGGCAGTTGAATCCAGTCTATAGATCGATGGTCTACCAGTTGATCGTGTTATCGTTGATATGTTATGTGTGGTAACACTCCAGATGGGATCAGTAGCTCTTTTTTTACCGCCTTCAAGCTCTCCTGGTTCATACAGATATCTCACGGTAACATCGCCGAGAATCGGCTTGGAAACGCTATCTATTTTTGATCTTCCGGGTATATACTCGTATTTAATCGCGTCGCTGGGCTTCATGTTGATTGCTCGGGTAATCTCGTTATTTAACGCTGCAATTACGCCTGGCAACCTTTTGACCCATTCACGAGATCGTTTTTCTTGGATGAATTCCTTCGCGTATTGATATCCAAATAACCGTTCAGCGAGAGTCCGATTGAATCGTTCAACAATTGCCTGATCACGATGTAGCGCAGTATGACCTCGTCGTACCGCGACGCTATGATGTTTCAGCGTTGATAAAACAGTGCCGCGAAATTCACTACCAGGATCAACTTGTAATAGATTTGGCCAGCGCAGAGGACCTCTTCGATAAATTCTTTCAAACGGATCGGCTACTTCAGTTGCTGACTTTGTTTTTAACGGCTCCGCTTGTTTGTATCGACTCGCAACATCAACTACGGTTAGCGCGTATTTGTAACCGTTGTCATGCGGCAGAAATAGTATATCAGCCTGATGAACTTCATTAGGTACGCTAACATCAAAGCGCGAGAAGTTGATTTGTTTAGGCGGTGGTAGATAGATTTGCCATATAGCCTGTTTGGACAACCAATTAGCCGCAGTGGCCCTCGTTACTTTTGCAGCGCTTGCAAGCTTACCAATTGCGGCCTTCCCTTTCCAGTATCCCCTCGGAGAATAATAGATGGATTCCATGTTGTTATTATAAACGCTATCGTTTTCAATTACCAGCGCGAGAAGCTCCGCTTCCAATCATTAATTTACCTTTCATAGCCGATTTTACCAACCATGAGGCCAATTTTTCCTTGAAGGATTTATCAGGAATAGCATTTAGCGCGTGAATTAATTTTACGTCCGCGATATGACGCTGTTGCAGATCGCTACTTTTGTAAGCAACATCATGAGCATGACACGCCTTATCGATAGCGTTTATTGGATACTCACCGGGTTTGGGCTGATTTTGATCATCGAGTCTGATATCTAATCGTGTTCCGGGGCCACAGTAGCTATATCCTGGGAGGTGTTTTTCTCCTGGATACTTTGCCCACGGGGTTCCGGGGAGTTTTGATAACTTGGCTGCAATATCACCTCCTCGCTTTTTTTTAAAACATCTCCGGGTCTAATAGAAATAAATCTAAATTTCTTTGTACCGCATTGTACACACTTGCCAGTAAGCGCCGATCTGTTATTTCTTGTTGTAACGGTTGTCATATCATTTGTGCCAGTACGCACTCTACACTTTACACAATATAGATCCATAATTTATGTATAGAGACATGAATATAATTGACTTTTCAGCGACTAAAACAAGAGAACCAGTTAAGCATGTTGCAGCGTTACCAAACTCGATCCGGATGATTATCATCGGACCATCTGGATCCGGCAAGACGCAATTGTTACTCAATTTAATAATGAGATGGATGAAGTGGGATAAGTTGTATTTGGTTGCTCCTAGCGTAGATGATCAACGATGCTACGAGGTGTTGAAAGATTTCAACGAGAATGCATCAGCGATCGCTAAAAAAAATGTCATTGAGTTTATTACGGATATCAATGATGCACCAGGTATCGATGATATTGATGGCGACGTTAACAATTTAGTCGTGTACGATGATGTTATGTTAGACAATCAAAAAAAACCAGCTAGGATATTTTCCAGAGGCAGGCATAAAAACACTGACGTGATATATGTCACTCAACGATACACTCAGATTCCAAAAGTAATCAGAGACAACTGTAATATTCTTGCTGTATTCAACGGCGTTGATACACACACGCTACGAAATATTTGGCAGACATGGTGCGGCGGTGACATGGACTTTAATGGTTTTCGAAACTTTTTTAGTCATGCTCAGTCAACCCCACATGGATTTGTAACGATAAATTTACATGATCCTCGGACACGATATCGTATCGGACTTGACCAAATATTCGGTTAAATTGTAAATAGCCACTTAGCAGCAGGGGGGGGGGGCGATGACATCGACGCGGTCGTCAATGTGCTTACCAGGCGCTGACGACGCTGGGATCGGCGCGCAGAAGGTATTAATTAAACCAAATGACGTCCGGACGATCCCCTCGACGACGACGTCGTTTTTTTTTTACCAGGCGCTGACGACACCGGATCCGCTGAGTGCAGAAAGTAATAATTAAGCAAAATAACGTTTGGACAAAATGTCGGATTCGCCCCCCCTGCTGCTATATATGGGGGGTGTTTTGGCAACTGAATCAGTCAAAAATGACCTAAGATAACATGAGTAACAGATTCCTTAGTTACTGTCATGCCAAATCGCAGACCGAAGAATTCATGTATACAAAACCAAAAGCAGAGTTGAAGCAAATATTAAGGTTATCATGCTAAAATGCGGCATTGAAAAATTATTATTAGAAATCCCTTATATATCCCAGGAGGCCATCCAGAAATCCAGTAAAGGGGTGGAATGCGACCCTACTGAAATTGCGGTCTGGGGTGGTAAATGTTGTTGTTATAGGGTTTAACGCCATTTTTCAGCACAAGATAGGCTATACATGGCGGCCAGTATTAATGGTGGAGGAAGAACCCCGGAAATTCCCGGAAAGAACCACCGACCCTCGAGAAGCTATTGAGAAGCTTTCTCACATACCCACATTGGCTGAATCAGAGACTCGAACCTACGCAGACAGAGGTGAGATGGCAGTGATCCGTAACGGAGAGCGCTTTAGACCACTCGGCCACTCGGGGCCCCGGGTGGGAAATGTGAGAGGTGGCTGACGTTATATGCTAGAGGAGCTATATCCTAAGACCACAATTATTATTTTCTTTTCAATGTACACGCATTCAACAGTATGTCACTTTTCCAGTTTTTTTTTTTATAAATGATCTCCGCCATCGCTTTATGTTACACAACAACCCCATCTTAGTTCAATAAATCCTGCAAGGATTCATCATTGGTTGAACGGATCGTTTTTGTGTATTATTAATGTAAACAAACTGACGTAGAGGAAGTAACCTAAAATCGGATGCATGACACCGAAAACAGGGTCATGGACATACTACCGTTTGGATTCATCAATAAGCAAATACAACGTGTACACAATCTCATAAAGTTTCAAGTCTACACTTTCATAATTATTGCAGTAATTCGATTTGCTACATAAGTCAGTGGCAAGCAAACCATGCACACAAGGCACTATTTCTCTGAATATCTTCTGAACTGGGTCAACCGCAAGGGGTAACACGTGACATGAGACCTTATACTTAGCAATTACACATAGAAACATCAGCATAAATATTTGTTTCAGTAAATGTAGACAATTATTGAGTATGTTCCTAAGAACTTGTCTGGCATGATCTACACGAGACCTAATTCTTTTCTTAAATTCGCCATCGTTAGTTATACAATTTAAAGTTCTGTCGGTTCACACACAACATTCCTGAGGCCACGTGCGTGGCATCCCCTGAACCATAACATATAATATTCCACCCTTTCCCTCCTTTCATCAAGAATTTAAATTTGGGTCCGCACAAAAGATCATTTCAGATTCAGAGTGTTTCACTATAAGCATTTTCAAATTTTAAAAGAATAATAATTTGCCAACTTTTTAATTTACAATTTGTAAATTGCTGGCTTGCTCTTATACTGAGACCTCGTTCGTTCGGAATAGGTTCCAGTCTCTGTGAAATTTCCGAAACTACTTGTGTCCTGTATATTCTAATTGGTTGAGATATACTTGTTTCCACTTCTTTCTTTCAGTCAATCAGTCAAGTACATCAACATTAACGTCATCTTACGGAAATGATTGATCCACTCAGTCAGTTTTGTTTTTGTTGTTTCTTTATTTTGTTTTGGTTCCTTTTTTAACTTCGGTGAATTTCACTCCCCGAGCATATTGCTGCTTGAATGAAATCAGCTACGTCATTTTGAGTTTAGGCATCTTATTTGACTGTACATACATGTATTCATTTCTGAAGAGAAGCAATTTTCTTTAAACAAAACGTGTCGTGTTTATATTATAGCCTTACAAGTGAAAATGCATCGTTTCAGTATATGTTGAAATTTATGTATTACTGTAAGGAAGATATTAACATAATCTTGTAGCCTCAAAGGATCTAATTTTCCATAATAGTAACGATTTCTTCATAATTCGATGTTCTAGTATCGTTTTCAGGTTGAAACAATCGGAGATGCGTATATGGTTGTATCTGGAGCCCCTGAAATGACGAAGTATCACGGCCTCCATATTTGTGATATGGCGCTTGATATGTTGGACACAATGCAGGATTTACACGACCCGTCGACAGGAGGCACAATGAAGATAAGAATAGGTAATCTCAAAGAGAACAACCATAAACCTTTTCCAAAACTCTATATGTTTAAGATATTCGTCTATTGTTATTTTTATCGTCAAACTGTCTTAATTACTTTTAAAGTTTGTCTAAATTGCATCATTAATCAAGAAAATGTTGCTAAGACTTCGTCACTATTTCGAGAAGATGAAAAAAAAAAAACATGGATACTTAACATAGATACGTTGAGTATACAAAAAACGCGGCTATATTTGATTTTCTTATAACTCCAGGCATTCACTCAGGGAACACTGTGGCCGGGGTGGTTGGGATAAAAATGCCTCGGTACTGTTTGTTTGGCGACACCGTCAATACGGCATCAAGGATGGAAACGAATGGAGAGGTACCGTGCTATAAAAATCTGTTTGTATTTAGTCAAGTTTACTGCTCTCAGTTCATGAAAATAAACTGTGCTCAAATTTTGGTATCGTTTATATTTGCACACAAGTATTAACAACTAAGAGAGAGAGAGAGAGAGAGAGAGAGAGAGAGAGAGAGAGAACGCGTTTATTGAAGAGAACTTCCACTTTTCAGTACGCTAAGCATAGTTTGAAAAACAGGCAGATTAATTCTTTCTATAACTCACGTCAATGAGGATATTATGTTTTTGCTCTTGGCTCTGACCGCAATAGCGGATACGGTTTATAATAATTTCGTTCGTATGTGTGTGTGTGAACAAATATATGCAATTCGATAAATATCAACAAAACTACCTATATTATTACCTTCAGTAACCCGATCCATTTTCACTTTCATCACTATTCAGTGAAACCCAAAACAGAAATAGCTCTGGGCGGACAGAGTAGTGTCCAGTCTACAAGAAGACAGCATTCTCATTCTCTAAAAGGAGTTAATAACTTACCACTGTGGTGCAAAATGTCACATACAAGTAATCTTGTCGAGTGAAACTATGAAGACTTTTTGTTGTTGTCGTATGGTTTAACGCCATTTTTCAGCACGCGATAGACTATACATGGCGGCCAGTATTACTGGTGGAGGAAGAACCCGGGAAATCCCCCAAGAGAACCACCGACCCTCTAGAAGCTACTGGCAAACTTTCTCACATATCCACATTGGCCAAATCCGAGACTCGAACCCACGCAGACGGAGGTGAGATGGCAGTGATCCGTAACGGAGAGCGCTTTAGACCACTCGGCCACTCGCGGCCCCAGCTATGAAGACATGCCTTTCGACTTGTAACAGCTTATATATGCTTTCCTTTTATTCGTCCTCACGCTTTCCTTCGTATTCTCACATATGCATAAGTGCATGTGTATTGTTGTGGAACTCCTCTTATACGGTTAGAGATGAGACATTTTAACCCGCTTGTATGGTTATTCGATATTGCAGATATGAATAAATAACGGGTCGAGGGAAGGGAATGAAATACAAGGAAAGAGTTGCAAAACGAAACGAAAGCCACTGGCCATTTAACGCTTAATAGCTATTTCCATACATTAACTGATTAACCCCTGAGAAATCGTTTCTTTTGTGCCAGAAATGGTAGTAGAAAACGCATTTCGGGAGTTTATTATAAATACACTCTAATACATCTACCTACAAGAGATTTTCCATTTTCCATTAGCCGGATGCTTTACTGTATAAGAGACATTGTTTTAGATTGGATATTTCGTTTGCACATGTGCAGAAGGGTAAATGTTGAACAATTTTATTTATTTATTTTTATTTATTGGACCAATGATTTTCGTATTCCTGCCACTTTTTGCTCTAAATCTCAGACATATCAAACCTTTTGCAACGGTTCACCTGTTTGTGTGCAGTTCGGAGCGGTCTCTTTTTAGATCTCAGATCAAAATTTCTAAAAGCCTAACTCCAGTTCCAAAAAGAGGTAATTTTGGGCCTGAAATAATCGGGTCTCAAATTTAGGTTTTAGCGCCGTATTTTGTAATGCGACCAGACAGTTTACAGTTTTTGGTATCTTAGTAAAGCTATATCTGTCTTCTTTTGTATAATACCACCCATTTTGACATATCCTTATTAACAGTACAGAGCTCAGAAATAGGGTACATACAACCTCATGACGTGTAGACGTCGCATGCGGGGTTAATGAGTTAAATAATACACACAGTATAGTGATTTCCATTACTTCTTATCCATTTTTAATCTACATTTTTCCATTAAATTAATTTGTTTTAAAGGTCACCAGCCATACTCTAACATTTTTCTTTTGTACAGCCGATTTGCATTACATAATTAAAAGCAGTTATACACGCACAAAAAGAAAACACAAAAAATTATCAAGTGTAAAGAAGAAATAATATTAAAATTACTCGAAAGAGAAGTTGTATACATCGCTGTTACTTCCCCTTAGGTACGATTTTCCAACAACAGAGAACGCCAACCGGAAATGACGTACATTTATCCCCACAAGACGAAGTACATGCTTCTTGTTGTTGAAAATGAAAACACTATAAACTATAAACTTTGAGTAGGGAACATTTAGATGGAACTATTGGAAACTAATTTACTGTTCAGCTTTATAGTGATGTGAATGCACGAGGTACTAGATTGTGTTGCTTTAAAAACTGTTCCATTGTTTCAGTTTATTTTCAAAATTACTGTTAATATAGGTAAAAAGAAATCGATGCTGGCTTTCCTAAGTCGGCCGATTTTATTAAAAAAAACAAACAAACAAAACACATATACAAGAAAACAAAGGAATTAAAGTTGGTTTTCTTATCTCGGCCGACTTCATAAATCAAAACAAAAAAATACACAAAATCGGCACACTTAAGAGAATTGAAATTCAATTTATGTTGTATTGTACCGTGCAGTTGGGGTGGGGCACAAATTCAACACAAAATTATTTTGTTTCTTAAGTCTTGGGACATATATCTTTGATTACAAAAAAGTTTCTCCATAAGGTCTTGGACAGGAATTTTGTTTTTATCGTTTCCCTATATGTATATATACGGTACTATAGTAACTCAATTCTGTCTGGTTCATCTCAATATCTACTCTAGCAACTTCACAAAGTTCAAAACACAGCTGCTCGAATCATACTTAGAGTACCACGATCAGAGCACACCTCCCCGCTGCTCTGTACCCTACACTGGCTATCCATTCGATCCAGAATCAAACACAAAATTTGTTCTCTGTGCTACGTTTCATTGACGGACTCTAGTCCAACATACCTATCTGACCTCAGCTATATGTACACACCAGCAAGATACTTAAGTTATTCTTCTGACAATCGTATACTCATTATTCCCACTATGAAAACAAAGTCACATGGACAGCGTTCTTTTGCATACCAGGGTCCAGCAACGTGGAATAAATTGTCCAATGAATTTAGACACAAAGACACAGTGATCCCATTCAAGAGTGCTCTCAAAACTCACTTATTTCGACTGCAAGAACAAACTTAAAGAACTAATAATGTTTCCTACCTTAAATATTCTCAGTATATTTTTTATGTTTTCTAATTTCATGGTGTTTGTGTTTGTAATTATATCATTAAATATGTTTTTTATCTTACAGGTGTTGTCTAATGTTGTAAAGCGCTTAGAGCTTCTAAAGATTAGGTGCTTTACAAAGTCCTCATTTTATATATATATATATATATATATATATATATATATATATATATATATATATATATATATATATATATATATATGACTGATTTTACAGACCTGTACACCTCTAAATGATAAACGTTCCAGAGGAATACCTCATATTTCTTTTTTTAAATCCTTTTGAGTTCATATTGGTTATAATAATGCTAAATAAAGAGACTGATCAAAGTTTACACTCTGCACATTCAGAAAGTATTATGATTATTTTAAATATTAATATTTTACATAGACATTAATGTGGGGAAATTAAACACTTGAATGGCCAGGTTGTATTGGGGGGGTAAATGTACGTCATATCCGTTTTTGGCATGCGGAAACAACCGATTGTTCACAGAGATTTCCGAATAATTTTTTCATGTAAAAAAAGCGGATGTTTAAGTCTATCTAAACATTTCATGTTATACACTCGTAACAAATGCATTTTTTATGACTATAATAATATCACACGTTTGTACAATGTATGACCGTTAAAGTTAATTTATATTTTTGTTTTCATTACCAGGCAATGAAGATCCATATCAGTGAGACAACTAAGCAAGAACTAGAGGAACACAAATATATCACACAGGAACGGGGAACAATAACAGTAAAGGTTATCAGAATCATTTTCTTATTGATATCTGATATTACTAAATGTCTTGTGCTCAAGTTATTTACATCTGCTAGATAGACATATTTCTCTCTGTGTGTCTCTGTCTGTCTGTCTGTCTCTCTCTCTGTCTGTATGTATGTCTCTCTCTCTCTCTCTCTCTCTCTCTCTCTCTCTCTCTCTGCTATTTTGAAGAGATCCAGACTGGTTCGGCTCATTTTTCATCTCACCAGAAGGCTGTTCTCAGTAATAAGTTAAAATTAACTCTCATCCCATCTGTTTGAGGCGTTCTATATTCTGTAATCTTATGCAAAACCTCGACCTAAGATTTATTATTGACTTTGAACGTATTCTGTTTAGTCTTCGTCTAAGATTTATTATCGACTTTGAACGTATTCTGTTTAGTCTTCGTCTAATATTTATTATTGACTTTGAACGTATTCTGTATAGTCTTCGTCTTATATTTAACTTTAGTATTTATCATTATTATTATTATTATTTATTATTATTATTATTATTATTATTATTAATATTTTTATTATTATTATTATTATTATTATTATTATTATTATTATTATTATTATTATTATATTAACGACATCATTATTATTATTATTATTAATTATTATTATAATTATCATTATCATCATCATCACTATTATTATTATTATTATTATTATTATTATTATTTATTATTATTATTATCATTATTATTATTATTATTATTATTATTATTATTATTACAGGGTAAAGGCACGATGAAGACTTACTGGCTAATAGGAAAAGTTGACTCTGTTGAGAACTATTTTTGTCCATTCAGCAGTACTGAGCTAGAAGATTTCCCAAGACAAAATGAAGACGATCTACAAAAGAATAGGGACAATTTTTACAGTCCTGTATCTTTTGATGACATTAAAAAATCTCACAACAATCTACATACATCTGCGCATACGAGTCCGATAAAAAAGGCCGTAAATATGTTTTATGAGAAACAAACGAACGTGGAAGTTGTTAATGGCAATTTAGATTACGGTCTGGAGACCAGAGGCAGCCTGGTCAAAGAGAAAGAGTTTGGCATTATCAGAAACTCGATATTCAACAACGAGAACATTCAGCGCATATCACACGAGAGACACAGAAGTCAGACATGCATACTTCTGTAATTCCACCAAAACATGTCAACCTGAGCATGATATGCCTCAGAAAAGTACAATCGACTTGTTGTTCACTGTTCGAGACTCTACAATTCTAAAAGAGTTGCTGTTCCCCGTTCGAGTCTTTACGTACATGATCGTGACAAACCGGGCATATTTAAAAGCAAATCTTACATATAGGGTTTCCCTTATTAAATCCGTAACAATTTCACTTCCGTCCATCTTGGCCGCCATTACTGACATTAGACAGAATGTGCAGTATTCTTCTATACCGTATGACTCTTTTGACCTTGATGCTGCTCGGAAGAAAGAAATAAAAACTTTCTTAGTTTCTTTGGACTTGTAGAGATTCAAATTTTCTCTGAAAGAGAACAAAACACGACTTCGAACAGCCAACATTTTCTAATACTCAAATTCAAATGGCAGGAGCAGGGACGACAACGGTGTCATTGAACTGGGTTGTATAGTTGTAATTTTTCATCGCCTGTAATTTTGTTTCCGCTTAACCTCTAAAGAATCTTTTTCATCTGGATCTGCATTCAGTATACTCTCTGAGCACGTTGCCAACCTTGAATCATACTCTACGTGTCGTGTTAGATCGAATACTTTTTCGCAGAGAAAGAATATACCTTTGATAATCATAGCTCCACTTATGCATATAGTGACAAAATCAATATGTATTGGTCTAAATAAGCGTGACTTTAGTTACTTGTGCCCGAATCGTTAGTGCAGTGTGATAATTGCCAGTGGAGCGCGATAATCGTTAGCGATGTGCGATAATCGTTAGTGGGGTGCGATAATCGTTAGTGGGGTGCGATAATCGTTAGTGGAGGACGATAATCGTTAAATGCTATTCAATAACCAGCCACACGTGGTCAACAAATATCGATGTCGCCTAAGGATGTGCTACCTTTAGCTGTTTCTATGCCTAATTAAACAGAAAACTACCTCGTTATATATCGCGTCCATATGGAGTCTTTGCAATACACTGTTTGCACCACTAGGACTGAACATATGTTTCTCCTCCTAATGTAAATATATCTGAATGGCGATTGCTGACGTTCTGACATACAGTTTACAAATTCCGTTCGCCAAATTTGAACACTTTGAAAAAATCTGCTACAAGATTCCACAAATAAGGATAGCCAATCAAATATTATTAAATGTGGCCCCTGATGTTACAGTATTGCGCACGAGAGCACGTTTAATGGTGTTACATCATTGCATTCGTGGACACTCATTTCTCTCAAGGCGGCAGTATTTTCAAACCATTACGCGAGTGCAGTTACAGCACAAATCTTGTGACACCAGTCCTATATTTTTTTATTGGCTTGTATTTTAATAGGTATACTGAAAATTTCTCTTAAATCCCATGATTTTTTTCTTAAACATCAAATGATTCTAAGCAAACTTTCTGAGAATCTAATAGTTCACGACAATATGTTTCCAGACAGTTGTGTGACTATTGTGCCTGGACAAGTGCCTTTTGTCCACCACATTAATTACTAACGACTTGAAGCATTATATTTTATAAAAAGATTTTTAAACTCAGCAGTGCTAAAAAATGAGCTTGAAAAAATCTTTGAAAATGTGATTCTGAAACACAGATAATCTGGCTTTATAAGATATGGGTCATGTTGATCTATGGAATATATATTGGCCTGTTGCGGTTACCTGACCTGAAAGTTTACCCTAATACTTTTGTATGCATCATTGCAATTTTTTTTGCCCCGGAAAGAAAGTTCTGAAACGTTCCTTCGTGATGGAATCACAAAATATATCATACTGCTAGGTATTCATGTCCTCTTGAATTATTTGAAATGCTTGTGATGAATTAAAAAAAGGCTGATTAATCAAATTATGACATTTTGTGGCCAGCCAGTTAACATGCATATCAGGGTCTGTGTCATAGATTTTTACGGTATTCCATGAGAGTTTTGTATTCGCTCGCATTTTATTAAATCCCGATTGATTTTGTTTAGCAATGCAGTTGTGTTAAATAGTGCAAGGACGGCTGATTCTGAAAAATACTCAACGCATATTTTAGTAAGTTTTTTTTTTCGAATGTGTTGTCGTTAATTCAAACATGTCTGTCTCGTTTAGAACAGCGACAACATCATTTAAAAACCATCGTCATAATTGAGTTTAAATATTTGAAAAATATTCTTTCAGGAATTTTGTAGTAATCTTTCACTAGAATGCATCCTCTTGCCTTTACTTGACCTTGTCAGTCGCAGTAACCTGTTATTTTATGCAGCGCTCAAACTTAGCAAAAGACAACAGCATGATGGGGATGTCCACCCTCTTGCCAAATAAATGTTTATTTTTATCTTGCCGCCTATGAAATCTAAGACGTATGCGAGCTGAAAGAAAATTAATATTTTACTAACCAAATTTGTAAGGTGTGTGCGCGTGCGTGCCTAAGTGTGTGCGTGTTCGTGTGTGTGTGTGTGTGTGTGTGTGTTTGCCAGGATATTTCTGCATTGATTTACTAATCATATTCTATATTTTTACGAACTTAAATTTCTCTCTTTTTAACAAAAGCATGTACGATGTCTTGGATATCAGCTTTAAAACTAAAGACGGGAAAAGATGTTTGAGAGAAAAATGAAAAATATAATGCAACTCAGGTCATCCTACCCCACCTATGACTTGTTTCTATCAGACCAGTACGTGACGATTTCCTGCGTTGTATCAACGTAACACGCATATCAACAGTGAAACCCATCACAATGCAACAATATGCACGAAATGTCGCATCGATTCGAAGAATTCACAGCATTTTACATAAATAGGTTCAAAGAAAGAAGAGCAAAACAAGAAAGTTGATAACAGAGGTATAATGACTTGTATAGTCACATAATGAATTATATAGTCATCTAACGACTTGTATAGTCACATACTGACTTGTATAGTCACCTAACGACTTGTCACATAATGACTTGTATGGTCACAAAATGACGTATAGTCACCTAACGACTTGTCACATAATGACTTGTATGGTCGCAAAATGACTTGTATAGTCACCTAACGACTTGTATAGTCACATAATGACTTGTATATTCACCTAACGACTTGTATATCACATACTGACTTGTGTAGTCACCTAACGACTTGTATAGTCACATAATGACTTGTTTAGATACATAATGACTTTTATAATCACATAATGAATTGTATGGTCACCTAACGACTTTTATAGTCACACATAATGACTAGTATAGTCACCTAACGACTTGAATAGTCACACAATGACTTGTATAGTCATCTAACGACTTGTAGAGTCACACAGTGACTTGTATAGTCACCTTACGACTTGTATAGTCACATAATGACTTGTATAGTCACCTAACGACGTGTATATTCACATAAGGACTTGTATAGTCACCAAACGACGTATAGTCACATAATGAATTGTACAGTCACCTAACGACTTGTATAGTCACATAATGACTTGTATATTCACATAAGAACGTTTATAGTCACATAAGGACTTGTATAGTCACATAAGGACTTGTATGGTCACATAAGCACGTATTTAAGATAGAATACTAGTTAAGAAAGTCAGTTTTACGTCTTAGACATTTGGTGGAGAGTGTTCATAGTATTACACTTTTTGCTACGAGAATACCAGAAGGCTTACACACGCTTATGGTGTCTATACGCTTACTTTCGCGTTTGCAGTTATTAACCAGATTGTATGAGTATGTTGAATTAATATAAGCAATGTTTTCAAATGAATTCGGATAAATGATATTTGGTTGTATTTTTATTTTGTTGAAGAACAAACAAATATGTAGCAATTCGCTCATTTAAACCTCTGGTCTTCTTAGTCATCAATCATTTTTCACGTTTATTTGTCTAACAGTAAAATTATTGTTTTATGTCCAATATAAGACAAGCCTCAAATATCCTTTCTAACAGAATTACCAGCAAGTTATCCAAGCCCAGAATCGACTCCATACTTAAAGCCGTATTACTAGAACCTACAGAAGGAGTATGTCGATAGCTTTGAAGTTCCTCGAGCATGTATAAAAACAAAATCATGAAGAAATCCGATATTTTGCGATAACTGAATTACGACGATTTGCTTTTTCTCATGCTGAAAATGCAACTTTTCAATAACCCAGGTCCATATCAGCATTTGTTTGCGGTCTCAAATGGCGATATTATCTACTATGGTTATGTAAAGAAAGAACTCTGCTCCGGATGAAGATGTTAATCTTCTCTGCTTCTTCATTCATGTTCATCGGATTTTATTATTACAAACTTTCCAAAAGTCATCTTTGCTATTATCGTCATAGTCGTCTCACAATTACTTTTTATTTTCACCTTTGTCGTCATGGCAATTGTCGTCATTATCGTCCTTTTATTAGTGCTGCCATCATCTCGACAACAACAGAATCAATAAATTGTATACATCGTTGTCGTCGTCATAATTGTCGTCATTATTGTCAGCATTACTTTAAAAAGCAGGTCTAGGGATATTTATTTTATAGTATGTTAAGTAGATATGTTTGCATCATGTCGAATATATACATGTTGTTGATTTATTTTTGTAGAATTTGCTCACTGACCATTATGTTTCTATTTTTAATGAATATAGATAGTTTCAAATTTATGCATTTTATTATCAATTAGTTTGTATAAAATATAAGTAATATTTATTAATTGAAATGCAGCCATGAACACTTTACTTTTTTAATTAAAGAGCAGTCTACTCATCCTGTTGGTCCAAAAACAATAAAATATTTTCTTTAAAATTCAATCGGCAAGATTTTTTTCTTGAAATTTCCCCTTTCAACACAACGCAAACAGACAATGGAATACAAGGAATACGCGTACTCTGGCTAGTGGGAACTATCTGTAGCATTATATATGTACGACTAATTTGCTCTTGGTTTGGCTAGACTTATTCTTGTTTTCTATATTTGTTCAAACAAATCTTTATCAAATACGTATGTGCAGATGTCACCACTTTGACCGTTTTGCACTGTACATGAGGGACGATATCTTGCATGGAGAGCAAATGAACCGCTACCAGACATTGTATACTCACGTGTTTGTTTTCAAATGACCTATATCTTTTATTTCTGGCATGTAAAGTGCACAACTGTTAACTGGACTCGACTATAAGAATGCCTTCTTTATATCTCTACGATGTCAAATGACCCTACTGAGTTATATCATTAGGAGGTTGTAGGCCTAGTTGTATCCTTACTGAGTTATATCATTAGGAGGTTGTAGGCCTAGTTGTATCCTTACTGAGTTATATCATTAGGAGGTCGTAGGCCTAGCTGTATCCTTACAGAGTTTTATCATTAGGAGGTTGTAGGCCTAGTTGTATCCTTACTGAGTTATATCATTAGGAGGTTGTATGCCTAGTTGTATCCTTACTGAGTTATATCATTAGGCGGTTGTAGGCCTAGTTGTATCCTTACTGAGTTTTATCATTAGGAGGTTGTAGGCCAAGTTGTATCCTTACTGGGTTTATCATTAGGAGGTTGTAGGCCTAGTTGTATCATTACTGAGTTGTATCATTAGGCGGTTGTAGGCCTAGTTGTATCCTTACTGATTTATATCATTAGGAGGTTGTATGCCTAGTTGTATCCTTGCTGAGTTATATCATTAAGAGGTTGTAGGCCTAGTTGTATCCTTTTTATATTTTAAATTTTTATTCGGACCTAGGTGGCCAAATGGTCTAAGGCGTTTCACATATTATCTCAGTCAACGCTGAGTTTGACTTTCTGCAGCTTCCTGTGGGTAAATGTTTCTTTCCGGAATCTTGCTAGGTTTTTCCTCCACCAAATACACTGTCAGTCATATATAGCATATCATGTGCGGGAAAATAGCGTTACACCCACAAAGTCACAAAACGTAAAGTAATTGCAGTTTGTCATCAATACCAGCAACGTGTATCGCGGTACAAAAATTTAGTTACCGTATCACACAGCAACCATGTTTCTGGGCCTTAAACTATGAAAGCTGAAAAAGAAGATTAAGGGCTTGTAACTGTAATTCGAATGTAATTTGACTTTGATTCTCTTGATGTGATCTATCTTTAATCGGTCTTCAAAAACATGTTGTGCAAGACTATTTTCGTCCTTTTCTAAATAGCTACCTTTAGCATCGAAGTTATTTCACAGGAGCTTAAACCTGTCCATTTTCCTGAATGAAAAATCAAAGACGTGATAACAATCTTCAAAGTTGAAGATCGGAAGGAAAAAGTAAAGGACTAGTTGTTTACTCGAGTAAAGAAATATTTGAGTTTTTCAAACCTATCTGCAAAAATACAGCATAGAAAGAAAAGCAAAAAAGAAAAGAACCACCCTCACAAACAAAACAAGCAACACAAAACATGAAGCATATTTTAGTTGTCGGCTTTTCCATTGAAATTTTACATGTGATAGTTGCGGTAAGTCTTGTTAGATCCGTCTATGAATTTTGTTAAAAGCCAACTTTAAAACCTAAAATGAAAATATTACGGCAATTCTAAATCCAACTGGCCGAGTGTATTTGTCGGAGATATGTGTGTATATTGCGCAGAGAGAGAGAGAGAGAGAAAGAGAGAGAGAGAGAGAGAGAGAGAGAGAGAGGTCGAATTGAGGTCACAGAACTGAACCAGGTCACGACTAAGACTACAGAGTTCACCAAAATATCCAAAGGTGCATACCGTTTACAATAACCCTAGCGATTATAAACTCAATCTTTTCTGATATATAACCCTTAGGCTTACCTCATATGAAAATCGTGTATACTTTTTATATAAAAAAAAAGAATTTACAGAAAAATCTGACCAAAGATTCCTCTTAATCCGAAATGTGGAAATAGATAACCGGAACGAGTATCATCGCTTACAGCCTTGCATATTTGTTCACGCGCTGTCTGACTTTGTAAACGATTGCAAGCAGCAAACTGAATCAAGTTTTTTGTAAATACGTGTTTTTAATATTGCAGCCTTAATCACGGTTTATCTCAATCATGCAGTGGAATCTATTTATCAGTATATGGGACGTTCAAATGGTAGCCTAATGATTATTAACTTTAGAAAGGAAACAAATTCCATGTTTATGTTATGTGTTTGTTATCGTCAGCAGCCATCCTTAGCCATAAGGATTCTAGTACCACGCCTTTATCATAATGGATTAGCTGTTATATTTATCAAAATCATTAATACTATAGATGTCATGCAAACACTGAATGGCTGCAACTTTTCGAGAGAAACAATGTGTATATATTTTTTATTGCATTAGGAAAATTCGATATACAGGTATGAATGATAGTCTTGTTATGTTCTTTTAAAACAGTATATATATATATATATATATATATATATATATATATATATATATATATATATATATATATATATATATTTCTCTCTCTCTTTTCTGCGCACACACACTCAAAAGTGTACTCTGCGTACAACTGTTCAGCAAAGAATGATCTCTTTTCATACGTGGTAATATTGAACGATTTCATACTCTGAACTGCATACACTTAGAAAAATGTTACTGTATCCCGAACCAGCTTTAACAAAGTAATTTTGACATGTCCATGCCCTAGGTGCACACTTATTGTGATTTATTGACTAAAAGGGAGATTACAAACGTTCACGACTGCTCTGGTGGCATAGTGGTTAGAACATCTACCTCGGCTGCCGAAGGTCGCGGGTTTGAACCTCCTTCGAGTCATATCAAAGACTTATAAAATAATGGTCCTAACAGCTGCCTCGCTAGGCGCTCAGCATTAAGAGGTTATAGTTTGGACTGCTCATCCTGATGTCAGGATAATGTGACTGGGTGGGACATGATGCTACATGTCTGCGGCATTATGCCCCAGTGCTAGATATCACTATAAACTGCCACACTGCAGACATCGTAGAGATATGACTAAAAAATTGTTATTGCTACGTTAAAAATACACACACACACACACACACACACACACACACACACACAGACATTCACTGTTTATGTTTTTTATTTGTTGTTGTTGTTATTTTAGGGGTTTTCTTTGGGGGTCGCTGTTTAACATATTTATCAAAAAGAAAAAGTATGTCTGCGAATCACCAACTATGATGGCCCTTGTGTTCTCAATGATAATTTGTGTTGGTTGCGCAACACATTTTATCATTTAAAAGCTGCTCAAAGAAATGTTTATTTAGAAATACTAACAGCTGTGCATGTATTATTTATTTCAATTGCAGCTTTATCTAGTGTGATATTTAATATATCTGTCTTACGGTTTGATTCTGAAGCACAGAATTTGCAAATAGTTGCATCTGTATACTTAAATGCACTCATTTCTTGATGTGAAACGCCTTTTATGCTTGCATGAATGGCATATTTGATAAAATGGATATCCCTTTATGACACTGTTGTGACAATCTAGTTATCCTTTTTATCGGCCATGACTTACGCCGCTGCATTAAATATAAAATGCTCTACACAAAGTTACCGAATTTGTTTATATCAAGTAATTTGTGCAAGTACTCTGCACATTTCCTAAAAATACAAATCGTTTTCCTATTTCGTAAAGGATAAACTCGATGAATGAGAAGTTGCAACAAAATATAATAAATTATTTAAGTAAAGTTACTCAGCTGGTGGAGTCCAAACATTATCAGTATTTATCTTTCTACATACACATATAAGTTATATATAAAATCAGCCTTAGTATAAGAACTGCCTTTGTCAAGCATAAAATCTAGAGGTAACATTAAGTTTCCACTAAAAATATTTATCAGACTTACTTGTCAACTACAACGACAGGTATAACATCAAAAAACTCCATCTTCTTGTTGCGTATAGCTCTATGTACATATAGTTCATTTTTATATTCTCGAGTTTAAACATATTATACGTATTCGGTCCAATCGACCTTGTTTTTGGTTCTTCAAAACGACGGAAAAAAGAAATTGCAAATTATTTTGCTTCAGTAAAATGCCACGTGTAAAAGTACTCCTCGTTAAAACATGTATTTCAGAACAACTATGTTTTCATCGTATGTTATTTCTTGTATTTGTTTTGTCGCTGATATTATTTTTCTGCAAATTACTGACACTGAATGAAATGACCAAAGCTAAATAAAATTTTAATTTGATGTAAATTGTCTGAAATTGTTGTTTATTCATTGTTAGATAACGTATGTATCGAAAGCAAGGAATCGAGCAGTGAGGAAATTAACAATGTCAATAAAATATCAATATCTTGATTGTATTGATAATTTGAATCAAGATGGGTATCAAATGAACCTGTCACGCATTTAATTTTTTTGCACTGAAAAACAATAAGAAAATTAAATAAATAAATGGAAATTAAAGAAACTAATGACATAATCTCAGTATCCTTTGGCTATTCTCGTTCTTTTCCTTATGCCGCTTTCTTATGCAGCCGCACAACTCGGTTTTTATTATAAATAATAATAAAACCAAACTAAAACTTAAAAATGAAGCAGTCCTTGTCTTATGTGAGATGAAATTGCTTAAAAGTACTCTCTTTTAAATCGCATTCCTTCAGTGGTGGGGTTGGAGTGGGGTGGTTACGGAGGCAGACATTTGTATCCTGCAGACGATATTTTCATATGATAATTCTGAGTTTTAAGTTCACACTTTAGATGGACGAAGCCAACCTTTGAAATTAGAAGGACAAAGGTTTTTTAGTCTGAATCGTCAACAGATGTAGGCAAGTGTGTACGTGAGTGATTTCAATAAAACGTAGATAGGTGTCATCCATTTCTCTTTCGCATAATCGCACAAACTACCATTTCAGACTGAGAAGTAGTTCTGCAACACAAAATCTACATCAAGTTGCAGTATCCTGATTTTGTACGGAGCTGTCTGTCCTTTAATGGTACATACCAATTTCGACCAAAACACATTATCCAGCCATGGTCCTATCTATAATTATAAGCATTAGGTGCATCGGCCGCCTGCGTACATTGATGATAATTGATGCATCTAAGTCAAAAATAGGTATCGCGTTCTTGCTGATATTTGTAATAGGTATCGTGTTCTGATATTTGTAATAGGTATCGTGTTCTTGCTGATATTTGTAATAGGTATCGTGTTCTTGCTGATATTTGTAATAGGTATCGTGTTCTTGCTGATATTTGTAATAGGTATCGTGTTCTTGCTGATATTTGTTATGCTTGTCTTAATTTTCAAGGTATGAATTTGTATTGTGCATGCTAAGGTTTGAACGTATCTTCCTCTATCTTGGAAGTAAATAATTAATCTGTCTTTGAATTTACAGCAACTGGGGAAAATATACACTGTACAACGAACGGTTTGTAGCTTATCAACCTCAAGGTAAGACACATCTTACCAAAAAAAGCCGATGAAATAAGACGTACGACGCAAAATGAATACAACCTTTACGCAACTGGACTATGCGAAACGTTAATAGATTGGAATGCACTTGACTGTGTTATTTCTATCAGCAACTTTTCATTGGAAAGACGAGATGGACGCCAAACCATGGAAGCAGAGATAGTCGTGTACGTCTAAAATAACAACATACAAAAGAATACCAGATGTTGAAACATCTGCTGTAGAATCAATATGGATCGAATTCAGTTTCCTCAGTAGTAAATCTATTTATGCACACTCTGCTTATCGACCTCCAAACCCCCTCTCATCATGGAGTGACCACTTTGAATACGAGTTATTGACTGATTTATCATTTAACAATGACCTAATTTTCATCAGAGACTTTAATGTTATTTTCCTCTCTGATACTATCACTAACTCGATACAACTCCACGACCGTACACAAGGAATCGATGCTCCAACAAGAGTAACAGCCCGTATTTCTACCATAATCGACCAGATACATCTGGTACTCTACCCACTCTGACAGTCTCTAATATATAAACGAATCCCTGTTTTTCAATTAGTGATCACTATCCGATATGTGCAACTCGTAAGCAACAGAGTGCAAAGAAAACCAAGCTACACCCCTATATGCATTACCGATGCTTTAAAAAATTGTTGAAAATGAATTCCTCTCTGAACCATCACAAAATATTTATTTATCTAATATAAACCCAGATTATGGCATGTCTATCGAGAACCACTATTTCTTTTTACTATTCTGGATTTTTTTTAAAAAAATCTGATACAACTCAAAAGAATTAAACGATCAAACCAAACAGAATGGTATACTAATGAAATCGCCAAGGCGCAACGTAAACGAAACTTCTGTCATAAATATAATGATGTTGCAGATTGTCGTGCATGGTGAAACGAAGTCAAATTAGTCCTGGTAAAATACAAGCGCTACTTTTTCAAAGAAGCCATACCCTCAAATTCTGATAATAGACCCATCTGGAATCACTTGACAAAATCATTTATGTCAAACTGCATTGACAAAACGTATTGACCGGCGGCTACTAGCGATCGAATCAGACTAACTTACTGACGCAGTCTTCATTGATTTAAAAAAAAATCAATATGTTTAACCATTCTGTTCTCATTTAAAAAAGGGACAGCCCGGTTCTCATAAAATAAATTCTTCAGCCTACAAGTTTTCATCAAATTCAGTTGCTCGGTTCACATCGTATCTAAATAACAGACCCCGTGTTGTTTGCATGCGTAAATATACTTCCGAATCAAATCATGTTTTAAGTGGTGTTTCTCAAGGATCCATATTGGGGACTCTACTTTTTCTACTGTTTATCTATGACGTAGTTTTATATCCAGTGCAGTCTAACAAAGATATTTGTGCTGACAACTCTACATTACATTCATCTGGTAAACTTCACTTGAAAATAAACTTCAAATCGACCTCAACAAGATATAATTTAGATGTCAACAAAACAGAATGTATGTTATTATTTCTAAAATGAAGTGTATGACAATCGGAACAAGGCATGGCCTATCGACTAAAGATGGATTTGCTTCTACCCAAAATGGCTTAGACGTGTCTAGCGTTAAAAAAGAATTGGTATCTACATTGATCTACATCTCATCTGAAATACACATGCAGATGCAATAATAGTAAAAATAATAACTCTTTTAAAACTATTGTCGAAATATGTACCTCCCCAGTCACTTGAACTTTATTTTCCGGAATATCTAATACCACCGATAGATTACGGCTGTACCATATGGGTAAACATGTCCAATTATAATCAATCCAGAACTGGCAATCTCCAGAAATGGGCCAGCCGAATAATTCTGAACCTTCCAAGTTCTGACTTTCTCGAATGTTTTGTTTTCACGTCTACAAAGGCTACCCATAGAGAAACATAGTCATTATTTTAAAGTAATCATGACATATAAGTCTTTAAACGATATTTCTCCAGATTATACTCTAACGTAACTAAACTAAGATCATCAAATACTGATCGTAATCTCCGATCAACTAACAACGATCTCCAGATTGCATGCACAAAAACCAACCATTACAAAAGCTTGGTCACTGTATTACCACATACCCTTTTTTACAACGAGAGGCGTATCAAAGTAAAAGCGTCCGTACTGTACATATATTGTTGGGTACATCTAATTTATTTATTTGTTAGTTTAATTTTTTTATTATTTCATTACATGCCATTTTAATGTAACGTTATTTATTGGACTTGACCTTGTCGAAAATTGAGTTCATTTCTGCTTGATCTGATCTAGATTTTTTATAACAAAATTATTTCATTTATGTAAACAACTAAAAATAACTTCATTATATGTGTATGAGCTTATTAACTAAATTATTATTCAAGTAAACAACTTAAAAGTTGATTTAAATAAAGAAAGTATAGCTCTACAAGCAGTACACTGAGTCAGAATAAGAAAAGCGAAATAACAAGCAAACAGGATGTATCATACCATTGTAGTATGTATTAAACCATTGTAGTATGTATCAAACCATTGCAGTATGTATTAAACCATTGTAGTATGTATTAAACCAGTGAAGTATGTATTAAACCATTGAAGTATGTATTAAACCATTGCAGTATGTATTAAACCATTGAAGTATGTATTAAACCATTGCAGTATGTATTAAACAATTGAAGTATGTACTAAACCATTGTAGTACGTTTTGAACCATTGCAGTATGTATTAAACCATTGCAGTATGTATTAAACCATTGCAGTATGTATTAAACCAGTGAAGTATGTATTAAACCATTGAAGTATGTATTAAACCATTGCAGCATGTATTAAACCATTGAAGTATGTATTAAACCATTGCAGTATGTATTAAACAATTGAAGTATGTACTAAACCATTGTAGTACGTTTTGAACCATTGCAGTATGTATTAAACCATTGCAGTATGTATTAAACCATTGCAGTATGTACTAAACCATTGTAGTATGTATTAAACCATTGCAGTATGTATTAAACCATTGCAGTATGTATTAAACCATTGCAGTATGTACTAAACCATTGCAGTATGTATTAAACCATTGCAGTATGTACTAAACCATTGTAGTACGTTTTGAACCATTGAAGTATGTATTAAACCATTGCAGTAGCTTCATCATTATGCACGAATTACCATTGGCACTGGTCATACGGTTCTTCATTCTCTCTCTCTCTCTGTTTGTCTCTCTCTCTCTCTCTGTGTCTCTCTCTCTGTCTGTCTATCTCTCTCTCTCTGTCTCTCTCTCTCTGTCTCTCTCTGTCTGTCTGTCTGTCTCTCTCTCTGTCTCTCTGTCTGTTTATCTCTCTCTCTCTCTCTCCTGCTGTAAAACTGACAGACTGACTAACCGATCAACACAAAATAGGTTTTTAGTAATTTAGTTATGTATATTAAATATATTTTTTTAAAGAAAGAAAATCCCCTTCTCCTAATTATTCTCCTTCCCACATCCACCCCAGGAAATAAATACATATTAAACGGTCTCTTACAGCTTAGCAAGACCATACAGAACAGAACATATGTTACAGTCAAGGAACAGTCTCTTGTTCTCGACAGACTTTTGCAGCTTTGCGTATCTCTTTGGTATAATGTACCACTGAAGAAACGTCTCATGGGCGGTGCAAACATATCATTATAAAGGACAATGGCTCCAGTAGGGTACTTGGTTCAAGTTAAAATTCTGTGTTTTCATCGAACTCAGATTATTTTCCTTATCACTGAATGTTGTCCATTATGGCATGTGAGAGAAAACATATCTGTGTGTGTGTGTGTGTGTGTGTGTGTGTGTGTGTGTGTGTGTGTGTTGGATGTAAATTATTAATCACGCAATATGTACGAAATACCTTACGTAGACTTTAATGTATCGATATTCTTGTCGACCTACGCACAACCTATTCAATGGTCGCCAAGTAAAGTGCCTTGTCCAAGGACACACTTTGGTAGCTAATCCTGGCCGATCCAGCAACCTTTCGGTATATGGTAAATTTACCCGCGAGCTAAACCGTATTGCAGATAAATCAGCTGGCCATAAGTTGCACATACCCACCGTTGTAGGTAAAATAAAATAGGAACAAAGGAGATAATATTCACTCGTTTTAAGGCTTTGAATCCTGCTGTGAAGAGCGTTGAATTCGACTATGAATACCGGAAATAAGTTTAGACACATAAAAAGCAACACAAAGAAAGGAAATGCATTATGGGAAGTAAATCAGTTTGGTCGTTTGCCCGTCGCTTTCAAAATTATTACGTAAGTGATATTTAGTCACACAACTGTATTTTCTTACATCTAATCCATGCACTCTCACAGATTCCTCATTAGGCCTTGATAGTCGGACCACCGTCATTTTGGGCTCGAACCAAGACATCATAACACCTTCTCACAAATGTCCTTATGTTAGCATAATTAGTGTTTCATTATCCCATGCCTTTACGGCTGAAGATTGCCTCAGTAGAGTGGACAGCACCCCTACCTCCACCCCAACCCTAATTTCGTTGTTTTACATGCGCTGCAGAGTATATGCATATCATCGTTGTTTCAAAATCTCCAAAAACTAAGCCAATGAACCATAGCATCGCTGTAGGTGCCAACGAAACCCAATCAAATTTTATGTTTTCATTTAATAGAATAGGAATGTTGGCGGACACAATTCAGTGAAATACAAAGAGAAAAGAAATTGCGCTGAATGAAAAGAAGGTTAACTAAACAATCTACCTATACATGACACAAACAAACAAGAACAAAATACCAATAAATGTGAGTATGTAAGATGTGTCGATGATCGTCGATAGTCTGAGTGATTGACATGCAAGTATACGAAACGTACAACGATGAACACAAATAACTATTGACAATCGTGTGCATGTTCTATACGCATAGATTGAGAAAGTATATCCTATGCCTTCAGAGAAATCTCCAAAATGATCTAAAGCCTGAAAAAATAATAATTGCTCAGGAAAACGACTTTTATAGGAAGGTAGAAAAAGAAAATCCTGAGAACATCCCAGCTTATTATAAACAAAAACATACGTAGTGGATAGCCTGAATAGAATTCCAAATATTAGAATTATGAATTATGCTTAAAATAAAACTAATAAATGGTTTGTAGTTTAACCAAAGCTAAATTATGGATGCAATAACATTCAACATTTATCAAGATATGTATCCGTTTGAAAAGAGTAAGATAAAAAATAAAGCAAAATTACGGATCGATTGTTACGAATTTATGGTCCTAAATAAGTAATAGAAAAAGGTAAGAAGCAACTAGCTTTGTAAAACTCAACCAATAAATTATTTCCCTTGAAATGAACGTGAAAATGTAAGGAAAACGTAGGACATTCCGAATTAAATCCCAAATAATCCTAGAATTACAATGTACAATTCAAGGAAAACAAATTACTATAAAAGGAAATGAAGAAAATTGATCTATCTTGATTACAAGAACAAAAATCTTTTCTCTTTTAAAAGAATAACAAAGTACTGACTGTAGAATAAATATACGAATAATAATAATAAGAAACTTAAAACTTGCTCTAAAAGCATTTAAAGACGTTTTCAAATCTGAAAACGTCTGCATTAAAACTCTCTCTCTCTCTCTCTCTCTCTGTATTAGAAACTTTAAGGTCTTGTATCGAATTGTCAGAATCATCCGTTTTTAAAAAAATGTTTATTAGATAGGTTTGTATGACATAAAGACAGCACAGTTTTCAGGTTTCACAATCGTTTTTTGTGAGTGTTCGAAGAGCTCAATGTGAGAGTGCTTGTTCTCGTACTTCAGTATTTCCTTTACATTATGTAACACATCTTATACATTATGTAACACATCTTATACATTATGTAACACATCTTATACTTTATGTAACACAGCTTATACATTATGCAACACATCTTATACATTATGTAACACATCTTATACTTTATGTAACACATCTTATACATTATGTAACACATCTTATACATTATGTAACACAGCTTATACATTATGCAACACATCTTATACATTATGTAACACATCTTATACATTATGTAACACAGCTTATACATTATGTAACACATCTTATACATTATGTAACACATCTTATACATTATGTAACACATCTTATACATTATGTAACACAGCTTATACATTATGCAACACATCTTATACATTATGTAACACATCTTATACATTATGTAACACATCTTATACATTATGTAACACAGCTTATACATTATGTAACACATCTTATACATTATGTAACACATCTTATACTTTATGTAACAGATCTTATATATTCAACACATTACAGCTTTCGCGCACGTGAAGTGATTATGAAGCCTTAGTGCAGATAATTTATGTAAAATTGTAAAATGTGAGTTCTTTTTCTTGTAGTTTATGTGAAATTTCGTATCGTTTCCCCCACAAAATTAGATAACAAAAAAATAACTTGCATGCAATTTTGTGCACAGCAATGACTAAATACATTTCATGGTATCACTACACGCCATTGATTGGGGATAAATGATCAACAAAAGAAACATGACTTTTTTAACATTCTGAAGTGCGAAAAAAATTAAAAATATATTCTTCTAGACGCTCACATCATTAAAGAGGCGATAACGTTTGTAGCAACAATATTGGGATATTATATTTGTAACAACAATATCAACATAACGTTGTATTTTTAACAATAATATCGGATAATATTATATTTGTAGCAAACATAAGGGTGATAATGTTGTATTTGTAACAGCAACAATGTGGATAATATTATATTTGTAGTAATGATAACGGAGATAATGTTATATTTCTAATAACAATACCAGAATAATGTTATATTTGTAACAACAATATGGGGATAGTGTTATATTTGTAACAACAATATGGGGATAATGTTATATTTGTAACAAAATATGGGGATAGTGTTATATTTGTAACAACAATATGGGGAGAATGTTATATTTGTAACAACAATATGGGGATACTATTATATTTGTAACAACATATGCGGGTAATGTTATATTTGTAACAACATATGCGGGTAATGTTATATTCGTGAAACAATATGGGGATAATGTTATAATTGTAACAACAATATGGGGATAATGTTATATTTGTAACAACATATGCGGATAATGTTATATTTGTAAGAACAATATGGGGATAATGTTATATTGTAACAACATATGCGGATAATGTTATATTTGTAACAACATATGCAGGTAATGTTATATTTGTAACAACAATATGGGGATAATGTTTCATTGGTAACAACACATGCGGATAATGTTATATTTGTGACAACAATATGCGGATAATGTTATATTTGTAACAACATATGCGGATAATGTTATATTTGTAACAACAACATGGGGATAATGTTATATTTGTAACAACATATGCGGATAATGTTATATTTGTGAAACAATATGGGGATAATGTTATATTTGTGAAACAATATGGGGATAATGTTATATTTGTAACAGCAATATGGGGATAATGTTATATTTGTAACAACATATGCGGATAATGTTATATTTGCAACAACATATGCGGATAATGTTATATTTGTGACAACAATATGGGGATAATATTTTATTGGTAACAACATATGCGGATAATGTTATATTTGTGACAACAATATGGGGATAATGTTATATTTGTAACAACATATGCGGATAATGTTATATTTGTAACAACAACATGGGGATAATGTTATATTTGTAACAACATATGCGGATAATGTTATATTTGTAACAACAATATGGGGATAATATTATATTTGTAACAACATATGCGGATAATGTTATATTCGTAACAACATATGCGGATAATGTTATATTTGTAACATTATATGCGGATAATGTTATATTTGCTCACACTTTGCAAATCCTACAGAAGCAGCATCATTGTTAATAATATTGTTCAGTGTATAATAAGTCCATAATGTACAACTTTTAATGTTAAATCATAATGTTAAATCATAATGTTAAATCATAATGTTAAAATCATAATGTCCAAATCATAATGTTAAATGATAATGTTAAAATCATAATGTTAAAATCATAATGTTAAATCATAATATTAAAATCATAATGTTAAATCATAATGTTAAAATCATAATGTTAAATCACAACGTTAAAATCATAATGTTGAAATCATAATGTTAAATCATCATGCTAAAATCATAATGTTAAAATCATAATGTTAAATCATAATGTTAAAATCATAATGTTAAAATCATAATGTTAAATCATAATGTTAAATCATAACGTTAAATCATAATGTTAAATCATAATGTTAAAATCATAATGTTAAAATCATAATGTTGAATCATAACGTTAAAATCATAATGTTAAATCATAATGTTAAATCATAATGTTAAAATCATAATGGGCAAAGGTTGACGGAATATCAAGATTTTGACGTAGAAATCAACAAAGACATTTTAGGACTAGAAAATTCAAATTTGTCATTAAGGGTGATTTTAACTGGATAATGAATTCATATTATTATACATTTAATCATAAAAGCAGTAGAAAAACATATCTGGTCTCTATCATCTGCTTACAGGTTTTGAACCTTCTATCACCACAGAGACCTAATTTGCCAGGATGGTTTTGACTGGTGATTGGCGTTATTTTCACTTTGTCTAGAATGTCTTTAACGTTTATTGGTGTGCGGTGGGATACAACTTGTCTTTCAGACAATATTCCATGATTGTCCAGTGTTTATGTATGATTTTAATTACTTTTGGTCTGCCTGGACGGTAGATAATTTCTTTATATTTTGGAAGGTTTGTTTCGCCATTTGTGTTGTCTTCCGTATCAGGTCTTCAACAGGAACGCTTTAGATCTTTCTTGGAAAGTTTCATCATCTGAGCAAATACAGCGTATCATCGGTTCCAAGGTATACGCGATATTCGGAATATACATTTTTGTGTATGAAAGCTGGATAACTCTTTTTCATCAGTTGATTTTGAGTGGATATCTGGGTGAAATTTGTTTTTTGACCAGCCTGGTTGTTGTGTCCAGAAAACATAGTTTGAGCTGGATACGTCTTGCGTGAATTTTATTGAAGGAATGAAGTTGTTTGCTTCTCTTCCACGCTGTCAATTCATTTTATGTCATCGATGAAGCTTACCCACTGGTATTGTGCAAGGTCAACCGATGCTTGAATTGATGGCGTGAGAAACTATCAATACAAGATATGCCTGTTTGAGAGTATCTGCTGGTTTCCAAAATTAGTTTGCTTCTTCCTTCCCGACAGCATCTTCCTATCGTTTGAATAGAACATTATGTTGAACCTTATATTGCAGTTGTTTTTGTATGTTTTAGACCCTTAGTCTTCTACAATCAATTTATTCGCATTGGATACTCTGCTTTCCTCCAGTTCCCAACCCTTCTTTAATTTCCAGTCTTTCTCGCCAAGATATCTTTAAAACATAGCGTATGCATTCTATTACAAAACTCGGTTATTCGCCTCTACTAATAAAAAAGCGCAAAACAATTAATTTGTCAGGACCAAGTTGACAAATGTCCTGTCTACGACCCAGATAGGTGATAATAGTAGCAACATGCGACCAGTGACAGACGACAAATGGTTCATAGTGGTAAAATGACAGGTGGGCTTACGCCGTATGAAGGGGAATATATCACACCGAACATTAAGATCAAACAGTGCAACATTTTTTATCTTGTTTTATGTTAGCCATTGCAAATTTTGAACTTGTGTCTTCTTTACACTAAATAATCACCAAAAGGGACTGCAGGCTGAAATATTATCTCCATTTTTGTAAATGTATCTATTGTGGATGAGTTTAGCGTGCCATATTCTTGTCATCATTTATAACTTTGACGGGGAATATAGCACATTATACACTAGCATCGAAATAAGCTACATTATCTGGTTCTTACTTAAGTCAATTCCTGTAATTTTGTGAAAGTTGGCTGATACTTAATAATCTCAACAACTAAATTATCTATATATATATATATATATATATATATATATATATATATATATATATATATCTATATATATATATATATATTATATATATATATATATATATATATATATATATATATATATATATATATATATATATATATATATATATATATATATATATATATATATATATATATATATATATATATATATATATATATATATATAACATTAATCAATGTATGTTTCGTAACATTAATATAGGCATATTTCATCACTTTAATATAGATATATCTCATCACATTCGTACAGGCATATTTTATCACCTTAATACAGACATATTTTATCACTTTAATACAGGCATATGTTATCACTTTCATCCAGGCATATTTTATCACCTTAATACAGGCATATTTTATCACGTTATTACAGGCATATTTTATCACATTAATACATGCATATTTTATCACGTAAATATGGGCAGATGCTATCCCATTAATACAGACATTTTTTATCACTTTAATACAGGCATATTTCATTACTTTAATACAGGCATATTTCATCACGTTAATACATGCATATTTTATCCCATTAATACAGACATATTTTATCACTTTAATACAGGCATATTTTATCACTTTAATACAGGCATATTTCATTACTTTAATACAGGCATATTTCATCACGTTAATACATGCATATTTTATCACTTTAATACAGGCATATTTTATCCTATTAATACAGACATATTTTATCACCTTAATACAGGCATATTTTATCACGTTAATATGGGCAGATGTTATCCCATTAATACAGACATATTTTATCACGGTAATACAGGCATATTTTGTCACTTTAATACATGCATAGTTTATATCGTTAATACATGCATATTTTATCAGATTAATACATGCATATTGTATCACATTAATACAGATGATGAAAGTATAATCAGTGAACAGGTATGGGTTTTTTCCACAAGCGGCAACCAGACACCTAGAAAAGGGGAGGTAGCACTTGAAATACTACTACGAGGACCTACAATTGTTTACTTTCTATACGATAAGCAAACTTAATATTAAAATATTCACGTCCGACTTCATGTTAAGATCATGTAGTTTCCCCATACTTGCTTGCTCTACATGTGTTTAGCAAACACGTGTCTTGTATATTTTAGGTCTTAATTTGTTTCCTCATAAACGTTGGCTAAATCAGTCTTACTTTTATGTGTGAAAGGTGGGTATTCTACGTGTTTAAGAATCTCGTTACCTATTTATATATATAATTATCATAGTTCTAAGTAAATATTTTTATACCTCATGCTACTGATAGAAGGTATATCTGTTTTTATGTACAGTTGGTTTCGAATATCTCAGTCTTCAAAAATATCACGTCAAATGTAGTTTGGGCAAATTTATTATTAAAGACTGTGCAGTAATACTGGCAAAGATAATAGATGGCGAGAGGAACATCAAATTTCAAGGGAATTGTTGCAACGAAAAGTGATATTCCTTTAAGTTCATTTGTGTTCTATAAATATTAAAAAGCTGTAAATATCGGGAAAATGGATATAAAACAATCGGGAAACTGGAGTAATCATTTAACAACACAGTCTATTTTTTGCACAAAGAGAGAGAGAGAAGTTTGTTTTAAAACTATTGAAACTTCATATCTTAAGAAATATAAGGAAGTCTTAGACGAAGACTGAACAGAATACGTTCAAAGTCAATAACAAATCTTAGACGAAGACTAAATAGAAAACGTTCAAAGTCAATAATAAATCTGAGACGAAGACTAAATAGAAAACGTTCAAAGTCAATAATAAATCTTAGACGAAGACTAAATAGAATAAGGTCAAAGTCAATAATAAATATTAGACGAAGACTAAATAGAAAACGTTCAAAGTCAATAATAAATCTTAGACGAAGACTAAATAGAATAAGGTCAAAGTCAATAATAAATATTAGACGAAGACTAAATAGAAAACGTTCAAAGTCAATAATAAATATTAGACAAAGACTAAATAGAATAAGGTCAAAGTCAATAATAAATATTAGACGAAGACTAAACAGAATACGTTCAATGTCAATAATAAATATTAGACGAAGACTAAATAGAATAAGGTCAAAGTCAATAATAAATATTAGACGAAGACTAAATAGAAAACGTTCAAAGTCAATAATAAATATTAGACAAAGACTAAATAGAATAAGGTCAAAGTCAATAATAAATCTTAGACGAAGACTAAATAGAATAAGGTCAAAGTCAATAATAAATATTAGACGAAGACTAAATAGAATAAGGTCAAAGTCAATAATAAATATTAGACGAAGACTAAATAGAAAACGTTCAAAGTCAATAATAAATATTAGACAAAGACTAAATAGAATAAGGTCAAAGTCAATAATAAATATTAGACGAAGACTAAATAGAAAACGTTCAAAGTCAATAATAAATCTTAGACGAAGACTAAATAGAATAAGGTCAAAGTCAATAATAAATATTAGACGAAGACTAAATAGAAAACGTTCAAAGTCAATAATAAATATTAGACAAAGACTAAATAGAATAAGGTCAAAGTCAATAATAAATATTAGACGAAGACTAAATAGAAAACGTTCAAAGTCAACAAATAAATCTTAGACGAAGACTAAATAGAATAAGGTCAAAGTCAATAATAAATATTAGACGAAGACTAAATAGAAAACGTTCAAAGTCAATAATAAATCTTAGACGAAGACTAAATAGAAAACGTTCAAAGTCAATAATAGATATTAGATAAAGACTAAATAGAATAAGGTCAAAGTCAATAATAAATCTTAGGTCGAGTTTTTGCATAAGATTACCGAATATAGAAACGCCTCAAACAGATGGGACGAGAGTTCATTTTAACTTATTATGGAGAACAGCCTTCTGGTGAGATGAAAGATCAGACGAAACACTCTGGATCTCTTCAAAATAGCACAGAGCGAGAGAGAGAAAGAGAGAGAGAGAGAGATTAGAAAAAGCGGAGACCTCTTGCAGGAACAATATAAGGACATCAGAGTTAGCATTTCTCACAGTAACCTGCTCTGATTGCGTCAGAGATTGTTGTGGTTCGATATTGAATCGACAAGGCTTTACTTATATTGATAAAGAATTTAGTCAGGTTTTAATATCATATCACAATGTCTTTCTCTAGGTTTATTCTATATTAACGTGGGCCACGTTTATGCTGCATTCTTCGGTATTCACATGTAAACTATGAAACTTAAATCTTTTTTATTGCTATGGTTACACATTTTATATGCAGCTCATCTAGGAAAATATTTAGCTCAAGAAACCTTCTAAGTCTGTTGTTGATAAGAAGGAAACTAAAGACGCTGTATTATACATGACTTGCCCAAATCTTTAATCGAATGTTCTACCATAATTTGTATACTACTACGACTTTCAAATGGATTGTGTTGAATCAAATGGAGCCTATGCTTCGTGTTATTATGACGTCACAACACAATGAAAGACCAGATGCCCAGCGTTACGAAGTATAATAGTTATGCTGATCCTCATAGTTAATGCATATTTTCTGCTGAACTTTCCATTTTACTTTCGGTTTGGAAAACTCTTGAGAATAGCAAAAAGGTTTCATCAGGAGTAGTATATGGGGCCACCCTAGCGACAATGGGAATTAGCATTACAAAACCCCTTGGGCCACTCTAGCGACAAGGGAAATTTAACATGCAGAAAATCCCTGGGTCACTCTAGTGACAAGGGGAATTGAACATGGAAATTAAACATGGGAATGTCACCTGGGGATCAGTGGGAATTAAACATTGGTAACGTCATAGGTTTATAGGGTCAAAACCTTTTATAGGGTGAAATGTATTTGTAGGGACAAAGGGTTGATAGGGACAAACATAGACATACAGAAACAAACAAATACACATTGAAACACACAGAAAAGAGGACAGAAACATTCTAAAGAAAGACAGATAGAATAGAGACTCGATAAAGAAAAGTCTGTTGTATGGGTTCAAAACATTTATTCAAGTACATATATACATGGGCTCTCTGGCCTGTGCTTTGGTCTAAGCACTATCCATTAAATACATAAACATTTGAACATAAAAGAAACATATTTACGAGTTGTTTAGTTATTGACTCTAGTAAACTAATGTTTAAAATTAACGTTCACTCCTTTCTAAAATCACTTCATATGCAACGAATTTACATTAAATGTTCGTTTATAAGAAAAAGTCAAAACAAAACAAGTAACAAACAATCAAATAAGAGAAAGTTCGTGTTTGTCTCTCTATCCGTTACACACGTTGTTTAATATCTGGTCAGCTACCACTTGTGTCCCAGCATAGATGTTTCCGATCTCGTATTCCCTGTCAGTCGTAAATCTGCTGTTACGTCCATCGTGCTAGGTACACTTATCGGTAAGCAGATCAAGAGCAGTGATCGTCTTCTTCCCATGGAGGTGCAACATATGCCATATGAATAGTCACTTTTCCATCGGTGATGTCAAATTTTTCTCTCACCGACCGCACGTCTTCAATAGCCCTCAAAAGTTTGGAAGAAGTTATTTCTGCAGGTGTGCTAAATCCGAGACATACAGGCGAGTTCAAACTGTCGTGATACATAGATAGGCTCAAACGACCTTCATCTTTGACTTAGCAATGACATTTGAATTCCTCTAACAGTGAGTCAAGTAGATCCGTAATGAAACCTGATACTTCCTCGGCTGGAACGTCAGACGCGAAGTCTTTAAATTTCATCGTGTAGGTGTAAGTTGTCGTTCTAAATTTTCTCGAGGTCGCTGTCTGGGTCATTTGGATGCTAAAATACTCCTTTAGGTCTATTGAATCCTTTCCCTTCTTGAACGTACTTTGCTGTGACGGTATGTTGGTGAAAGAGGTCAATGATGTTTGTTCCTTCTCTTTATTCTTCTGCGTAGAGTTATTCATCTTTCTCGTCGCTTGTCCTCGCAATGAAGTGTCGTTCTTGGAAGTCGTCCCTTTTTATACTGGGTGATATCAGCATGTCCATAAGGTAATGTTTTGTGGTCTGGAAGTTTCACTGGTTGCACGTAGTTTGTCATGGCATTAGTACATAACAACTAAGATGTGGTATTGCATTGGTTATGTGATCGTGAGGCATAGAATCACACCCGAGTTTCTCGTTGGACTTGAGTCTTACGCTCTATACTTGCTGTTTGAAAGGATTCATTTTTGTCGATTGGTCTTGGTAGTGACAATGAACTATTGGTCTTGGACGTTGTCCCTTTTTATATGCTGACCAATATCGATGTGACCGTACGGCAACGTAAAGTGATTGGGAAGTCTCACTCGCTTCTGGTACACGATTTGATAGATTTTTTTCCAGGGGTCGACTGACGATGTGGTGAGTGGGTAAACGTACAATCTTGATCGGTTGGTGAGTGGTCACTTTAAAGTTTCCATCCTCTCCCGATTGCAAGGCTTCTTTCAATACCCCAAAGTTGACCACTCGACTGGTACGATAATTCAGAGTCAGTCCTTTCACTTTGCACTCCGTGTGCACTTCTCCTTGTTTGTCCCGGTATTGGTAGCCGTAATTTTTAGGACCTCCACTCGCGAAACTTAGAATCTTGTCGTCGGGATGTTCGTCTGTCCAGGCTCCTAAACGGTTTTCTTCGATGTTAGGGTGTTGCTGACCCGGTCGATCGATGTAGATGCAACTGTCCGTGTCAAAGTACAGGACGCGTTCCCCTAACAGTTCTAAAGCTTCGTACAATTTTAAGCGAGCATGAGCTGTCACGTAAGCCGCAATGATGACATTTCCAAAAGGGTCGTCTTGTACAAAGTCCAGATCTTCTTCGTAATTGCCCAAGATCAAATTCTCTCGAACGACGTCCACGTGTTTCATGTATTTGGTTTTGTCATGAATCATCTGGAAGTAGCGGGAAGGTTCTGTCAAATATTCCGTCTTGGGTAAACACGGTCGTTGTGCCATTTTACCCCACAAGCAATTTAACATCACTTTGGCAAACGATCGCCTGCCTTCGTTTTTCTCGATGTGGTCTAAAGAGATGCCTTCTTGTTCATAGTATTTCTCTTTGAATTGTATTTGGTCTTCGGGAGTGTGACACCAGGAAGGATAGCCGCTGGCTTCTTGTTTCAGTTTCAAAAAGGCATCCACGTAGTCGGCGAAAATGCCTTTCTGACTGGGATCACCCTTGTGGTATTGTTGTGTCTTGGGAAAGTGGCAAATTTCGTACACTTCTAACAGTTGGTATCCCATGTCCAGAGCTTTGAACAATTCTACGCTGACCCAGGTTCCCGTCAAGGCACGTTCTTCCTGGGTGTGCTGACAAGGTTGGTCTTGGTTGCACGTTTCGGCACAAGTACGGAACAATGGAAACATCAGTTTGCCTTGACAATGGTGAGGTAAGACGGGATGGTATAGGTTCGTGGGAGGCAAAACTTTACACTTGATCAAGCCTTCGTATTGTCGAATGTTTTTCAGGTCGATGTGTTCCGTTAACAATTGCGGGTGCCCTACAGGAAAGCGACAATATTTGCACACGTAGGGATACAGCGAACACACGTCCAAGTATTTGATTTCTTCTCCTTTCTCTTCGTCGGCTTGGTATAGCAAACAGGTGGCATTGGTCCTTCCTCCGTACAAACTATCCCTCGGATTCAGCGGGTCCATGAACTGGTAACTTTCCACGAGGCGTTTAAACTCGGGATCGGTTTTCATACGGTGATCGTACTCGTGTTCCCACATTTCCACCACTTGGTATCCTTCCTGTTCCAACTTTAGGCGTCGCTGACAAGTGTCCTGGTACAAGTCTTCCATGGTTCGTTGTAAAAACTGATTTTTAGTGCTACGATCAGGGTAACAGACGGGACATCCGTGAAATAAGCAACCGTTAAACTCGTACACGATCTTGGGGTTTTCTAAGTCCCAGCCATCTACCGAATATGTTCCGATGGTCTTTTCACCCCCTCCGTTGCGGGCATGCTGAATCCATTTGTTTTCCTTGTCGCACAAGTAATGTAGCCAACGTAGGGCTTTGACCGAGTATTGACGTTTGACAAAGTGGGTCGTTTGAGGGCTGATGACAGCCACGGTGTTTTCAGGCATGAATCGTTGTCGATACACTAAGGAACACGCTTTGGCAATGGTGCAAGCTTCTTTCAAAGGATCGACCCCTCCGTGTTCCATGAACAGTTCTCGAAATTTTCCACAGCAACGCCGTAAAATGTCCACGTCGGAACGACAATACTTTAGCATTTCTTCCTGAAAGTCGAAAGGGTCCGAGGCGTGAGCCTGGTACCAAGCGTAGAAAGCTTCTCGTTGTTCGGTACGCATGTTGTCGGGGTCGTAATAGTGAGCCTCAGGTAAATGGGGTAGAACGGCGTGTTGATTGGCTTCCGTATTGAAAAAGTGTGGAAAGTACCCTTTAGCCATTTCTGTCATTCCAAACGTTTTAGGCATTCGACTCAAAGGCATGGCCAAATAGCTCATCGAATCTTTAAACTGTACTTGTCCCACTTGCATGAAAATGATTTTGGCTCCGTTCAAAGTCACTTTAGGACGTTCGGTGCCATGTTCCGTATAGTATCTGAGAAGAAACTGTCCATCGTATCCGGAGAAATTGTAAGCCATCACCGTGGCATGACGATGACAATCTCCGTAACGTTCGATGTCCTCTTGGCTCCACGTCTTGTCGATGGGGTCTAAGACCCATCGAGCGAAATCGGCTAGCGTGTTCGGTCCCCGAAAGATTTTTTCACGTCCTCCAGGAATCTTGCTGCAGTGAGGGCAATGACTGAAGATAGGTTCTTGAATGCACTTCTCGCACGCTCGATGAGCCACGCAGAAATTAGGAATGTGAATGCCAGTCTCTTGCATGCATTCGAAATCGAAAAAGATGAAATTGCTTTTCTTCTTGTGACCATCCTCTTTCTCTGGTTGGGGTTGGTATTTTTGCACGTAGCATTGGTGTTTCAAGTCCACGATGTGATGACAAATGTGACATTTCTTTTTTCCTGAACATACGTGTGCCTTGGTACTATTGGTACGTATGCCTTGTCCACACGTAGGGCACAATCTCAGGAGTTGACAAGCACATTTCTGCTGTGAACCTTGCGTCTTCAGATGTTGTTGGTAACAGGCAGGGCTGAAAAACGTGCGCAGACAAGCAGGACAATGCAATGGTTTTTGCCCTTCGCTCAGACAGGGTGGAGAGGCCAAACATCCTCGGCATTTCGATCCACAATGTTTGTGTTGCTCTCGATTATTATAACCACGGTCACATTTCTCACAGTAATATCTGTATCCCAGGAATCCGGGGATGGCGGTAATGGTATCGAAATGTTCATCGTGATAATAGACATGAATGTATTTTCCGTCCTTAAAGTCTTGGCCTCGAAACAACAGAGGTCCGCGCACTTCTTGAGGGTGCACTTTCAAGGTGTATCGTGGAGCTAGGGCATCTTGCAATTTTTGCATCTCAGGAATGCCACAGGGTGTGTCTTTGGACAGTCCGGCTTGTTGTAACAGGAGTTCTGCTTCATTTCGTTGTTTGGCTCGATCGGATCGTTGAATAGTTTTCCAGGTTCTTTTCCATTCTACCGTGTCGTTCTTGTTGGCATAGGTTCGTCCCACCACGATGGCACGGGCCAAACACATCTGGTCTTGAGGGTTGTTAATTCGGACGAGACTTGTTTTGGTGTTGCGAAGGTCGTCCACCAATAAGACCTTTTTGCGTCCAGTCCCTTGAGGAGGAGAGACGTGGGCCATTTTCAGTGTGGCTTTACCATCGGTGATGTCAAACTGATCATTAGATTGTTGTACGTGTTGAATCTTGTCCATGACTTTGGAAGGGGTTAGTTCTGCGGGTCTGCTAAACTCGATCCAAACAGGGGATTTCAAGCTGTCGTGATCTATGGATAGTGTCAAGAAATCGTCTTCTTTGGGTTGACATTGTTGCTTTAGTGTGGTGAGCAAAGAATCCCACATCTCGGTGATAAACCCTTCTGCTTTCTCCAATGGTACGTCGGACTTGAAATCTTTAAACTTCACCGTGTAGGTGTAGGTCGTGGTTCCAAATTTTCTCGAGGGTCGCTTTTCCGTCTCTCGAATGTGATAGTACTTTTCAGGGTTAACTGGTGGACTTTGGTTTGGAGTGGGCTCTCTATGTCTGGTCGCAGACGTGGAAGATGTTGGTTCAGGTTTGCTCATGTCTTCGTTTTGAGCGAACACTTCTTTTCGTGTGTGAGGCGATACGTCACTTCGCTGCCTCTTACGTTCTTCTTCTCTCTCACTGAAATCGTGCGATCGTTTCATCTCGATTGCTGATTCAGAAATGATTTAACCAAGTTCATTCTCTCCATATATACCCTCTCTACCTCTTGTTGTCACAATGACTTGGTATATTTCACAAGGGCAAGTGAAAGCCAAGCATATAGGAGCCCAACGACAGCGGTGCGTCTTAAACACCTCATGCATCTTGATGACCCTTCGATTCAAAACCCTACCACGAAAGAAAAAAGTTGCAAGAAAAAAACCCAGACAGTTGGTGTCTTCAAGAGAGCTAGAGACGCCGGCACTGTGTCGCTGAGACACGTACGTACTCCAGAAAACTACGCCACTCGACAACGTTGTCTCCTTCTCTCAGTCACTTCTACTTTGTCGCTGAATATATTCTACCAACCCTGTTTTAACACACGTTTCTTCATCTGATATTTTTAAAAAATATACTAAACGCATTTTTAAAAGAACTACCCTTTTTCGACAGCAGTGACGGCGTCTCCTGCTGCTGTTACCACTGTTGCTGCACAAAGATGATCTTTCCTTATGATCAAAATATGAGACAGAGCAAGTAAGTTGTGAAGTTGCAACGTGACCAGAATCTGTACTTCTTTATTTGTGGATATCCAACAGACCCGTCCCAGCATATATAGCTGGTTAAGAACTGTAGGAATATCACCTCATTTTTTTTTTCAGAAATATCAAAGCTTTTATGTGTATCTTCCCTGTTCCACCCTTTATTAGTGCTTAGGTATATTCCCTAAACAACACAAACAATTTGGAACAAAATTAAATTTTGAATTAAGGTTTCTCTCTGTTTATACATTTTTTTTTCAAGTTGTTGGTACATGGCATATGACATCCAAATACTTTCTCAAACTGAGAGGCATTTCTACACATGTCATTGCCTTTGTTAAATTCGGTTTTGTTGGTTAGTCATCGTTAATCTTTAATTCTATTTTTATGATGTATTTCTTTTTTGCTAGAAGATTTAATTTATTTATGTTGTTTAGTCTGCTGCTGCAAAAAAAGAAAATGCATGTATCTATAGCAAAGTGTTTCAGTTTGTTCAGTTTTTTATTTCAAGCTCTACAAAAGGTACCAAGTTTGTCTTGCAAGGGGATTGAAACTTTAAGTTACGCGGACGTGAAGGAAAACATACCTTTGTTACTACAATTTGCTGTCTTTGTGTTCGTTCTAATCATGCTTGCCTTATATCTTTTTGTTTTAGGATCATATTTCTTCTGATGTAAATACATACATCAATGGATAGACAGCTTGGGTTATCATCCTTGAGGTTCACTGTACTTTTAGTTTCTTTACTTCATACAAACCCCAAAATCACTAGCTTGAAGGGAAAAAAATAACAAAAAACTGACACCTGGTACTGTAACACATCTGTCTCTGTTGATGTGAGTGTGCTTGACAAAATGTTTGAGTAAGATTAAAAATGTTTGTCAGTTTCAAAACTCGAACCAGTACTGTGGCCGTTTAATATTTTCATGTGGCAAGAAGAAATGGTATAATACGCAACAAAGGGATTGTACATTTACACTCCAATCTGTCTGCACTGCAATGGTAACAACGCTCTTGCGTTGACATTATTTTGCCACACTACCTAAGAAAAAACAATTCATCACTCATCATAAACGATTTCATTGGCTATACATATTTTCTTACCGCTTTCGCTTCGAATTGACTTCAGTACCTTTTCGCACAGTGACAAGATCGGACGTGTTTTTTGCTTTTTTTTTATTCTGCGGCTGGTCGCTACACTACTTGCTCTGAATTTACAACCACACATTGTGTTACGCATTGTAAGTGACTTCATTGGGCCAACCGATATTTTACACTTCTGTCTCTATTCATATGAGTGTGCTTGTCAAAATGTTTAAGTAAGATTAAAAATGTTTGTCAGTTTCAAAACGCGAACCAGTACTGTGGCCGTTTAGTATTTGATCTGGCAAGAAGAAATGGTACAATACGCAACAAAGGGTTTGTACGTTTACACTCTCCAATCTGTCTGCACTGCAATGGTAACAACGCTCTTGCGTTGGCATTATTTTGCCACACTACCTAAGAAAAAAAACAATGCATCACTCATCATAAACGATTTCATTGGCTATACTTATTTTCTTACCGCTTTCGCTTCGAATTGACTTCAGTATCGTTTCGCACAGTGACAAGATCGGACGTGTTTTTTTTTTTTTTTTTTTATTCTGCGGCTGGTCGCTACTCTACTTGCCCTGAATTTACAACCAAACAATGTGTTGCACATTGTAAGTGACTTCATTGGTCAGTCGATATTTTCCACCGCCATAGCTTCAAATTGGTTTCACTTGTTATTTGCACCGCGAGATAATCAGACGCGTTTTTCTGTACCTGACCATTAGTCACTTCACAAACAATAAAACTAACACACAAATATCACGCCATGGGCGACTCATGGAAATTATGTTAGTCATGTTACGAAATATATCACGACTTGTTTGGATGTACTTTTCTGTGGTCACTCTTTAATCACATGCGTCTTCAGTTCACTCTTGTCATGTTTTTTAAAGGGTGTATTTTTTTCTATGGATGTGATTGTTATGTTCTATATGTTCTTTTATGTTTTCAGTGATTTTACTTTATATCTGTATTTTAATTTAGATGTATAGACTATGTAGTCTGAAATAAAGAATTCTTATCTTATCTTATGTAAGTGGAATGAGTGTTTCTTTGAAACTTTCATAAGGCAAAAATATACCGTAAAAAAACAAACGTACGTGTCGTGATATTTTTAAAGTAGGAATACATGCTTTCTCTCTCTCTCTCTCTCTCTCTCTGTGGTTTTGATTTATACCCTAATGAAATATGTTCCCGTTTGAAGATACCTGTCCAAAATTGTGATCAGTGGTCACCATAATTACGCGAACTGTTCCGTTTGTCATCTTATTTTTTTTCAAAAGTTTACACTCTAAAAAATTGTAGAACGATTTTTTTTCTTCCATCAGTAAATCTTTGGATTAAATAAAAGCTTGAGTTTGCACAATTCTGGTATCTTAACTTTATCCTATTTTGGAACTGAAACATGTCACGGATTTTTTTTTCTTCTAACATTAGATTTACAGTTTTTCAGAAAAAAAGACAATCACACGGCTTTTTCAAGAATGAAGCAAGCGACATTGCACTGTATAACCCTGCCTATGGTTAACTCTGAATTCTAAAGTCAAAACATGGGTTCAGGAGAAAATGTAACAATGTTCGTCTTAGGAGGATAGGACGAACATTGTTACATTTTTTCCTGAACCCATGTTTTGACTTTAGAATTCAGAGTTAACCATAGGCAGGGTTATACAGTGCAATGTCGCTTGCTTCATACTTGAAAAAGCCGTGTGATTGTCTTTTTTTCTGAAAAACTGTAAATCTAATGTTAGAAGAAAAAACATTCCGTGACATGTTGCAGTTCCAAAATAGGATAAAGTTAAGATACCAGAATTGTGCAAACTCAAGCTTTTATTTTATCCAAAGATTTACTGATGGAAGAAAAAAAATCGTTCTACAATTTTTTAGAGTTTAAACTTTTGAAAAAAAATAAGATGACAAACGGAACAGTTCGCGTAATTATGGTGACCACTGATCACAATTTTGGACAGGTATCTTCAAACGGGAACATATTAGGGTATAAATCAAAACCAGAGAGAGAGAGAGAAAGCATGTATTCCTACTTTAAAAATATCACGACACGTACGTTTGTTTTTTTACGGTATATTTTCCTTATGAAAGTTTCAAAGAAACACTCATTCCACTTACATAAGATAAGATAAGAATTCTTTATTTCAGACTACATAGTCTATACATCTAAATTAAAATACAGATATAAAGTAAAATCACTGAAAACATAAAAGAACATATAGAACATAACAATCACATCCATAGAAAAAAATACACCCTTTAAAAAACATGACAAGAGTGAACTGAAGACGCATGTGATTAAAGAGTGACCACAGGAAAGTACATCCAAACAAGTCGTGATATATTTCGTAACATGACTAACATAATTTCCATGAGTCGCCCATGATCATTTGTAGGTAAGAAAATAAGTATAGCCAATGAAATCGTTTATGATGAGTGATGCATTGTTTTTTTTTCTTAGGTAGTGTGGCAAAATAATGCCAACGCAAGAGCGTTGTTACCATTGCAGTGCAGACAGATTGGAGAGTGTAAACGTACAAACCCTTTGTTGCGTATTGTACCATTTCTTCTTGCCAGATCAAATACTAAACGGCCACAGTACTGGTTCGCGTTTTGAAACTGACAAACATTTTTAATCTTACTCAAACATTTTGACAAGCACACTCATATGAATAGAGACAGAAGTGTAAAATATCGGTTGGCCCAATGAAGTCACTTACAATGCGTAACACAATGTTTGGTTGTAAATTCAGAGCAAGTAGTGTAGCGACCAGCCGCAGAATAAAAAGAAAGCAAAAAACACGTCCGATCTTGTCACTGTGCGAAAAGGTACTGAAGTCAATTCGAAGCGAAAGCGGTAAGAAAATATGTATAGCCAATGAAATCGTTTATGATGAGTGATGAATTGTTTTTTCTTAGGTAGTGTGGCAAAATAATGTCAACGCAAGAGCGTTGTTACCATTGCAGTGCAGACAGATTGGAGTGTAAACGTACAAACCCTTTGTTGCGTATTATACCATTTCTTCTTGCCACATGAAAATATTAAACGGCCACAGTACTGGTTCGAGTTTTGAAACTGACAAACATTTTTAATCTTACTCAAACATTTTGTCAAGCACACTCACATCAACAGAGACAGATGTGTTACAGTACCAGGTGTCAGTTTTTTTGTTATTTTTTCCCTTCAAGCTAGTGACTTTGGGGTCTGTATGAAGTAAAGAAACTAAAAGTACAGTGAACCTCAAGGATGATAACCCAAGCTGTCTATCCATTGATGTATGTATTTACATCAGAAGAAATATGATCCTAAAACAAAAAGATATAAGGCAAGCATGATTAGAACGAACACAAAGACAGCAAATTGTAGTAACAAAGGTATGTTTTCCTTCACGTCCGCGTAACTTAAAGTTTCAATCCCCTTGCAAGACAAACTTGGTACCTTTTGTAGAGCTTGAAATAAAAAACTGAACAAACTGAAACACTTTGCTATAGATACATGCATTTTCTTTTTTTGCAGCAGCAGACTAAACAACATAAATAAATTAAATCTTCTAGCAAAAAAGAAATACATCATAAAAATAGAATTAAAGATTAACGATGACTAACCAACAAAACCGAATTTAACAAAGGCAATGACATGTGTAGAAATGCCTCTCAGTTTGAGAAAGTATTTGGATGTCATATGCCATGTACCAACAACTTGAAAAAAAAATGTATAAACAGAGAGAAACCTTAATTCAAAATTTAATTTTGTTCCAAATTGTTTGTGTTGTTTAGGGAATATACCTAAGCACTAATAAAGGGTGGAACAGGGAAGATACACATAAAAGCTTTGATATTTCTGAAAAAAAAAATGAGGTGATATTCCTACAGTTCTTAACCAGCTATATATGCTGGGACGGGTCTGTTGGATATCCACAAATAAAGAAGTACAGATTCTGGTCACGTTGCAACTTCACAACTTACTTGCTCTGTCTCATATTTTGATCATAAGGAAAGATCATCTTTGTGCAGCAACAGTGGTAACAGCAGCAGGAGACGCCGTCACTGCTGTCGAAAAAGGGTAGTTCTTTTAAAAATGCGTTTAGTATATTTTTTAAAAATATCAGATGAAGAAACGTGTGTTAAAACAGGGTTGGTAGAATGTATTCAGCGACAAAGTAGAAGTGACTGAGAGAAGGAGACAACGTTGTCGAGTGGCGTAGTTTTCTGGAGTACGTACGTGTCTCAGCGACACAGTGCCGGCGTCTCTAGCTCTCTTGAAGACACCAACTGTCTGGGTTTTTTTCTTGCAACTTTTTTCTTTCGTGGTAGGGTTTTGAATCGAAGGGTCATCAAGATGCATGAGGTGTTTAAGACGCACCGCTGTCGTTGGGCTCCTATATGCTTGGCTTTCACTTGCCCTTGTGAAATATACCAAGTCATTGTGACAACAAGAGGTAGAGAGGGTATATATGGAGAGAATGAACTTGATTAAATCATTTCTGAATCAGCAATCGAGATGAAACGATCGCACGATTTCAGTGAGAGAGAAGAAGAACGTAAGAGGCAGCGAAGTGACGTATCGCCTCACACACGAAAAGAAGTGTTCGCTCAAAACGAAGACATGAGCAAACCTGAACCAACACCTTCCACGTCTGCGACCAGACATAGAGAGCCCACTCCAAACCAAAGTCCACCAGTTAACCCTGAAAAGTACTATCACATTCGAGAGACGGAAAAGCGACCCTCGAGAAAATTTGGAACCACGACCTACACCTACACGGTGAAGTTTAAAGATTTCAAGTCCGACGTACCATTGGAGAAAGCAGAAGGGTTTATCACCGAGATGTGGGATTCTTTGCTCACCACACTAAAGCAACAATGTCAACCCAAAGAAGACGATTTCTTGACACTATCCATAGATCACGACAGCTTGAAATCCCCTGTTTGGATCGAGTTTAGCAGACCCGCAGAACTAACCCCTTCCAAAGTCATGGACAAGATTCAACACGTACAACAATCTAATGATCAGTTTGACATCACCGATGGTAAAGCCACACTGAAAATGGCCCACGTCTCTCCTCCTCAAGGGACTGGACGCAAAAAGGTCTTATTGGTGGACGGCTTTCGCAACACCAAAACAAGTCTCGTCCGAATTAACAACCCTCAAGACCAGATGTGTTTGGCCCGTGCCATCGTGGTGGGACGAACCTATGCCAACAAGAACGACACGGTAGAATGGAAAAGAACCTGGAAAACTATTCAACGATCCGATCGAGCCAAACAACGAAATGAAGCAGAACTCCTGTTACAACAAGCCGGACTGTCCAAAGACACACCCTGTGGCATTCCTGAGATGCAAAAATTGCAAGATTCCCTAGCTCCACGATACACCTTGAAAGTGCACCCTCAAGAAGTGCGCGGACCTCTGTTGTTTCGAGGCCAAGACTTTAAGGACGGAAAATACATTCATGTCTATTATCACGATGAACATTTCGATACCATTACCGCCATCCCCGGATTCCTGGGATACAGATATTACTGTGAGAAATGTGACCGTGGTTATAATAATCGAGAGCAACACAAACATTGTGGATCGAAATGCCGAGGATGTTTGGCCTCTCCACCCTGTCTGAGCGAAGGGCAAAAACCATTGCATTGTCCTGCTTGTCTGCGCACGTTTTTCAGCCCTGCCTGTTACCAACAACATCTGAAGACGCAAGGTTCACAGCAGAAATGTGCTTGTCAACTCCTGAGATTGTGCCCTACGTGTGGACAAGGCATACGTACCAATAGTACCAAGGCACACGTATGTTCAGGAAAAAAGAAATGTCACATTTGTCATCACATCGTGGACTTGAAACACCAATGCTACGTGCAAAAATACCAACCCCAACCAGAGAAAGAGGATGGTCACAAGAAGAAAAGCAATTTCATCTTTTTCGATTTCGAATGCATGCAAGAGACTGGCATTCACATTCCTAATTTCTGCGTGGCTCATCGAGCGTGCGAGAAGTGCATTCAAGAACCTATCTTCAGTCATTGCCCTCACTGCAGCAAGATTCCTGGAGGACGTGAAAAAATCTTTCGGGGACCGAACACGCTAGCCGATTTCGCTCGATGGGTCTTAGACCCCATCGACAAGACGTGGAGCCAAGAGGACATCGAACGTTACGGAGATTGTCATCGTCATGCCACGGTGATGGCTCACAATTTCTCCGGATACGATGGACAGTTTCTTCTCAGATACTATACGGAACATGGCACCGAACGTCCTAAAGTGACTTTGAACGGAGCCAAAATCATTTTCATGCAAGTGGGACAAGTACAGTTTAAAGATTCGATGAGCTATTTGGCCATGCCTTTGAGTCGAATGCCTAAAACGTTTGGAATGACAGAAATGGCTAAAGGGTACTTTCCACACTTTTTCAATACGGAAGCCAATCAACACGCCGTTCTACCCCATTTACCTGAGGCTCACTATTACGACCCCGACAACATGCGTACCGAACAACGAGAAGCTTTCTACGCTTGGTACCAGGCTCACGCCTCGGACCCTTTCGACTTTCAGGAAGAAATGCTAAAGTATTGTCGTTCCGACGTGGACATTTTACGGCGTTGCTGTGGAAAATTTCGAGAACTGTTCATGGAACACGGAGGGGTCGATCCTTTGAAAGAAGCTTGCACCATTGCCAAAGCGTGTTCCTTAGTGTATCGACAACGATTCATGCCTGAAAACACCGTGGCTGTCATCAGCCCTCAAACGACCCACTTTGTCAAACGTCAGTACTCGGTCAAAGCCATACATTGGCTACATTACTTGTGCGACAAGGAAAACAAATGGATTCAGCATGCCCGCAACGGAGGGGGTGAAAAGACCATCGGAACATATTCGGTAGATGGCTGGGACTTAAAAAACCCCAAGATCGTGTACGAGTTTAACGGTTGCTTATTTCACGGATGTCCCGTCTGTTACCCTGATCGTAGCACTAAAAATCAGTTTTTACAACGAACCATGGAAGACTTGTACCAGGACACTTGTCAGCGACGCCTAAAGTTGGAACAGGAAGGATACCAAGTGGTGGAAATGTGGGAACACGAGTACGATCACCGTATGAAAACCGATCCCGAGTTTAAACGCCTCGTGGAAAGTTACCAGTTCATGGACCCGCTGAATCCGAGGGATAGTTTGTACGGAGGAAGGACCAATGCCACCTGTTTGCTATACCAAGCCGACGAAGAGAAAGGAGAAGAAATCAAATACTTGGACGTGTGTTCGCTGTATCCCTACGTGTGCAAATATTGTCGCTTTCCTGTAGGGCACGCGCAATTGTTAACGGAACACATCGACCTGAAAAACATTCGACAATACGAAGGCTTGATCAAGTGTAAAGTTTTGCCTCCCACGAACCTATACCATCCCGTCTTACCTCACCATTGTCAAGGCAAACTGATGTTTCCATTGTTCCGTACTTGTGCCGAAACGTGCAACCAAGACCAACCTTGTCAGCACACCCAGGAAGAACGTGCCTTGACGGGAACCTGGGTCAGCGTAGAATTGTTCAAAGCTCTGGACATGGGATACCAACTGTTAGAAGTGTACGAAATTTGCCACTTTCCCAAGACACAACAATACCACAAGGGTGATCCCAGTCAGAAAGGCATTTTCGCCGACTACGTGGATGCCTTTTTGAAACTGAAACAAGAAGCCAGAGGCTATCCTTTCTGGTGTCACACTCCCGAAGACCAAATACAATTCAAAGAGAAATACTATGAACTAGAAGGCATCTCTTTAGACCACATCGAGAAAAACGAAGGCAGGCGATCGTTTGCCAAAGTGATGTTAAATTGCTTGTGGGGTAAAATGGCACAACGACCGTGTTTACCCAAGACGGATTATTTGACAGAACCTTCCCGCTACTTCCAGATGATTCATGACAAAACCAAATACATGAAACACGTGGACGTCGTTCGAGAGAATTTGATCTTGGGCAATTACGAAGAAGATCTGGACTTTGTACAAGACGACCCTTTTGGAAATGTCATCATTGCGGCTTACGTGACAGCTCATGCTCGCTTAAAATTGTACGAAGCTTTAGAACTGTTAGGGGAACGCGTCCTGTACTTTGACACGGACAGTTGCATCTACATCGATCGACCGGGTCAGCAACACCCTAACATCGAAGAAAACCGTTTAGGAGCCTGGACAGACGAACATCCCGACGACAAGATTCTAAGTTTCGCGAGTGGAGGTCCTAAAAATTACGGCTACCAATACCGGGACAAACAAGGAGAAGTGCACACGGAGTGCAAAGTGAAAGGACTGACTCTGAATTATCGTACCAGTCGAGTGGTCAACTTTGGGGTATTGAAAGAAGCCTTGCAATCGGGAGAGGATTGAAACTTTAAAGTGACCACTCACCAACCGATCAAGATTGTACGTTTACCCACTCACCACATCGTCAGTCGACCCCTGGAAAAAAATCTATCAAATCGTGTACCAGAAGCGAGTGAGACTTCCCAATCACTTTACGTTGCCGTACGGTCACATCGATATTGGTCAGCATATAAAAAGGGACAACGTCCAAGACCAATAGTTCATTGTCACTACCAAGACCAATCGACAAAAATGAATCCTTTCAAACAGCAAGTATAGAGCGTAAGACTCAAGTCCAACGAGAAACTCGGGTGTGATTCTATGCCTCACGATCACATAACCAATGCAATACCACATCTTAGTTGTTATGTACTAATGCCATGACAAACTACGTGCAACCAGTGAAACTTCCAGACCACAAAACATTACCTTATGGACATGCTGATATCACCCAGTATAAAAAGGGACGACTTCCAAGAACGACACTTCATTGCGAGGACAAGCGACGAGAAAGATGAATAACTCTACGCAGAAGAATAAAGAGAAGGAACAAACATCATTGACCTCTTTCACCAACATACCGTCACAGCAAAGTACGTTCAAGAAGGGAAAGGATTCAATAGACCTAAAGGAGTATTTTAGCATCCAAATGACCCAGACAGCGACCTCGAGAAAATTTAGAACGACAACTTACACCTACACGATGAAATTTAAAGACTTCGCGTCTGACGTTCCAGCCGAGGAAGTATCAGGTTTCATTACGGATCTACTTGACTCACTGTTAGAGGAATTCAAATGTCATTGCTAAGTCAAAGATGAAGGTCGTTTGAGCCTATCTATGTATCACGACAGTTTGAACTCGCCTGTATGTCTCGGATTTAGCACACCTGCAGAAATAACTTCTTCCAAACTTTTGAGGGCTATTGAAGACGTGCGGTCGGTGAGAGAAAAATTTGACATCACCGATGGAAAAGAGCAGCAGAGAGGGTGAACAGACCATAGAATTCCGACAAAACAAATAAAACAAACAAATAAATCATCTCGTAGAAAGGTCCAGATTTTACAAATGAACTTTCCTTGAGATGTTTATTTTTGCAATGACCGATTGTACTAATAAAACCTCAGTTTGAAATAGTAGCTGAAAAAATAAAGTACTCTACGTGTTTATTTATTTCTTGTTTATTTTTTTGACGACCAACGTTGGTAGGTACCCTCTCTGCTGCTCCCCCTGTTACCCAAATATTTTATCAATACCCACACGATATCTTGTTCTTGGATCATGTAAATTTATTGTTATAAATCCATGTGGGGTAGCTTGCGCTCGTGAAAAGAAATTTTTGAATTTAATTATATCCATGTCACCACCACACCATGTTTGATGAATATTTCGCAACGTGTGTGTGTCTACGCCATTAAACACAACTAAAATGTTGCAGTTGTCTCTGATCACTTTTGGTATTTGTGTATATCGTTGAGTAACATAGATCACGTCTGTATTTTTATGTCTCCCTCGGGAAAATATTCTGGCTGGATTTGATTGTTTATCTAGCATCACATCGTCGTATACAACTAAATTATTAATAAATCCGTTTATGGAATCTACGGATGGTGCTTCATCAATATCGGTTATAAACTCTATAACATCAGTATCTTCATCCAGTAATCGCGCGTTTTCATTGAAATCTTTAAGTACATCATAACATCGTTGATCATCAACGGATGGTGCTACTAAATACAACTTATCCCATTTCAGCCATCTCATTATCAGATTAAGTAATAATTGCGTCTTACCCGATCCAGATGGTCCTATGATAATCATTCTGATGGAGTTCGGTAGCGCAGGATGATGTTTAACTGGCTCTCGTTTTCTTGTCGCTGAGAAATCAATTATATCCATATATATTATAACATGAATTTATATTGTTTACGCTGTAGATTTAAAACTCCAACTGTTGATTTAGCTACGGTTACAACAAAAAATAAAAAAATAGCGTATGGTGGAAAATGTTCTGTGTGCGGTAGGAAGAAATTTTCGTTTTTACCTAATAAGCGTGGTGGTGATATTGCTAATTTGATGTCAAAGTTTCCAGGTGCTCCATGGGCTAAATACAGCGGAGAAAAACATCTACCAGGATATAATTATTGCGGTCCTGGTACTCGACTCGATATCAGGCTCGATAATCAAGATCAACCAAAACCAGGCGAGGAACCAATAAATGCTATTGATCGAGCTTGTCATGCTCATGATGTAGCTTATAAAAGTCAAAATCTACAAGATAGGCATATTGCAGATGTAAAATTAATTCATTCATTAAATTCTATAAAAAATAAAAATATTAGAGAATCAATAGCTAATTGGTTAGTAAGATCCTCGATGAAAGGTAAATTAGCGATTGGGGCTGGTAATTAATAATGGAATCAATTTATTATTCACCGAGAGGATACTGGAGAGGCAAAGCAGCAATTGGTAAACTTGCTGATGCAGCATCGGTTAAACATTCTACTGCTAAAACGTGGTTATCTAAACAAGCAATATGGCAAATTTATCTACCACGTCCTAAACAAATTCAGTACGCGTATTTCGATGTCAGTGTTCCTAATGAAGTTCATCAAGCTGATATTCTGTTTTTACCGCATGATACTGTGCGTGGAAAAACGTACAAGTACGCGCTAACCGTAGTTGATGTTGCAAGTAGATATAAAGAAGCAGAGCCGCTATCAGCGAAAACATCATCTGAAGTAGCCGATGCGTTTGAACGAATTTATCAACGAGGACTCGGACCACAAGGTGGTCTACGATGGCCACAGCTACTACAGGTTGATCCTGGTAAGGAATTTCTTGGTCCAGTATCATCGCTGATGAAACAACATAATACCAAAATACGACGAGGTCATACTGCAATTCACCGTGATCAAGCAATTGTTGAGCGATTTAATCGAACACTTGCTGAACGGTTATTTGGATATCAATACGCGAGGGAATTTATTCAGGATAAAAGATCTCGTGAATGGGTTGCAAGATTACCAATCGTGATAGCTGCATTAAATAATGAGATCACACGAACAACCAACATGAAACCCATTAGCGCGGTCACAAAAAAAAATATACCAACACAACGGAAAGATGCTGGAAAACAAAAAATATTAGGTGATGTCACAGTCAGATATTTATATGAGCCTGGTGAACTTGAAGGTGGTAGCGCGAGAGCAACTGATCCTATTTGGAGTGTTACCACACACAAAATATCTACCGTGACAAGATCCACTGGAAGAAATGTAGGCGTTTCCAGACCTGCAATCTACAGATTAGATTCTGCTGCTCCTCAACGTGGATTTACACGTGAACAACTACAAATAATTCCCGCGGATACACAACTACCGCCGCGATCACTTCGGTGATTTCGATCACTTAACTAGCACCCAAGGCGCTAGCGCCAAGGGTGCCTGCACCCCGACGTCGATTACACTCAAGACAGGTTAACATGGTATTTTCTCGTGTATGACCGCGACTATTATCTTTTCTATCTACGGTAAATTGTCTTGAATCATTATTCGAATATCGCCATAACATTATACAATTACAACTGGTACAATGATTGTTCTGCTGCTGTTTTAACTCAATAATAAATTCAACATCAAGATCAAAGTCACGTTTATTTTTTTTATCAGATTGTTTGTATCCGATTAATTTTTTTCTTATTATATCATCATCGATGATGTTAAATTTATCAACGATTTCAGGAATTATAATTCTACGTAATTGAGATATATTTCTGACCCTCGATACCGCCAAATAAACTAAATTTGACCACTCGATGCGATCGTCTACAATCCAGACTCGTGTATCAGAAATAGTTAATCCCTGAGACGAGTGGATCGTCATAGCGTATCCCAACACCCATGGAGATTTGTCAGCGCGTAATGCATCTTCGACCACACTGATATCAACGGCGACAATATCATTTAATACGAGATTCTGTTTCCTTGACTCTGTCAAGGGTCCTGGAATATCAACATTAATATTCTGTTTTCGTGTATCTGATGGTCTATAACACAACGGAACGGGTAGTTCTGAATATTGTTCTTTATGTAGTTGAAATAACTGCTGCTGTAAAGCGTCTCTGATTATTTTTCTACTTGCTACGATCAAATCGGTGGGTCTCCATGAGTTCAAAAAATCACTCATTGATGTCTCTGAGATCACTCCACGTAATATTTCACACTGAATTTTGTTTGATTGTAATCTGATTAATTTTTTAAATTCTTTCAAATTTGCATCAAGAGCTCTATGATCATCATCTATTTCCTCGTAATAATCAACGAAATTTTTTAACCAGTCATGTGGAGATGGTCCAACAAAGGGCGGAGGTTGACCATGATCGCCACACATTATTATAGCGGTATTTTTCGTCAACAACCAATCAAGAAACATTTTTAATGTATCTAATGACACCGTGCATATCTCGTCCCAAATAATTATTTTAGGTATATATTTTTCTCCCATTCGTTCAGGAGTCCATGTATCCCCGCGCCACCGGAAGAAACTATGATACGTACACGATTGTACTTGCCGCTGTTTCATCTCACGTGCAAGTCTATGTGTGGGTGTCAGCACGATTATATCTGAATTTCTAAAAACATTAATTGTTCGAGTTGTTTTGCCGCATCCACCAGGTCCATTGAGATATACTGTCTTATATCTGGTTATTGGATCACTCAACGATGGTGCCTTCGACATTTCTGATATTTTGTTACCCTCACGATAAACATCTCTCACTGGAACATCTGCTGATTCTACATAATTGTGTAATAGTTCCTTTTTTATTCTCCACGAACCCCATCGTTCATCATTACTTGTAAATTTCATAACAGGTTCTAAATATTTACTTGAAATATAAAACGAGTCCGTTGCGACTCTGACTGCGGCCTCAGGAAATCTATTAATCATCGATAATAAATTTATAGAAACATAAGCCAACATGGAAGATCTTAGATGAGTATATTGCGGGGATACGTCATTTATGTAACTAACGATCGTACCTAATTTTGTTCCGTCGGATAAATAAACACTCTCTCGATTTACAAATGTATTTTTCGCCGTTGTATCAGCGATTATAAAATCGTACTCGGCATCATCTAAAATTAATCGTGCGTGATGTCTTTTATAATCATATGCACCACCTTGAGTAAATTTACCTATAATTTTTCTACCGAGATCTTTTGCGGTTTTGAGTTTATTAGGAATATCGTCCTTAAACTCGCTAATAACTTCAGAATCTGACATGGGCAACCAAACTTTGGTCTGTGCATGATATGATATAATTGCCTCACTGACCACCAACGATGTCAGTATCATACAATCTAGCATATATCGCAACAGAACTATAGGTGCCCAACGTTTTTCACAAAAATGTCTGCCAAACCAAACATAACAAATCTTGTGAAGATTTTCGTTAAACTCGAACGACTCAATACAGGCGAATCCAGTCAGATCAAAATCAGGTAATGGTCCATTAATTGCCACTCGCGTCATCTCGTTTGTAGGGTGACCAAATCTTTCAAAGTACGTAGAACAATCTCCGTATCCCAGAAAACTTCCTGGATAACATGCAACCATATCAACCGAAATAACATCATTGTAATTGTATTTGGTATTCCATAATCCGCCATGTCCATATTCGACGCAACTTGCGCGTACGTCCTCGAGTAAATCAAATCGTGTTGGTTTCCATGAATTTCGTTCCCTGGCGAAATGAGCCGCAACAGATGGAACGGTAAAACAATTAGTTAGTAATTTGTCAGTATTTTCCACGTGCTTGCACTGTAAAAACGTCGCAAGATTTTTCATCTCGTCATGGAGGGATTCTGTGCGATATATTTCACCGTTCGGTTTGACAAACTGATCAAATTCACCCTCCTCATTACTTTTGAATAACCATACCGATACAGGATCGGTTTTACTTATTTCGTTAATAAAATCAAACATACTCATATCTGCCACAGCCATATCTGCCACAGATAATTCTGTGGGATAAAATCTAACAGTTCGATCACGTGGAAATATTGTTACTGCGTTAGTCCATGCGTGTGCGTTATGATCGATAATATTTATTGGAGCTCCTTTCGATTTATATTTCGACTGGTACAGTACTTCTCCCGTTATTGTTGCTACGGTTATTGGAAATTTTAATATTTTTCCTAACTCAGCAACATCTTTTATTGTAGCACCTGTATCCCTAACTGAATCAGCCCACGAGTTTATTTTTTCACGCCTTAAATCAGTTAATCCATTTCCACGCATCGCGTTTGTAAAGTGTTCTATTACTCGTTCAGCTACACAATTTAACCTTGACAAGGTCAAGGATGATAATTTCATCGGCGCTAGTTTATCAACGTTGGGTTTTTTATTTATCTCATAAATTCCATAAATAACCGCTGTTACAGGATATGCTCGTTCATAATACGGTTTATCAATACCAGTCAATAGACCCGGTCTGGAATTTTTACTTAATATGATAGTTTTATTATTGCCAAGGACAGGATCATATTTGTCACGGATAATCCAACTATCTGTTTCTGTTAATACAATAAATTTTACTCTGAATAAATATTTTTGATTGCCCTCGTATTCAGCGATGTAGTTAATGATAGTTGCCGCTCGCTTGTCATTCATTGTAGCGTCCGTGACAGCGTCCTTGACGGAGTCAGCGCGTATAATCTTGAACGTTGACCATGTATGAGATGCACCATCCGTGTAAAATTCTTTCTTAGCGTCATGAATTTTCGAGATCAAACTTTTATTTTTCGGATCAACCAGATCTCGTACTGGCAATTGAGATAATCTGTCAAGGTTGAATTTATACTTAACAGGCCTAGTTTGGGATAATCTCTCAAACTCGTTCATATAACTAAAACAAATATTTAAATAAAGAAAATTATATATATATATACAATGTCCCAATGCAGATGGTTGATGATCGGCTCAGTAAATCGATGCAACAAATCCTGTAGAAAGGAATTTTGTTGGATGCACTCACAAAACATACGACGAGGAAGTCTAGGACCAATACCATGTCTACGGTGTGGTATTGGAGTGCGAGGAAAGACAAAATTATGTGGAAAATGTGGCGGGAAACGGTTCAGAGAACTTAAAAGATATTATGACAAAAAAAATAATAGCGGTGAAAACGCTATAAAATCCGTGGAGGATTATATATCAAGATTTCAGACAAACAATGATTTAAACATATAATATTATTATAATGGAGCAAAATATATTTGTCCCACATCCTGTCATAACAAACTATGAATCAAATATTAATGGTATCATCAGAAATTGCAGGTTGAAGAGACCAGTTGGCGTTGTTTCTAATACTGGCTATCTAAGGTTCACAGTTGGAAAGAAAAGATATCATTGTCATCGTTTCATCTACGAGTGTCACAGGGGGTTGATCAATGATGGTCTTGTCATTGATCATATTGACGGGGACACTCAAAACAATAATTTATCCAATTTACAAGCTATCTCTTACAGCGAGAATAATACACGTGGAAATACAGGAAGATGTAAGACAATCGGAAAGAGGGTGGTAATTTCTACAAACATAGAAACCGGTAAAGTAATTATGTTTCAGTCTATGAACGCGGCTGCGACATATTTTGATATTCACCCGCAATCAGTACAAAGAGTGGCAGAAAATATATATAAAACAGCTCTCTCGAAAAAATATAAACAGAAAATCACATTTCAGTATCAATAACTATCATCACCACATTATTAACTATCATCACCACATTATTAACTATCATCACCACATTGAATTAATTTTTTTTAATTTATGTCACAGAGGTCCTCCATACACTACTGAATTTTTGATTTAAGGGGAGATTACTTTGTAATATATAGTTTTCTTCGTAGATGGTTGGTTTTTTATGATTGTAATTAGTCAGTTTAACTAATTACATCGTATAGTGCCGACGAACCTAACTCATAAGTATTATTTATGGTTTTTAAATATTTTCCCATCATACAACACATGATAATATTATTGATCCGTAGGAAGCTGTGTGTGAAACAGAAATCGTTACTCATTGTAATTGACCTGCAGTTGTGTGTTCACTGAACTTACAATTCTGGAAAGTTCCTTGACTGGTGCATTAATGCCACTATATTATTGATTTTCGGTCTGCTACAAATACAGAAACTGTTATTATCCAGAAACCGCTACAAATACAGAAACTGTTAAATACAGAAACCGTTATAAATGCAGAAACTGTTATTATCCAGAAACCGCTACAAATACAGAAACTGTTAAATACAGAAACCAGCTACAAATACAGAAACTGTTATAAATACAGAAACTATTATTCAGAAACTATTATTCAGAAACTGTTATAAATGCAGAAACTGTTATAAATACAGAAACCGCTACAAATACAGAAACTGTTATAAATACAGAAACTATTATTCAGAAACTGTTATAAATGCAGAAACTGTTATAAATGCAGAAACTGTTATGATTCAGAAACCGCTGTTTAGTGTAAATATTGGTTCCTTAGCTATATATTAACTTCCGAAACATATGTTCGTAACAAGGTTTGATAGCTCGATCAGTATGGTATTGGACTGTGGCGCTCGCGGTCCAGGATCGAATCCCCATGGCTGACAATTTGTCGGTGGTACTCATAATTGCGATTTTTATAATAGTGGGGGGAACCGCAAGAACCCCTCCGCTCAGCAAATTCACAACCACAATATTGACTGGTTGTTGATACCTATTTTTCGTATCACCCACTGGATTAATTATTATGGGTGTGATTTTGCTGAGCGTACCTTAATTAAGTTATATGTTTGTGCTGTCCCAGAAACATCCCGACGAACTCGAAGGGGGTCTGGGATATTTTTTTTTTATTTTAAAGATTTATATATATTATATAATGAACCATGAAAATATCAATGATGTAATTGTCGCTATTAAAAAATTAAAAAAAGATGGAATTAATATATCTGATGAACTTAATCCTGAAAAAATAGTTTCTGACTTTGAGATTTTACAAGAACGTAAAACCATGGGGACACACACACTATCATCTGAATACAGGCTCATGAAACGGATTCAATCGGCAATGTTTCAGTCGCTAGCTACCGTAGAAGATGATCATGTGAAGGAGTTCGTTCCTCTTTCTACCGCCGTAGAAAGAATTAAGTCGTTATTATCCCACGAGTATGAGGCAAAGAAAACGATTAGTACTCGCATAAGACAATTAAGAAAAATAATGTCAGATCGTGAAACGATCCAAGGTAACTTCGTTACTGATGAAACGATCCAAGGTAACTTCGTTACTGATGAAACGATCCAAGGTAACTTCGTTGGTGAAACGATCCAAGGTAACCTCGTTACTGATGATAATGAAAATGAAAGTTTTGGTAACTGGGGTCCAAGTCAACGCTGACCACATGTATTGGTAGTCAAAATCAAGAAAGTTCTAACCTTGTCAAATTTGTTCCTAATAAATTTTATTTATTATAAATTTTATTTATTATAAATTTTATTTATTATAAATTTTATTTTTACTGAGGATTTATTTTTTTTTACTAAAATCAAGAAAAATGCACAAATTACTTGATTCTGACGGGGTAGTTGGTAGTCAAAATCAAAGAAAAATGCACAAATTACTTGATTTCTGACGGGGTAGTTGGTAGTCAAAATCAGGAAAATTGAGCAATTTCGTTGTATTTTAGTAAAAAAAAAATAAAAATCTCAGTAAAAATAATATTATTAATAAATAAAATTAATTTATAATAAATAAAATTTGTTAGGAACAATTTGACAAGGTTAGAACTTTCTTGATTTTGACGGGGTAGTTGGTAGTCAAAATCAAGTAGTTCGTGCATTTTTATGTTTCTGACGGGGTAGTTGGTAGTCAAAATCAAGTAGTTCGTGCATTTTTATGTTTCTGACGGGGTAGTTGGTAGTCAAAATCAAGTAATTTGTAAAATCAGGAAATTTAATAAATATTATTTTTTTTTGTGATAGAAATTTTAATTTTACTTTCATCGACTAGCTTTTTTAGTTGCCTGGGCCTTAGTTGCCTAGGCCTTAGTTGCCTAGGCCGATTAATTTGTACCAAACACAAATTTGTGCCAGTAATAATAAAATATTTTTTTAAGTTGATCGAATTTGATTCTGATCTCCGTTACAAATGTTCTTCTAACTATTAAGAAATTCTCGCGTGTAAAAACCCTCCTCCACATGAAGATCTACGATAAATCCTTAAGACGGAAGTCTTTACGACAAAAGTCTTTAGGACTTTACATACAGATTTATCACAAGCTCTTCTTCACGTATGTCAATCAAGCGATTAAGGTGGTCTGTGAGTTTAAAATTGATTCGTGTTAACATATTATTGTGACACCGCAAATACACGGGATTAGTTGGTTCTTGCACGATTAAATTTCCAGGGGGAACTTGTGGTGTGAACGTGTACAGGATGTATCCTTGTTGAGCTTGATTTGATCTTCCGAGATCTATTTGATAGCTGCCATCGATTACGTCACAAACCAGATTGACCGCGACCGTCGGTGTTATATTAACGATCCGCGGGGATACGTGTCTTCCGCCGCCATGTGGATCATTATCATGTCTAAGAACAGTTGGAGGTGGAATTAATTTTCTCCATGCATCGAGTAGTTTAGAAAAAAACTCGTCGATGACATCACTAACAGATTTTCTTAACTCGGTTACACTATACCCGGGAAATTTATAATTTGGTACATCGGCTTCTGTTAATTTATATTTTTCTAACCATGCTTTTGCATCAGGATTTTCAGGTGATTCTAAAATAATAAGCATCTCCTGAACTATTCGGTTATTAATATATTCCATATCTGATATAAGCTGATTTAATATTTCCACACGCGTGATGATTTTTTCACGCGATAACGCTGATATGTCAAAAATATGTTCGTTAAAATATTGATTCAGTTGATCTAGTTGTTTTTTACACTCTTGATTGATTTCCTGAAAATATCTAATAATCGTTTCTCGATGAAAACCCCAATGAGGTCCTATTTCTCCCGGATTATAAAAAAACCATGCCTCAACTCCACTGAAGAAGACAAAATTGTGAAGCATTGATGAGTTTTTTATAATACGTAGGTGTTCCCCGTATGATGGATTAATTTCATGATATGATTGTCTATCCGTGACATAATCAGACTTTTTCGGTTCTGGTGGTATCGGTGTTATCGGTGGTGATATTTCAGGCCATCCTAGCACGGATCTGATTGAAGATTGATAAATATCAACGGCATAATCAGGCGAGTTTATTTCAACCGTCGAGGACAACGTCGGCTCGTGAACGTTTATTGATATTTTTGATTCCTTTCCCGTTATTGATTTTATTCTACGCGCAAATTCCTCACCGATCTCTTCAATCTGGTAACTGCCGGTTGGTATTCCAACAACAACCCAGTCAGGTGTTCCATCGGGTTTGTTGTTGTTAGTAAATACAAGCGAATTATTTGCTGGTGTACCATTAAATGATTTTGATCTGATATTTGGCCAGCTGTAATACACTCGTAATTGTGCAAGTGCTATTTCTTTTACTGGATTTGCAGTAGGAAAATTAACACTAAATTCAGGATTAATTGAACTTACCGAGATCATCGTTATCTTTGGCGGAGTTGTGTTGGTCACGATCTGCTGGAGTAATTCTGTCATTATTGATACTTGTATCTTTAATACCTTCATCGTATATTTTGGTCATCATTGAAAATTCGAAATCAGATATAATTCCATCACTGAGACTCGCTGATAACAACGAGGATAATTTCGAGTATGCTACCGTCGCTGTATGTAATTTTATTTTGTAATCGGATAACTTTTCGTTCGTACAAGTACATATTTTTTTTGTGATGATGCCAAGCACACCTGCAATAGTTGTTGCTGCTGAAATACAGATAGTTACAGCTACTGGTGCCATCGTTGTCAACGCTGATAATATTACACCGGTTCCAGCAACAACAGCGGATACTGAATAAACAATCACATCAACGATAACCAATCGTCGTCGATATTTTTTTACTTTTACTGTATATTGATCAACTTGATCTTTTAGCGCAGCCTGCCATTCACGCGCTTGATTGTATCTGTATTGTGCACCGTCCATATATATTTTTATGCCGTAACCAATTGAGGTGTTTCAGCTACAAATTCCAAACACCACCAGAAGGATGTTGCGGTTAATTTCTTATCATCTGCTTCCAGAATAAATATTTCTTCGGTTCCGCTATTTAATACAACAGATACAACCCCGGAAAACCTGTCTGTGGAATGACGCCATGGAAACGTTGTAAATATTTCAAACTTAGCGGCGGAAAACACAGACAGCCTGTACACGCCAGTGACTGTTGCGGTATATTTGATAGTATTATTTTGCTGCGACCATGTTGCAAATCCCGATGATACCGTGCATACGATGTTTGTGATATGCCCGGGAGTTATTGCAGCTGGAATTTTAATCAAATTGGTTTTACTGACAATCTCAGGAATTCCTGCTACGACGTCTTGCTGTGTTCGTTTGATCGTGTCTAGGTCAGTTTTGATATCAGAAAGTTTCATGTTGATGACGGAAGGAGTTCCAAAGAACTTACTCATGGCATCATCGGTCCTTTGAAAATTTCTTCGAAGCCTTAAAAAACCGGTTACGTGAACATCATATTCGGCCCGTAACGTGGATAATTTACCGTCTACGGTGTCGACGTATTTTTTTGTTGCTGCATCTTCGTCAGATGTTGGATCCGCTAAAACTACTATTTTATTTCCGTTCATGCTGAGTTCACCCATCATTGTGTCACCGGTGTTTCTCACGCGATTAGCAACACTTTTTGCAATTTCATCTCTGATGGTTTTAAGTGACATACTTGAATCTCTGATTTTGCCGCTCTCAGTAAACACGGGAATATTATCTGTAACTGCACCAAGTACTCGCCGGACTATATCATTCCATTTGATATTGCTGGTTTTTAGTTTACCATATCGATCTTGAAAAATAACAACTTCATCTGGGTCAACTCCAGCAAGGTTCATAATATCAGCGAGGTCATCTTTAGTCGCATACTTTGACAGATCAACGTCGGATTTTATTTTCTTACTAGTAGAAGATCTTCCGTAAATGTCAACCATTATAATAAGATCCGTTGTTTAAAATGCTTTACGCGCAACATATCGGTTGCTTGTATAATCGTGCACGACTTTATGTGGTGGCCTGGATGATTTTGATATAGCGTCGAGTACATTAATTACTTCACGGCCGCATATTGGCGGATCTGTCATTGTTTGTGTGGGTAGCGTTGAATACCAAACTTTGGTTGTTGCGTGGAGTGGTGCGACATACTTGATAAATTCAACAGGTGGAGCTAACCCGTACGAATCAAAATAAACAATTCCACGCGGATCAACCGCGTATGATACCCAATGAGTACCAGGTCCGGAACGTTTGTCAAGATTAATAATACCTGTTTCAAGTTTGTTTGGTTGTTTCGGTAATTGATCTCGCATAAAAACACCTCTAAAGGCGGATATTTTTAATTTTTTAGCAGCATCAAGTAAATCAAAATTTGATGATGGAACGTTTAACGAAATGACCCTGGAAGCCTTAGGCCTTTCCCCCAACGAGATCCCGGTAATCTTAGACCGCGTCCCTTTTTTTTGTATCCCCGCCCTGTTGCTTTCTTTAGTGCCATTCCAGCTGCTGTTCCAACAGCACCTAACGCGGCCGCTTTTGCTACGGCTGGAGCAGCTGCAGCTATTAATGCCGGAATGGCCGCAAGAAGTGGAAATATACCACCCGTTTTAACCATGTCTTTGATGGCGCTCGGGGAGAGATGGAATTGAACTCCAGTTTTTGATTCTAGGGCTTTATTGAAATGTTTAATCTGATTATTTGTCAACGATAATTTGTTTGGACCACCACTAATATGATCTCGTTTTAGTGATATTTTAGTTCCGCATTTGTTGGCGGTTTTTGTTTGAAGCTTTTTTACCTGACCGGGGGTCAGAGTAACATTAACATGACTATACGACATTTTTATATAAAATATATTTTTCTAAATAACACGATTAAAGATTTTCCACCGGTGCATCAACGACCCTCATTCGACCACTGCCACCTTCAAGTAACATGGCCTTGTCGCTAAGTATGACCGCGATCGCTCTGTAAAAGGCACCACCAGCTGGTGGGTTAGTAACATGAGCTCGAAAGTGTATATCAACAACAGATTGTTTGGATAAATCAAGATGTTCTAGTGAAAAATAATAAATCGGATATAGACCTGTAAAATCTAGTTGTGATATTTGCAAGCCGGTATCTATATTTTGATCACGTCCCATGAATGACATTAAACGATGATACGCGCGCGCTACATGATTTTGAACAAAATTTAGTTGTATATCCTCAGCTGGTTCTTGATGTCCATTTATCCGTAAGGAAACTTCACTAACTCCAAGGTTATCAAATATCATATGTGATTGTTCTTGATCATTTATCCGGTTAATATTTTGCAATGCAATAAAAATATGTCGTGGTGCAGAAACACCCTGTTGTGATGCTATATGCCATGTAAATAAACCATTAATATTGCTTTGAGCAGCATCTGTGGTTACTGTTAACCATGATAGCAATGATTTACCGCCTTGATCCATAAAAGATAGTAATTTTTGTTCCTCAGTAATAGATGGAGTCATTACTGGCATCCACAATGAAAGTTTTGATATATTTACTTTACCATCAGCAACACCAGCACCTCGCCAGATTGCATCATTATCATCACCTTTTCTTACGAGCACAATTGTGTGTTTAGCTCCAAAGATGACTTTTCTAACATTTCTGCAAAATCCAAAGATGTGTGATAATGGAATTGCACACGAAAAATTTCTATTATCTCCCGACAGAGCTGATCGGCGTGTTGCAAATCCTAGGTTGTAAGTCGCACTAACACTTTTTATAATATCAAAAGCAGCACCCGGTCTGTCTTCGTGTTCAAAATCAATCGGTTGTGGATTAGCTGCAGTAACTTGTTCTGCTCGTAACTTAATATACTGAACATGATCAGCGTTGTTGGTAATATCCTTAGCAAACATCATTGTTGGACCGGCTGATCTTGTAAAGTCGTCAGAATATCTCGCCAGACCAATTATTGTTGTAGCAACGTCAACATCCTTCTGAACTGATTCAATATTTTTTCCATCAATCATGTATGTGGCGCTATCAAACAACGCCATGATCCCGTTGTTGACAAAACCAACACGCAAATTAGCAGCATATGGCGTATTAGCTACAACATTCGTTACAAGTCTACCTTCTACTTCAATAAACGCCTCAGCGGGCAAGAAATATCTACTTGTATCATGAACCTGTAATTCGATTCTTCCCCGCTGATTTGGTAGTCTTGCGTCATAAGAATAAAATTGATAATCACGTACTGACTCGTACTTAAGGACAGGTGCCTCCATATCAAATACTGGGTCTGATTCGCGCCTGAACATTTTTATTATAATTATCATTTTTCCAAATGATGATCATAGTCGACGAAAACCGCTTCCTGCTATTAAATTTGCCGTTATATTTTTTTCCGCTTCTTCAGATATCGCCGCTAGTTTTTGATTTGCAGCCTGATTTATTATTTTACTTACGTCTGAGGGCATCACCTCAGTACTTGCCAGTTTCACCGGTGGTTGTTGTTTTCGTCGCAATAATCGTGATAATCTTTCTTTGATCGCCGAGAACGCCTTACCAGCAACATTGACAATTGCTCCAGGAGCTTTATCACGAACAATATCAATAGCCTTCATCGATAATTGTTTTGCAACAGGTGCTACTTTTGGAGCTATCCTTGTAAATAATCCCCGAATGACATCACCAAGTCCATTTCCGTAAATTGCTTCATAGATTGGTAATCGTGAGTTTACCGCTCTAACCTGTGTGGGTTTACGATGATTATCATGCACAATCATCTTATTTTATTTACCATTTATCTAACAACTAGTCATCAACGAGCTCATCAATAAGTTCTCGGTAAGCGCCAATATCCATGATACCACCTTGAAATAGTCGCCGACAAATATCAGCTGCTTCATTAATTATTTCTGGTGAATTATTTCCGGCACGTTTTCCTCCTATGAGAACTTCTAACCGTGATACGTCATTGATGATATTATCAGGACATAAACCAGATCCTGTTTTAGGTTCATCTTGAGATGTTTTAAATACTGGTGGTTGCATTACCGGAGTAAGTACTTCAGTGGTGACCGGGAGTGATCCAGGTGGTGAATCTGTCGGTGTAAATGTCATTTTCGGTGCAGAAATTTTACGTAAAGGTGAAGGAATTTTCTTCGAGGAGGGTGATTTAAGTGACTCTTTAGCCTTTTTAATTTCCGACATCAACCTTTGCTGTGACGAAGAAGATTGTTGTTGTTCTATTTGTTGCAGAGGTGGAGGAAGCTGATACTGGGAGGACTCTCCTTGTTCTGGTTGTTCCCGTCTCTCTCTATAAAGTCTTTTTACTTCTTCTTTAAGTCTTTTAAATTCTTGACCTCTAGCTTGTTTTTTATTGTAATATACGCGATATATCCATTTAATGAAATTATCATCATTTGTTTTTTCATGACCGGGTTTTAAAATACTAGATTTATTAGATATATTTTTTGATATCATCTCAGGTAATCTCTCTCTTTCAATATTTCTAATTTCCTCAACAACTCCTTCGTTAAATCTTGCAATTAATCTTAAGCTCTCTTCTGCTGTTTTGGGTTCAGATGCAAGTTTTTTTCTCACATCGGCGACTTCAGCACGAAGTTCTCCAATACCTTCAAGTATTTCCTCACCAACAGGTGGAGGTTGAGCTGCAGCTATGTCAGTTGGAAGGTCTCGTAAAATCTTCTTTGTCTGTTTGGTTCTTTTTGCTGTTTTTTCTAATACCGGAAAAATACCCTTTTTCCTCCTCTCATCTTCCTCCGCAATATCTCCCCATATAGTTTTTTCAGCAGCCGCCGCAGCTTTCTCAGTAGCTGTAGTGACGGGTTTAAACAGTTTTTTAGTGTCCTCTTCATACTCAACTTGTGCTTCTTGCTGCGCTTGCAAGTTTTTTCTAAATGAGTCTCTGACAGGAAGAAATTTTTTAATTGTTTCTAATCGTTCTCGTGCTGTTCTTGCAGTATGAGATTCTGGATGTACCATTTTATTATAACATAATAATTTAATTAATATCAGCAGAAGAGGAATACAGAAGTTTGATGATATATTATAAACACAGAAAAAACATAAATCCCAAAGTAGAAAAACCACCATCAGAACTTGAATATTACTTGAAACATAGAACAAATTCCGAAGATTCAGATGAAGATGAAACAGATGAGGAAAAACAACAGCGAGAACGCGTTGAAAAATATTCATCAAACTTGGTATGGTGGTAAATTAATAGCAGCAGAGAGGGTACCTACCAACGTTGGTCGTCAAAAAGGTAAACAAGAAATAAATAAACACGTAGAGTACTTTATTTTTTCAGCTACTATTTCAAACTGAGGTTTTATTAGCACAATCGGTCATTGCAAAAATAAACATCTCAAGGAAAGTTCATTTGTAAAATCTGGACCTTTCTACGAGATGATTTATTTGTTTGTTTTATTTATTTTGTCGGAATTCTATGGTCTGTTCACCCTCTCTGCTGCTAAAAGTGACTATTCATATGGCATATGTTGCACCTCCATGGGAAGAAGACGATCACTGCTCTTGATCTGCTTACCGATAAGTGTACCTAGCACGATGGACGTAAGAGCAGATTTACGACTGACAGGGAATACGAGATCGGAAACATCTATGCTGGGACACAAGTGGTAGCTGACCAGATATTAAACAACGTGTGTAACGGATAGAGAGACAAACACGAACTTTCTCTTATTTGATTGTTTGTTACTTGTTTTGTTTTGACTTTTTCTTATAAACGAACATTTAATGTAAATTCGTTGCATATGAAGTGATTTTAGAAAGGAGTGAACGTTAATTTTAAACATTAGTTTACTAGAGTCAATAACTAAACAACTCGTAAATATGTTTCTTTTATGTTCAAATGTTTATGTATTTAATGGATAGTGCTTAGACCAAAGCACAGGCCAGAGAGCCCATGTATATATGTACTTGAATAAATGTTTTGAACCCATACAACTGACTTTTCTTTATCGAGTCTCTATTCTATCTGTCTTTCTTTAGAATATTTCTGTCCTCTTTTCTGTGTGTTTCAATGTGTATTTGTTTGTTTCTGTATGTCTATGTTTGTCCCTATCAACCCTTTGTCCCTACAAATACATTTCACCCTATAAAAGGTTTTGACCCTATAAACCTATGACGTTACCAATGTTTAATTCCCACTGATCCCCAGGTGACATTCCCATGTTCAATTTCCATGTTCAATTCCCCTTGTCACTAGAGTGACCCAGGGTTTTTCTGCATGTTAAATTTCCCTTGTCGCTAGAGTGGCCCAAGGGGTTTTGTAATGCTAATTCCCATTGTCGCTAGGGTGGCCCCATATACTACTATCAGGAATAGGGATGATGTTATTCTACTAATTTAATCACAAGCATTGTAATATTGTACAATAATTCAAGCAAGGACAGGGAAGCCACTGGTGAAAAAGGGTAAACAATGAATTTGACATGTTTCGTACTTATAAGATTCAAACATTTCACTGTGACATGTTCCACTCTAATGAGTTTCTAACATTTCACTGTGACATGGTTCGTACTGACGAGTTTCTGACAGTTCATTGTGACATGTTTCGCACCGATAAGTTTCTGACAGTTCACTGTGACATGTTTCGCTCTGATGAGTTTCTGACAGTTCACCGTGACATGTTTCGCTCTGATGAGTTTCTGACAGTTCACTGTGACATGTTTCGTTCTGACCAGTTTCTAACATTCCTCTCTGACATGTTTCACTCTGATGAGTTTCTGACAGTTCACTGTGGCATGTTTCGCTCTGATGAGTTTCTGATTTCAAATGGAGTTTCTGGTTAAATATGAAGTACTATTGGTTTCTGGTTTAATGTGAGGTACTATTGGTTTCTGGTTAAATATGAGGTACTATTGGTTTCTTGTTTAATATGAAGTTCCCGTGGTTTCTGGCTAAATATGAAGTACTATTGGTTTCTGATTTAATATGAAGTACTGTTGGTTTCTGGTTAAATATGAGGTAATGTTGGTTTCTTGTTTAATATGAAGCGCCCGTGGTTTCTGGGCAAATATGAAGTACTATTGGTTTCTGGGTAAATATGAAGCTCTGTTGATTTCTGGTTAAATATGAAGTACTATTAGTTTCTGGCTAAATATGAAGTACTATTGGTTTCTGGTTTAATATGAAGTACTATTGGTTTATGGTTTAATATGAAGTACTATTTGTCTCTGGTTTAATATGAAGTACTATTGGTTTATGGTTTAATATTTAAGCATTTTGGACTTCTGCTTTAATCCAGAGTTCAGCTTGAACCTCACCAAAAGTATTGGCCAGCCTGTATGTCACAAAACTCCTTGAACCTGAAGTTTGGAAGGTGAGGTTGTAATCAAATTGTATTGAAAAATGGAGTTCCAAGATAATATAAAAATAACAATAATCTTTGGTTCTCATGGACAAGTGTGCAGTGTCACACCCTTGTGACTATGCAGTTTCAGTACAAGAGTTATCTCTCTTTGATTTTACAACTTTTTTTTATTATGGAGGAGATAGTTGATCAGGTCGTTGAAATAAAGAAACATATCCAGATAGGAAGAGACACACATAAATGCATACTTCCACTCTTTTATTATAATTACAAGTAAACAAGAAATGCTGGAACATTTGTATACGTTTCATAATAAAATTGTAAATAGCTCAGAATTGTCATAAGGTACGATTCAGCCTTACCCTTTTCTCTCATTATTTATGTCGAATTATATCAGCATTTCATATAAATATAAAGCTTTAACGATTTGAGTTTCAAACTTCAGCTGCAAAATGTTGACTAAAAATAAGGTGTAGTTACTTCTATTGGTGTCATAGTGCTTCAAAAATAGTTTTTCCTCACATTTGAGACAAAAAACAACCAAGATATGTTTGTGTTGATACAACACGAATGACAACCTGACAATTGGCGGACATCGAATACAAAGGTAGACAAATCGGTTGCCATTCAGATAAGCTAATTTGCCCAGGTATGGCTAGACTTATGAATCTTTTGTATATCGCGCACAAATTATTTCAATTTCGTGTTAAGTATATCTATGTTACGTGTTTTACGTTTTTTTGTTTATAGATTGTAAGGGACATTTAGTTCAAGAAAAGAAAGCCAAATTAAACAGCTAATTTTGTCCATTGCTGGTTTGTGATATAAGATAATGTCATTTTGATGTGATTTAAGTTCAGGTCATTGGTTTATCACCGAGGGAATACTATGTCACTGATTTCTAATTGACCTGACTTTGTTGACAATTTTGAATGATCTGGAGATAAATAGTTGACCCTCATCCAGGTTCTGAAATTGTCTTCCTTTTTTTATAAAGGGTGCCAACCTGAGAATTAATTATTCATATCTTAAACAAAAGTCTTATTGGATTCGTTTAATTGTGTTCAATTATTATTTGAGTGTATTTTTATTTATTTATTTCTAAGTCACTATTTTGGAATTGCAACGTCGTTTAAAAACACTTTAAAATATATTGTTTTTATACCTCAAGACTGTTGGCACATCAAGCTATTTCTGATTATTGATTGGCACATGGGCACAGTAGATTGAACTTCATTTGGAACACCAGTGGAACTCATTTGGAATACCCAATACCTTTAGACGTGTGACAGGACACTTATAACTATTTAGGAGCTCTTTACAATTGTGCATTTTGTATAGGATTAGATGTCAAAAGAGAAAAAGAATTTCCCTGGATTTTCTCACTAGTTGCACTGGCTAATTAAAAAGAACATTGTATAGCATAGGTATTGTTTAAATAATTTCTAATTTATTGTGGTGTGGGATTGGCTGACGTAGTATAGGTTATAGAGCATACAGCACTGCCAAAGTTCACATATGCACCTATCAAATATTGCTCGCTCCGAATGTTCATTTTCACTTTCTGGATTTCAGGGGGAAAATTTTAAAAAAAACGAAATAAACTGATAACATTTTTGTTACATTTTGTATACTTGGGTTTTCATTCATTGTACTTTCAGATATATATCATTTTTTCCTATTTTAATAACCGCTAATAATTGTGTAGTTTAGGCTTACCCGTGCTGATTTTTGGAGCAAAAGGGAGCAGTCATTTTGGTTAGCTGTGTGCGTATGTCAGTCCAATAGCCGAAAGTAATAGAGGTATGCCAACATTATCTCTATGTTGCATGTTGCAAACGCAAAGAACTTCACTTTACACTCATGACTCTCTCAGACATTCACAGTATCTGCAGAAATCCCACTTACGATTTCATTTAACCATACTATAAGTTGATATTAAATTATTAAATTGTGTATTCAATACTAGATACAGACCATAAGGTACTAACATCCATAAATGTCACCGTTCTCTGGCTTCCTTCAACACATGTGATTTCATTTCATGGTCAAAACGAAAGTTATATTCATTCAGTGAATGCTTCTAGTTGAAGGTTATGATGACGAGAGATAAGAAATATCCGACTCTTACTGATCGAGTGCCAAAGGAGAACAAAACAAAAGGGAGATAACTTTCAACCTGACCAGCAGAGTAGATGAAAACATTGGAGTTGTCTTCCCATTTTTGGTGACAAGCCGCAGCAAAAAAAAAATTCAATAATAATCAACATCTTCGATACGAATACTTAATTATCGCTCAGCTGTGGGACGGGGTGTTTAAAAAAAGTTGCAAGCAAGTACATGTTGCCAACCATTTTTCCATTTAATCTTCACGAAGAAAATGAACACGATGCTAAAATTAAAATATTTCGTTTTCCTCAAGAACAGCCAGGCAACAGTCTACTCAAAATGATTGTTACACTATAAACGACAGCCCACCTCTGACCGAAAAAGGTTATATGGAACTGTCCGGATAGCAGCCTGATATCTTCTTACATGTTCTGGTCGCTAAATGAAAGGTATAAAAAACTACTTTAGGAGTGCCAGGCGGGCAATACAAGACTTTTGGCGGCTTCAAACAATCACGGTTTACTGAAAAGAAAAGGAGATATGATTTGTTCATTACAGTGTACTGATGTTTCATCTCGTCTTCGAACAAAGTCGCAACAGATGGGACAAATTACAAAAGAAAATAACCGCAAAATCGTCTTTCATCCATCCAGCTGGAGAATAATAATAATAATAATAATAATAATAATAAGGACTTTGTATAGCGCCTAATCTTTTGAAACTCTAAGCACTTCACAACATTAGACAACACCTATAAGATAAAAAACATATAATGTACTGTAGGGAACGGTCAGTCTTTTTTTACCCCAAAAAAATATGTGACCTTCATATAGGTCATACATTTACATCGGGATTGACTAAACAAAACTGTAGTCGAACCCTCTCTGCTGCTATTGAAGATCTTCATTTGTTTTATGCTTCAAGTAATACTCTGTCTCTGTTGGTGGTTTTTCTATTTTTGGGTTTATTTTTTTTTTTCTTCTATTTTTATAATATATCATTAAACTTCTATATCGATCTCCACCGCAATTTGCACAAATCTGATATAATCCTCTAACGCCGTTGTTATATCCAACACACCGTCGTGGACCAGCAGATGGATTTTTGATATAATGTAATTATGTTTCTTGCAATATTCTCCACGGCATCTTTTATTATATATATTGGTAGTCCCCTGAAGCAACCATGAACAATTGTGCATTATATTAATGATATCTGCACAATTGTTCATGGTTGCTTCAGGGGACTACCAATATATGTAATAAAAGATGCCGTTTTAATTTAATGCCGTTTCCTGCTCTTCATATAGACAGCGTTCTTTTGCATACCAGGACACAGCAACGTGGAATGAATTGACCACTGAACTTAGACACAAAGACACAGTGATTACATTCAAGAGGGCTCTTAAAACTCACTTATTTCAACTGCAAGAACAAACTTAAAGACCTAATAATCTTTCCTACCTTAAATATTCTCAGCATGTTTTTTAATGTTTTCTAATTTCATGGTGTTTGTTTTTGTAATCATATCATTATATGTTTTTATCTTATAGGTGTTGTCTAATGTTGTGAAGTGCTTAGAGTTTCAAAAGATTAGGCGCTATACAAAGTCCTTATTATTATTATTATTATTATTATTATTCTCCAGCTGTTATACCATTTAGTACATCCTTTCATTTTACAGGTATATACTTTTCACCTTCATTCATTTTGCCTTGAAAACCTTTAAATCTTTGCATATGATATTTTGTTTGTCGTATGGAGATAAATCTTCTGAAATCATTCACTTCTATGTCCTCTCCTGATAAAGTTCTCAGTGCGTGAATTCAGATCAATTAAGAGTACTTGTCCGATGTGAAAATATTCGTCGATTAAATTTGGAAGTTAAACCATGTATATATTTGTTCGTATTTAAAAACTTTTTTGTTTCGCTTCTTATGAATGGGGGGTGGGGGTACCAAGTATATCCGTCTTGAAAGAAGCAAATTGATTGATACGAAGTATTGATTTGCTCTTCCCGTTGTTTGCATTAACCAGAATTATGTCTAAATGCCATGCAGGTTGTTTTATTTCATATTTGCTTAGATTTATTTGTTCCCACAACTACTTAATATTTTTGTAAACGAATGTGCTTTCAGGATCGTAATAAAGATGGTTTAAATAGTTTTCTTTGTCAGCCATTCAACACGCTCTAAAACATGCACTATATGAAATGTCTTGCTGTGTTATTAAGACACCAGCAGGACATCTTTACATTTTATAAATTTGCAAAATTCTATCGATCCTTATAATGTAAAAAATATCCTATATATTTCTAATCCTGTGACTGATTTTAAAACAGAGAGTTCATAGGTCAAACATACTTTTTGGTCCATACATTCTGTTATTGTTTTTGTGGAATAGTTTTGGAATGACCTTGTAAAATGTACTGGCTCTTCGGTTTTGTAGTATAAATGTATGCGTATTAAAGGTTTCACATTGGCCACGTCAAATACGTAATCTATTCCTTCTTCACCCCGTACTGTTTTAACCATCGTGATATCAGGGTTGATGATGATATTTACGCTTTCATTATGGAATGGTATCTGGATATGTTTTTATGTCTGATATAGACAAATCAGCGTTTTTATTTTATTGTATGTATTTTTTTAATAATACAATTGACTTTGGCTACACTTTTATCCCATCCATCCATGAAAACAAATTACTCATATATATTGTTACCAAGATTGTTGCTTTTAAGGGTAAACTCATAAAAGATTTCTATTTATTCTCCAGAAGCCAATAAATTCATCACAATTTTTGTTTGTGCAATTAATTGTATCGTGTTTGGAATTTTAAAATCAAGATTAATACTTAATTTTCTTATATGGGAGATAATAGCCCCATGTAATTTAATATTTCTATATATAAAATTGTAGAAGGGGACAAACCCAAGCAAAGAAGATGTTAACTGAAACGTACAAATCTGCTGGCACGTTCACTGTGTGTCAACAGGTGAAACTTCATTACTTGCCGTCCCATGTTAAGAATTGAAAGTATTTTTAAAAAATATAGCAATTGTAAAACATCTCTTAACGCTGTACTAGTTGGGGAAACATTCCTCTATTTGGGTATAACAGGAAGTGCAGATCTAATTAAATAAATTGCATATAGGGTCTTTATTTCAGAAAATGAAAAAAGTCCATGATTACGTAGAGATAATTAAACCGAAGCTGATGGGGTCGGGCTGTGTCGGGATGTTATACAATAATTAATCCGAACGTGATGAGATTAGGTTGTAAATGGATGGAGAGGCTATAATTACACCGAAGAGGATGGCGTAGGACTAGGTCGGGGTAGAGAAGCTATGATTACAAACTGTTCACATCTGCATACCTTTTTTAAACCTGGGCTACACATCTCTATCCGAAATACGAAGTCAGCCAAAGAAGGAGCAATGACGTGTGCATTAAATCTCCCATCGCCATAACTCTCCAACATGAAAAATAAAATTGCCATTCATAAAAGTGTTCAAGAATCAGATTTTTTTTCCAGAAATATAAACTTCACGAAACCAGAGACATTCGTTACACGATGCACAAATATACAAATTTCTAAGGCTTTTACAAGAGTTGCAAATTATTACCAATATATAGGTGAAGTTTAGAAAAGAACTGATGCAATGCCATATATTTTTGTCGTCGGACGCAAATCCCCATCACTTGTTATTTAATTCCTTTTTTTCTTATCCAGCTTGAAGATGCCTATGAAAACAATTATGGCTGTCCTGTCAGTAATCCTGTACGATGTGTGCTCTTCCGCAACCCAACATGATTTGGGAAGTAAGACGAATGGATGAATAATTGAATACAAATAATTATCAACCAATAATCAACCAACCAATCAACCAACCATCCACAATAAGAAACAAGCATGTAAACAAGCAATGAAAATTTAAGTTGACTATCGTTTTGAACATTACATTACAATCTGATATTTCCAAAATTTGTGTTGTAGTTTGAGGTCACTAACCATTTGAGGATGGGTCATTCATTCTCATAACACTGGACAACAAATTTTTACAAAAGTCATGTTACTGAAATAAAATTAGTCAATTGTTATCAATTTTTATGTGCTGAACACGAATATGACAGTCAAATTGCAAAATTGGCTCTAGTTTTTTTGTAATCTGCAAGAAATTAATGTTTACATAACGAAATGCATTCCAATAGTAAAAGGTCAACTGTAATAGCCTACCTATAAAAACTCAAGTCATTGACTACATCTTAGATTTCTTCGCCTGTCTCTTGTACAGCTGTTCGGGAGCATCTCTGAGGAGTGTCCAGCAGTAGTCAGCCAGCATTGTAGTGGACCATTTTCCCTGGTATCTTTGTTCCATTGTTGCGATATCTTGATGAAAACGTTCGCCGTGTTCATCACTAACAATACCACAGTTGCTAGGAAAGAAATCCAAATGGGAATGAAGGAAGTGAATCTTTAGAGACATATTGCAGCCAAGTTTCTTATACTTCATCAACATGTCTTCTACTAGTTCCTTATAGTTTTCTGCCCTAACATTTCCGAGGAAGTTTGTAGAAACTAGGCGAAAAGCATTCCATGCTTGTTTCGCGTCACCTTCCAGCAAGTTGTTGAACCGGTCATCTTTGAAAAGCTCTCGAATCTGAGGACCCACAAAAACTCCCTCTTTAATCTTTGCTTCGCTGAGTCGAGGGAATTTTTCATGCAGGTATCGGAATGCTGGCAAAGTCCGGTCAATGGCTTTCACGAAGTTCTTCATCAAACCTAGTTTGATGTGAAGGGGTGGTAGCAAGATTTTCTGAGCCTCAACCAGAGCTGGGTGTTGGATATTCTTCTCTCCAATGGCTACATTCTGCCTGTGAGTCCATTCCTTCCTCATGTAGTGCATTTCCCTTGCTCGGCTATCCCACTCGCATAAGAAACACATGTATTTTGTATATCCTTGCTGCAGTCCCATTAAAAGGGCAACTACCTTCAAATCACCACAGAGGTGCCAGCTGTACTTGTTATACTCAATGGAATTCAGTAGCTGCCTTAAGTTATCGTATGTCTCTTTCATGTGGACAGCATACGCTACTGGAATAGATGCAAGAATGTTTCCATTGTGCAAAAGCACAGCCTTGAGACTCAGTTTCGAAGAGTCCACAAATAGTCTCCATTCTTGTGGGTCATGAGTGATTTTTAAAGCATTCATGAGGCCCTCAATATCGGAACAGAATATCAGATTACTTTCCTTTCTGAAGAAAGGCTCCAATTGCTGGTGGCGCTTTCGATATGCAGTAATTGTGACATCTTCTTCTAGAAGATTCCATTGTTGGAGTCTTGATCCTAGCAATTCTGCCTTGTTCTTTGATAAGTCCAAATCACGAATCAGGTCATTTAGTTCTTCCTGTGTTATTCTGTGTGGGGTTGATGATGCACCACAGTGAAAATCTGGATCACTGCATGCTGATGGACCAGGAGAAGAACAGGTCGACTCACCTTTGTCTTCGTCAGATGAATCAAGAGAATATTCTGCTGGAGGTTCTGGAATAGGAAGTCCCTCACCATGTGGAACTGGTCTCAATGCAGACGGAATGTTTGGGTAGACTATTCTCGACTTCTTTCGCTTCGTTATTCCGCCGGAAAGAGGAGGAACCAAGCAGAAGTAACAGTCATTTAGGTGGTTGCTTGGCTCTCTCCACACCATTGGGACTGCAAACGGCATTGATGACCTTTTGCAATTCAACCACTGTGAAAGCTGTGTTGTACATGTAGCACAGCATATATGCGGAGCCCAAGGCTTGTCTTGGTCACCAACCTTGCATCCGAAGTAAAGATGATATGCCTTCTTCACTTGAGAATTGATACTTTTCTTCTGGTTGGCAAATGTCACTTCCCCACAAATATAGCAAAAATTGTCCGCGGTATTAACACACTTTCGAGGCATTACTGTTCTTTATTGTACGTAAATGGATAAAATAATAAGTTTTATGTAACAGTAGCTTGAACTGTCTCGCACAACGTCTAAAATATTTTAAATGCTGAACCTATCTGATTGGGCTTTATATAGTACACTGCTTACGTCAGCTTCAGCAGCCGCCTGGCATTAGTATAATAGGCCTACACATGTATAGTACACTGCTGACGTCAACTTACTTCAGCAGCCGCATGGCATTAGTATTGCATTGCATCAGAAAATGATGCAATCAACTGTGGATGATGTGAGCATGATGGTATTATGCAATGTTACATCATTATTCCGGATGTTGCTGCAGTCCTACTGGAGAAATTTACACAGTGAAACATAGAAAATGAGGTATATGAATATCTTCAAAACGAGAGCCAATACAAATTTTTCACGGTTATATTCGTGTTCGGCACACCAAAATACTACAGATTAGGGCCTTTTCAAGTCAGTAATGATTTCACTGTTGACCAGTGTAATCTGCAAAGTAGTATAATCACATGGTAACCAGCAAAACACACACACACACACACACGCACGCACACACACACACATACGCACACACACACACACACACACACGCACACACACACACACACACACTACAAGGATGCATGCACATAGTAAACATATTAGAATTAGTGCACAAATATTCTCCAGTATAACTCCGGCGTTAACTTTTGGTCTTCCAAATAATTTACGGTGAGCGTGTGAGTGTGTGGGTATGTTTTCAGAAGGCTGCTGCAAGTGTCACAAGAAACGTGGATAAATCGAAGAGAGCGCACACGACTTTTTATACGGATACACGCTCCTCATAAGCTAAAGGCTCATGCATTTGTATCTCGTGTCGCATACAATAGGCGGTTTGCAGATTTCCACGGCATTCGTACATACTCGTAAAATGCACCAGTGATACGAGTGTCAACCAATCAAAACCTACCTTTTAATTTTTTTTTTTGCCGATATGACAATCTGTTGAAATTCTACCGAAAATGTAGCCATTTTAAACAAGCATGTTTAAATCAAACCGCAAAGAAAGACTAGCGATGAGCAAACGATATCATAAATGGTTGTATGTAATACGATTTTCTCATGGAATTTAAATTCCATTTAATCGCTATTTTGTTATTAAACTCGAGTGAGGAAGAGACGAAATTTCCTTTAATTGATTATAAGATATAATGCGATTTTGTGTGTTGCATGGGGATGCTTGACAATTAAACAATTTGCACCAAGAACGTCGAGTTCAAATATTATTAGCTTGATGAGTCAAGATTATTCAATAGCAACATTTACGACATTACAATTCCCATCAATTCGGTTTTTACCTGCATACAGGTACGATTTAATGTTTACATTAAATGATAAAACTCTCTAAATAAAGGCAGATTATGTTAGTAGAAAAGGGTGTTGATTAATTAATTTCTCAATAATTCTCAAACGGAATGTCATCAAATTGTATAGAACTAGCATGCATAGTATTTTTACCTTTACTTACGACTGAGGGGACCCCTGGTGGCCAAGTGGTCTACAGCGCTAGCCTTTGCCGATCACTGCAATTTAACCTATGTCCGCGTTCGAGTCTTGGCTCTGCCAATGTAGATATGTGAGAAAGCTGAGTAGTAGCTTCCTGTGGGTCGGGGTTCTTACCGGGGTTTCCTCGATCACTTATGCTGGATGCTATATATATATATATATATATATATATATATATATATATATATATATATATATATATATATATAGCCTATCTTGTGCTGGGAAATGGCATTACACTGCAAAATTACAACAAAAAATATAAAAATTCCACCCTCCAAATTTTCTAAAAAATTCTTCCAATTGAAAGTAAACTACTGGCAAATGGTCCAAAATTATATCGAATGCTTTTCACTCACTGGAAACAAAACTTTGTTCAATACGATGTATTGCTGGATGGATGAAAGACGATTTTGCGGTTATTTTCTTTTGTAATTTGTCCCATCTGTTGCGACTTTGTTCGAAGACGAGATGAAACATCAGTACACTGTAATGAACAAATCATATCTCCTTTTCTTTTCAGTAAACTGTGATTGTTTGAAGCCGCCAAAAGTCTTGTATTGCCCGCCTGGCACTCCTAAAGTAGTCTTTTATACCTTTCATTTAGCGACCAGAACATGTAAGAAGATATCAGGCTGCTATCCGGACAGTTCCATTCGCCAGGACAATAACCTTTTTCGGTCAGAGGTGGCCTGTCGTTTATAGTGTAACAATCATTTTGAGTAGACTGTTGCCTGGCTGTTCTTGAGGAAAACGAAATATTTTAATTTTAGCATCGTGTTCATTTTCTTCGTGAAGATTAAATGGAAAAATGGTTGGCAACATGTACTTGCTTGCAACTTTTTTTTAAACACCCCGTCCCACAGCTGAGCGATAATTAAGTATTCGTATCGAAGATGTTGATTATTATTGAAATTTTTTTTGCTGCGGCTTGTCACCAAAAATGGGAAGACAACTCCAATGTTTTCATCTACTCTGCTGGTCAGGTTGAAAGTTATCTCCCTTTTGTTTTGTTCTCCTTTGGCACTCGATCAGTAAGAGTTGGTTATTTCTTATCTCTCGTCATCATAACCTTCAACTAGAAGTATTCACTGAATGAATATAACTTTCGTTTTGACCATGAAATGAAATCACATGTGTTGAAGGAAGCCAGAGAACAGCGACATTTATGGATGTTAGTACCTTATGGTCTGTATCTAGTATTGAATACACAATTTAAAAATTTAATATCAACTTATAGTATGGTTAAATGAAATCTTAAGTGGGCTTTCTGCAGATACTGTGAACGTCTGAGAGAGTCACGAGTGTAAAGTGAAGTTCTTTGCGTTTGCAACATGCAACATAGAGATAATGTTGGCATACCTCTGTTACTTTCATGTACTGCGGCTGAAATTAGGCTATTGGACAGACATACGCACACAGCTAACCAAAATGACTGCTCCCTTTTGCTCCAAAAATCAGCACGGGTAAGCCTAAACTACACAATTATTAGCGGTTATTAAAATAGGAAAAAATGATATATATCTGAAAGTACAATGAATGAAATACCAAGTATACAAAATGTAACAAAAATGTTATCAGTTTATTTCGTTTTTTTTAAATTTTCCCCCTGAAATCCAGAAAGTGAAAATGAACATTCGGAGCGAGCAATATTTGATAGGTGCATATCTGAACTTTGGCAGTGCTGTATACTCTATAACCTATACTACGTCAGCCAATCCCACACCACAATAAATTAGAAATTATTTAAACAATACCTATGCTATACAATGTTCTTTTTAATTAGCCAGTGCAACTAGTGAGAAAATCCAGGGAAATTCTTTTTCTCTTTTGACATCTAATCCTATACAAAATGCAAAATTGTAAAGAGCTCCTAAATAGTTATAAGTGTCCTGTCAAACGTCTAAAGGTATTGAGTATTCCAAATGAATTCAAGTGGTGTTCCAAATGATGTTCAATCTACTGTGCCCATGTGCCAATCAATAATCAGAAATAGCTTGATATGCCAACAGTCTTGAGGTATAAAAACAATATATTTTAAAGTGTTTTTAAACGACGTTGCAATTCCAAAATAGTGACTTAGAAATAAATAAATAAAAATACACTCAAATAATAATTGAACACAATTAAACGAATCCAATAAGACTTATGTTTAAGATATGAATAATTAATTCTCAGGTTGGCACCCTTTATAAAAAGAGGAAGACATAATTTCAGAACCTGGATGAGGGTCAACTATTTATCTCCAGATCATTCAAAATTGTCAACAAAGTCAGGTCAATTAGAAATCAGTGACATAGTATTCCCTCGGTGATAAACCAATGACCTGAACTTAAATCACATCAAAATGACATTATCTTATATCACAAACCAACAATGGACAAAATTAGCTGTTTAATTTGGCTTTCTTTTCTTGAACTAAATGTCCCTTACAATCTATAAACAAAAAAACGTAAAACACATAACATAGATATACTTAACACGAAATTGAAATAATTTGTGCGCGATATACAAAAGATTCATAAGTCTAGCCATACCTGGGCAAATTAGTTATAGTTATATATATATATATATATATATATATATATATATATATATATATATATATATATATATATATATATATATATATATATATATATATATATATATATATATATATATATCACATACGTTTATCTGAATGGCAACCGATTTGTCTACCTTTGTATTCGATGTCAGCCAATTGTCAGGTCGTCTTTCGTGTTGTACCAACACAAACATATCTTGGTTGTTTTTTGTCTCAAATGTGAGGAAAAACTATTTTTGAAGCACTATGACACCAATAAAAGTAACTACACCTTATTTTTAGTCAACATTTTGCAGCTGAAGTTTGAAACTCAAATCGTTAAAGCTTTATATTTATATGAAATGCTGATATAATTCGACATAAACAATGAGAGAAAAGTGTAAGGCTGAATCGTACCTTATGACAATTCTGTGCTATTTACAATTTTATTATGAAACGTATACAAATGTTCCAGCATTTCTTGTTTACTTGTAATTATAATAAAAGAGTGGAAGTATGCATTTATGTGTGTCTCTTCCTATCTGGATATGTTTCTTTATTTCAACGACCTGATCAACTATCTCCTCCATAATAAAAAAAAAGTTGTAAAATCAAAGAGAGATAACTCTTGTACTGAAACTGCATAGTCACAAGGCTGTGACACTGCACACTTGTCCATGAGAACCAAAGATTATTGTTATTTTTATATTATCTTGGAACTCCATTTTTCAATACAATTTGATCACAACCTCACCTTCCAAAATTCAGGTTCAAGGAGTTTTGTGATATACAGGCTGGCCAATACTTTTGGTGAGGTTCAATCTGAACTCTGGATTAAAGCAGAAGTCCAAAATGCTTAAATATTAAACCATAAACCAATAGTACTTCATATTAAACCAGAAACAAATAGTACTTCATATTTAACCATAAACCAATAGTACTTCATATTATACCAGAAACCAACAGTACTTCATATTTAGCCAGAAACTAATAGTACTTCATATTTACCCAGAAACCAATAGTAATTCATATTTACCCAGAAACCACGGGCACTTCATATTAAACAAGAAACCAACAGTATCTCATATTTAACCAGAAACCAACAGTACTTCATATTAAATCAGAAACCAATAGTACTTCATATTTAGCCAGAAACCACGGGAACTTCATATTAAACAAGAAACCAATAGTACCTCATATTTAACCAGAAACCAATAGTACCTCACATTAAACCAGAAACCAATAGTACTTCATATTTAACCAGAAGCTCCATTTGAAGTCAGAAACTCATCAGAGCGAAACATGCCACAGTGAACTGTCAGAAACTCATCAGAGTGAAACATGTCAGAGAGGAATGTTAGAAACTGGTCAGAATGAAACATGTCACAGTGAACTGTCAGAAACTCATCAGAGCGAAACATATCACAGTGAACTGTCAGAAACTTATCGGTGCGAAACATGTCACAATGAACTGTCAGAAACTCGTCAGTACGAACCATGTCACAGTGAAATGTTAGAAACTCATCAGAGTGGAACATGTCACAGTGAAATGTTTGAATCTTGTAAGTACGAAACATGTCAAATTCATTGTTTACCCTTTTTCACCAGTGGCTTCCCTGTCCTTGCTTGGATTATTGTACAATATTACAATGCTTGTGATTAAATTAGTAGAATAACATCATTCCTATTCCTGATGAAACCTTTTTGCTATTCTCAAGAGTTTTCCAAACCGAAAGTAAACTGGAAAGTTCAGCAGAAAATATGCATTAACTATGAGGATCAGCATAACTATTATACTTCGTAACGCTGGGCATCTGGTCTTTCATTGTGTTGTGACGTCATAATAACACGAAGCATAGGCTCCATTTGATTCAACACAATCCATTTCAAAGTCGTAGTAGTATACAAATTATGGTAGAACATTCGATTAAAGATTTGGGCAAGTCATGTATAATGCAGCGTCTTTAGTTTCCTTCTTATCAACAACAGACTTAGAAGGTTTCTTGAGCTAAATATTTTCCTAGATGAGCTGCATATAAAATGTGTAACCATAGCAATAAAAAAGATTTAAGTTTCATAGTTTACATGTGAATACCGAAGAATGCAGCATAAACGTGGCCCACGTTAATATAGAATAAACCTAGAGAAAGACATTGTGATATGATATTAAAACCTGACTAAATTCTTTATCAATATAAGTAAAGCCTTGTCGATTCAATATCGAACCACAACAATCTCTGACGCAATCAGAGCAGGTTACTGTGAGAAATGCTAACTCTGATGTCCTTATATTGTTCCTGCAAGAGGTTTCCGCTTTTTCTAATCTCTCTTTCTCTCTCTCTCTCTCTCTCTCTCTCTCTCTCTCTCTCTCTCTCTCTCTGTGCTATTTTGAAGAGATCCAGAGTGTTTCGTCTGATCTTTCATCTCACCAGAAGGCTGTTCTCCATAATAAGTTAAAATGAACTCTCATCCCATCTGTTTGAGGCGTTTCTATATTCGGTAATCTTGTGCAAAAACTCGACCTAAGATTTATTATTGACTTTGACCTTATTCTATTTAGTCTTTATCTAATATTTATTATTGACTTTGAACGTTTTCTATTTAGTCTTTGTCTAATATTTATTATTGACTTTGACCTTATTCTATTTAGTCTTTGTCTAATATTTATTATTGACATTGAACGTATTCTGTTTAGTCCTCGTCTCAGATTTATTATTGACTTTGACCTTATTCTGTTTAGTCTTCGTCTAAGATTTATTATTGACTTTGAATGTATTCTATTTAGTCCTCGTCTCAGATTTATTATTCACTTTGACCTTATTCTATTTAGTCTTCGTCTAAGATTTATTATTGACATTGAACGTATTCTGTTTAGTCTTCGTCTAAGATTTATTATTGACTTTGAACGTATTCTGTTTAGTCTTCGTCTAAGATTTATTTATTGACTTTGAACGTTTTCTATTTAGTCTTCGTCTAAGATTTATTATTGACTTTGAACGTTTTCTATTTAGTCTTCGTCTAAGATTTATTATTGACTTTGAACGTATTCTGTTTAGTCTTCGTCCAAGATTTATTATTGACTTTGAACGTTTTCTATTTAGTCTTCGTCTAAGATTTATTATTGACATTGAACGTATTCTGTTTAGTCTTCGTCCAAGATTTATTATTGACTTTGAACGTATTCTATTTAGTCCTCGTCTAAGATTTATTATTGACTTTGAACGTATTCTGTTTAGTCTTCGTCTAAGATTTATTATTGACTTTGAACGTATTCTGTTTAGTCTTCGTCTAAGATTTATTATTGACTTTGAACGTATTCTGTTTAGTCTTCGTCTAAGATTTATTATTGACTTTGAACGTTTTCTATTTAGTCTTCGTCTAAGATTTATTACTGACTTTGAACGTATTCTGTTTAGTCTTCGTCTAAGATTTATTATTGACTTTGAACGTATTCTGTTTAGTCTTCGTCTAAGATTTATTACTGACTTTGAACGTATTCTATTTAGTCTTCGTCTAAGATTTATTACTGACTTTGAACGTATTCTATTTAGTCTTCGTCTAAGATTTATTACTGACTTTGAACGTATTCTATTTAGTCTTCGTCTAATATTTATTAATGACTTTGAACGTTTTCTATTTAGTTTTCGTCTAAGATTTATTATTGACTTTGAACGTATTCTGTTCAGTCTTCGTCTAAGATTTATTATTGACTTTGAACTTATTCTATTTAGTCTTCGTCTAAGATTTATTATTGACTTTGAACGTATTCTATTTAGTCTTCGTCTAAGATTTATTATTGACTTTGAACGTTTTCTATTTAGTCTTCGTCTAAGATTTATTATTGACTTTGAACGTATTCAGTTTAGTCTTCGTCTAAGATTTATTATTGACTTTGAACGTTTTCTATTTAGTCTTCGTCTAAGATTTATTATTGACTTTGAACGTATTCTATTTAGTCTTCGTCTAAGATTTATTATTGACTTTGAACGTTTTCTATTTAGTCTTCGTCTAAGATTTATTATTGACTTTGAACGTATTCTGTTCAGTCTTCGTCTAAGATTTATTATTGACTTTGAACGTATTCTGTTTAGTCTTCGTCTAAGATTTATTATTGACTTTGAACGTATTCTGTTCAGTCTTCGTCTAAGATTTATTATTGACTTTGAACGTATTCTATTTAGTTTTCGTCTAAGATTTATTATTGACTTTGAACGTATTCTGTTCAGTCTTCGTCTAAGATTTATTAATGACTTTGAACGTTTTCTATTTAGTTTTCGTCTAAGATTTATTATTGACTTTGAACGTTTTCTATTTAGTCTTCGTCTAAGATTTATTATTGACTTTGAACGTATTCTATTTAGTCTTCGTCTAAGATTTATTATTGACTTTGAACGTTTTCTATTTAGTCTTCGTCTAAGATTTATTATTGACTTTGAACGTATTCAGTTTAGTCTTCGTCTAAGATTTATTATTGACTTTGAACGTTTTCTATTTAGTCTTCGTCTAAGATTTATTATTGACTTTGAACGTATTCTATTTAGTCTTCGTCTAAGATTTATTATTGACTTTGAACGTTTTCTATTTAGTCTTCGTCTAAGATTTATTACTGACTTTGAACGTATTCTATTTAGTCTTCGTCTAAGATTTGTTATTGACTTTGAACGTATTCTGTTCAGTCTTCGTCTAAGACTTCCTTATATTTCTTAAGATATGAAGTTTCAATAGTTTTAAAACAAACTTCTCTCTCTCTCTTTGTGCAAAAAATAGACTGTGTTGTTAAATGATTACTCCAGTTTCCCGATTGTTTTATATCCATTTTCCCGATATTTACAGCTTTTCAATATTTATAGAACACAAATGAACTTAAAGGAATATCACTTTTCGTTGCAACAATTCCCTTGAAAGTTGATGTTCCTCTCGCCATCTATTATCTTTGCCAGTATTACTGCACAGTCTGTAATAATAAATTTGCCCAAACTACATTTGACGTGATATTTTTAAGACTGAGATATTCGAAACCAACTGTACATAAAAACAGATATACCTTCTATCAGTAGCATGAGGTATAAAAATATTTACTTAGAACTATGAAAATTATATATATAAATAGGTAACGAGATTCTTAAACACGTAGAATACCTACCTTTCATACATAAAAGTAAGACTGATTTAGTCAACGATTATGAGGAAACAAATTAAGACCTAAAATATACAAGTCACGTGTTTGCTAAACACATGTAGAGCAAGCAAGTATGGGGAAACTACATGATTTTAACATGAAGTCGGACGTGAATATTTTAATATAAAGTTTGGTTATCATATAGAAAGTAAACAATTGTGGGTCCTCGTAGTATCATTTCAAGTGCTACCTCCCCTTTTCTAGGTGTCTGGTTGCCATCTATGGAAAAAACCCATACCTGTTCACTGATTATACTTTCATCATCTGTATTAATGTGATACAATATGCATGTATTAATCTGATAAAATATGCATGTATTAAAGTGACAAAACATGTCTGTATTAAAGTGATAAAATATGTATACATTAACGTGATAAAATATGTCTGTATTAAAGTGATAAAATATGTCTGTATTAAAGTGATAAAATAATGTCTGTATTAATGGGATGAAATATGCATGTATTAACGTGATAAAATATGCCTGTATTAAAGTGATAAAATATGTCTGTATTAATGTGATAAAATATGCATGTATTAATGTGATAAACTATGCATGTATTAAAGTGACAAAATATGCCTGTATTAACGTGATAAAATATGCATGTATTAACGAGATAAAGTATGTCTGTATTAAAGTGATAAAATATGTCTGTATTAATGGCATGAAATATGCATGTATTAACGTGATAAAATATGCCTGTATTAAAGTGATAAAATATGCCTGTATTAATGGGATAAAATATGCATGTATTAACGTGATGAAATATGCCTGTATTAAAGTGATGAAATATGCCTGTATTAAAGTGATAAAATATGTCTGTATTAATGGGATAACATCTGCCCATATTAACGTGATAAAATATGCATGTATTAATGTGATAAAATATGCCTGTAATAACGTGATAAAATATGCCTGTATTAAAGTGATAAAATATGTCTGTATTAAGGTGATAAAATATGCCTGGATGAAAGTGATAAAATATGTCTGTATTAAGGTGATAAAATATGCCTGTACGAATGTGATGAGATATATCTATATTAAAGTGATGAAATATGCCTATATTAATGTTACGAAACATACATTGATTAATGTTATATATATATATATATATATATATATATATATATATATATATATATATATATATATATATATATATATATATATATATATATAATTTAGTTGTTGAGATTATTAAGTATGAGCCAACTTTCACAAAATTACAGGAATTGACTTAAGTAAGATCCAGATAATGTAGCTTATTTCGATGCTATTGTATAATGTGCTATATTCCCCGTCAAACTTATAAATGATGACAAGAATATAGCACGCTAAACTCACCCACAATATATACATTTACAAAAATGGAGATAATATTTTAGCCTGCAGTCCCTTTTGGTGATTATTTAGTGTAAAGAAGACACAAGTTCAAAATTTGCAATGGCTAACATAAAACAAGATAAAAAATGTTGCACTGTTTGATCTTAATGTTCGGTGTGATATATTCCCCTTCATACGACGTAAGCCCACCTGTCATTTTACCACTATGAACCATTTGTCGTCTGTCATTGGTCGCATGTTACTACTATTATCACCTATCTGGGTCGTAGACAGGACATTTGTCAACTTGGTCCTGACAAATTAATTGTTTTGCGCTTTTTTATTAGTAGAGGCGAATAACCGAGTTTTGTAATAGAATGCATACGCTATGTTTTAAAGATGTCTTAGCGAGAAAGACTGGAAATTAAAGAAGCGTTGGGAACTGGAGGAAAGCAGAGTATCCAATGTGAATAAATTGATTGTAGAAGACTAAGGGTCTAAAACATACAAAAACAATTGCAACATAAGGTTCAACATAATGTTCTATTCAAACGATAGGAAGATGCTGTCGCGAAGGAAGAAGCAAACTGATTTTGGAAACCAGCAGATACTCTCAAACAGGCATATCTTGTACTGATAGTTTCTCACGCTATCAATTCAAGCATCGGTTGACCTTGCACAATACCAGTGGGTAAGCTTCATCGATGACATAAAATGAATTGGCAGCGTGGAAGAGAAGCAAACAACTTCATTCCTTCAATAAAATTCACGCAAGACGTATCCAGCTCAAACTATGTTTTCTGGACACAACAACCAGGCTGGTAAAAAACAAATTTCACCCAGATATCCACTCAAAATCAACTGATGAAAAAGAGTTATCCAGCTTTCATACACAAAAAATATATTCCGAATATCGCGTATACCAAGGAACCGAGGATACATTGTATTTGCTCTAATGATGAAACTTTCCAAGAAAGATCTAAAGCGTTCCTTTTGAAGACCTGATACGGAAGACAACACAAATGGCGAAACAAGCCTTCCAAAATATAAAGAAATTATCTACCGTCCAGGCAGACCAAACGTAATTAAAATCATACATAAACACTGGACAATCATGGAATATTGTCTGAAAGACAAGTTGTATCCCACTGCACACCAATAAACCTTAAAGACATTCTAGACAAAGTGAAAATAGCGCCAATCACCAGTCAAAACCATCCTGGCAAATTAGGTCTCTGTGGTGATAGAAGGTTCAAAACCTGTAAGCATATGATAGAGACCAGATATGTTTTTCTACTGCTTTTATAATTAAATGTATAATAATATGAATTCATTATCAAGTTAAAATCACCCTTAATGACAAATTTGAATTTTCTAGTCCTAAAATGTCTTTGTTGATTTCTACGTCAAAATCTTGATATTCCGTCAACCTTTGCACATTATGATTTTAATATTATGATTTAACATTATGATTTCAACATTATGATTTTAACATTATGATTTAACATTATAATTTTAATATTATGATTTAACATTACGATTTTAACATTCTGATTTTAACATTATGATTTTAACATTATGATTTAACATTATGATTTTAACATTATGATTTTCACATTATGATTTAACATCATGATTTAACATTATGATTGTAACATTATGATTTTAACATTATGATTTGACATCATGATTTTAACATTAAGATTTCAACATTATGATTTTGACATTATGATTTTAACATTATGATTTAATATTATGATTTAACGTTATGATTTAACATTATGATTTAACATCATGATTTTAACATTATGATTTAATATTATGACTTTAAAATTATGATTTAACATTATGATTTTAACATTATGATCTAACATTATGATTTTAACATTATGATTTTCACATTATGATTTAACATTATGATTTAACATTATGATTGTAACATTATGATTTTAACATTATGATTTGACATCATGATTTTAACATTAAGATTTCAACATTATGATTTTGACATTATGATTTTAACATTATGATTTAATATTATGATTTAACGTTATGATTTAACATCATGATTTAACATTATGATTTTAACATTATGATTTAATATTATGACTTTAAAATTATGATTTAACATTATGATTTTAACATTATGATTTAACATTAGGATTTTAACATTAGGATTTTAAAATTATGATTTAACATTATGATTTTAACATTATGATTTAACATTATTATTTTAACGTTATGATTTTAACATTATGATTTAACATTATGATTTTAACATTATGATTTAACATTATGATTTTAACATTATGATTTTAATATTATGATTTTAACGTTATGATTTAACATCATGATTTTAACATTATGATTTTAACATTATGATTTAACATTATGATTTTAACATTATGATTTTAACATTATGATCTAACATTATGATTTTAACATTATGATTTAACATTATGATTTAACATTTTGATTTAACATTAAAAGTTGTAAATTATGGACTTATTATACACTGAACAATATTATTAACAATGATGCTGCTTCTGTAGGATTTGCAAAGTGTGAGCAAATATAACATTAACCGCATATATTGTTACAAATATAACATTATCCGCATATGTTGTTAGAAATATAACATTATCCGCATATGTTGTTACAAATATAACATTATCCCAATATTGTTGTTACAAATATAACATTATCCGCATATGTTGTTACATATATAACATTATCCGCATATGTTGTTACAAATATAACATTATCCCCATATTGTTGTCACAAATATAACATTATCCCCATATTGTTGTTACAAATATAACACTATCCCCATATTGTTGTTACAAATATAACGTTATCCCCATATTGTTGTTACAAATATAACACTATCCCTATATTGTTGTTACAAATATAACATTATTCTGGTATTGTTACTACAAATATAACATTATCTCCGTTATCATTGCTACAAATATAATATTATCCACATTGTTGCTGTTACAAATACAACATTATCACCCTTATGTTTGCTACAAATATAATATTATCCGATATTATTGTTAAAAATACAACGTTATGTCCATATTGTTATTACAAATATAATATCCCAATATTGTTGCTACAAACGTTATCCCCTATTTAATGATGTGAGCGTCTAGAAGAATATATTATTAATTTTTTTCGCACATCAGAATGTTAAAAAAGTCATGTTTCTTTTGTTGATCATTTATCCCCAATCAATGGCGTGTAGTGATACCATGAAATGCATTTAGTCATTGGTGTGCACAAAATCGCATGCAAGTTATTTTTTTTTTGTTATCTAATTTTGTGGGGGAAACAGATACGAAATTTCACATAAACTACAAGAAAAAGAACTCACATTTTACAATTTTACATAAATTATCTGCACTAAGGCTTCATAATCACTTCACGTGCGCGAAAGCTGTAATGTGTTGAATATATAAGATGTGTTACATAATGTATAAGATGTGTTACATAATGTATAAGCTGTGTTACATAATGTATAAGATGTGTTACATAATGTATAAGCTGTGTTACATAATGTATAAGATGTGTTACATAATGTATAAGATGTGTTACATAATGTATAAGCTCTGTTACATAATGTATAAGATGTGTTACATAATGTATAAGCTGTGTTACATAATGTATAAGATGTGTTACATAATGTATAAGATGTGTTACATAATGTATAAGATGTGTTACATAATGTATAAGATGTGTTACATAATTTATAAGATGTGTTACATAATGTACAAGATGTGTTACATAATGTATAAGATGTGTTGCATAATGTATAAGATGTGTTACATAATGTAAAGGAAATACTAAAGTACGAGAACAAGCACTCTCACATTGAGCTCTTCGAACACTCACAAAAAACGATTGTGAAACCTGAAAACTGTGCTATCTTTATGTCATACAAACCTATCTAATAAACATTTTTTTAAAAACGGACGATTCTGACAATTCGATACAAGACCTTAAAGTTTCTAATACAGAGAGAGAGAGAGAGAGAGAGAGAGTTTTAATGCAGACGTTTTCAGATTTGAAAACGTCTTTAAATGCTTTTAGAGCAAGTTTTAAGTTTCTTATTATTATTATTCGTATATTTATTCTACAGTCAGTACTTTGTTACTCTTTTAAAAGAGAAAAGATTTTTGTTCTTGTAATCAAGATAGATCAATTTTCTTCATTTCCTTTTATAGTAATTTGTTTTCCTTGAATTGTACATTGTAATTCTAGGATTATTTGGGATTTAATTCAGAATGTCCTACGTTTTCCTTACATTTTCACGTTCATTTCAAGGGAAATAATTTATTGGTTGAATTTTACAAAGCTAGTTGCTTCTTACCTTTTTCTATTACTTATTTAGGACCATAAATTCGTAACAATCGATCCGTAATTTTGCTTTATTTTTTATCTTACTCTTTTCAAACGGATACATATCTTGATAAATGTTGAATGTTATTGCATCCATAATTTAGCTTTGGTTAAACTACAAACCATTTATTAGTTTTATTTTAAGCATAATTCATAATTCTAATATTTGGAATTCTATTCAGGCTATCCACTACATATGTTTTTGTTTATAATAAGCTGGGATGTTCTCAGGATTTTCTTTTTCTACCTTCCTATAAAAGTCGTTTTCCTGAGCAATTATTATTTTTTCAGGCTTTAGATCATTTTGGAGATTTCTCTGAAGGCATAGGATATACTTTCTCAATCTATGCGTATAGAACATGCACACGATTGCCAATAGTTATTTGTGTTCATCGTTGTACGTTTCGTATACTTGCATGTCAATCACTCAGACTATCGACGATCATCGACACATCTTACATACTCCCATTTATTGGTATTTTGTTCTTGTTTGTTTGTGTCATGTATAGGTAGATTGTTTAGTTAACCTTCTTTTCATTCAGCGCAATTTCTTTTCTCTTTGTATTTCACTGAATTGTGTCCGCCAACATTCCTATTCTACTAAATGAAGACATAAAATTTGATTGGGTTTCGTTGGCACCTACAGCGATGCTATGGTTCATTGGCTTAGTTTTTGGAGATTTTGAAATAACTATGATATGCATATACTCTGCAGCGCACGTGAAACAACGAAATTAGGGTTGGGGTGGAGGTAGGGGTGCTGTCCACTCTACTGAGGCAGTCTTCAGCCGTAAAGGCATGGGATAATGAAACACTAATTATGCTAACATAAGGACATTTGTGAGAAGGTGTTATGATGTCTTGGTTCGAGCCCAAAATGACGGTGGTCCGACCATCAAGACCTAATGAGGAATCTGTGAGAGTGCATGGATTAGATGTAAGAAAATACAGTTGTGTGACTAAATATCACTTACGTAATAATTCTGAAAGCGACCGGCAAACGACCAAACTGATTTACTTCCCATAATGCATTTCCTTTTTTTGTGTTGCTTTTTATGTGTCTAAACTTATTTCCGGTATTCATAGTCGAATTCAACGCTCTTCACAGCAGGATTCAAAGCCTTAAAACGAGTGAATATTATCTCCTTTGTTCCTATTTTATTTTACCTACAACGGTGGGTATGTGCAACTTATGGCCAGCTGATTTATCTGCAATACGGTTTAGCTCGCGGGTAAATTTAAAGACGTAATGCGGCCCTGAATGAAATTGGACATACCGGCACCACGGCCATATACCGAAAGGTTGCTGGATCGGCCAGGGATAGCTACCAAAGTGTGTCCTTGGACAAGGCACTTTACTTGGCGACCATTGAATAGGTTGTGCGTAGGTCGACAAGAATATCGATACATTAAAGTCTACGTAAGGTATTTCGTACATATTGCGTGATTAATAATTTACATCCAACACACACACACACATACACACACACGCACGGACACACACACACACACACACACACACACACACACACACACACACACACAGAGATATGTTTTCTCTCACATGCCATAATGGACAACATTCAGTGATAAGGAAAATAATCTGAGTTCGATGAAAACACAGAATTTTAACTTGAACCAAGTAGCCTACTGGAGCCATTGTCCTTTATAATGATATGTTTGCACCGCCCATGAGACGTTTCTTCAGTGGTACATTATACCAAAGAGACACGCAAAGTTGCAAAAGTCTGTCGAGAACAGGAGACTGTTCCTTGACTGTAACATATGTTCTGTTCTGTATGGTCTTGCTAAGCTGTAAGAGACCGATCGTTTAACATGTATTTATTTCCTGGGGTGGATGTGGGAAGGAGAATAATTAGGAGAACGGGATTTTCTTTCTTAAAAAATATATTTAATATACATAACTAAATGACTAAAAACCTATTTTGTATTGATCGGTTAGTCATTCTGTCAGTTTTACAGCAGGAGAGAGAGAGAGAGAGAGAGAGATAAACAGACAGAGAGACAGAGAGAGACAGACAGAGACAGACAGAGAGAAACAGATGAGAGAGATAGACATACAGACAGAGAGAGACAGAGAGAGAGAGAGAGAGAGAGAGAGACAGAGAGAGAATGAAGAACCGTATGACCAGTGCCAATGGTAATTCGTGCATAATGATGAACTGAAGCTACTGCAATGGTTTAATACATACTTCAATTGTTTAATACATACTGCAATGGTTTCATACATACTTCAATGGTTTAATACATACTGCAATGGTTTAATACATACTGCAATGGTTTAATACATACTTCAATGGTTTAATACATACTGCAATGGTTTAATACATACTGCAATGGTTTAATACATACTGCAATGGTTTAATACATACTTCAATGGTTTAATACATACTGCAATGGTTCAAAACGTACTACAATGGTTTAGTACATACTTCAATTGTTTAATACATACTGCAATGGTTTCATACATACTTCAATGGTTTAATACATACTGCAATGGTTTAATACATACTGCAATGGTTTAATACATACTTCACTGGTTTAATACATACTACAATGGTTTAATACATACTACAATGGTTTAATACATACTACAATGGTTTGATACATCCTGTTTGCTTGTTATTTCGCTTTTCTTATTCTGACTCAGTGTACTGATTGTAGAACTATACTTTCTTTATTTAAATCAACTTTTAAGTTGTTTACTTGAATAATAATTTAGTTAATAAGGTCATACACATATAATGAAGTTATTTTTAGTTGTTTACATTAATGAAATAATTTTGTTATAAAAAATCTAGATCAGATCAAGCAGAAATGAACTCAATTTTCGACAAGGTCAAGTCCAATAAATAACGTTACATTAAAATGGCATGTAATGAAATAATAAAAAAATTAAACTAACATACAAACAAATAAATTAGATGTACCTAACAATATATGTACAGTACGGACGCTTTTACTTTGATACGCCTCTCGTTGTAAAAAAAGGTATGTGGTAATACAGTGACCGAGCTTTTGTAATGGTTGGTTTTTGTCCATGCAATCTGGAGATCGTTGTTAGTTGATCGGAGATTACGATCAGTATTTGATGATCTTAGTTTAGTTACGTTAGAGTATAATCTGGAGAAATATCGTTTAAAGACTTATATGTCATGATTATTTTAAAATAATGACTATGTTTCTCTATGGGTAGCCTTTGTAGACGTGAAAACAAAACATTCGAGAGAGTCAAAACTCAGAAGGTTCAGAATTATTCGGCTGGCCCATTTCTGGAGATTGCCAGTTCTGGATTGATTATAATTGGACATGTTTACCCATATGGTACAGCCGTAATCTATCGGTGGTATTAGATATTCCGGAAAATAAAGTTCAAGTGACTGGGGAGGTACATATTTCGACAATAGTTTTAAAAGAGTTATTATTTTTACTATTATTGCATCTGCATGTGTATTTCAGATGAGATGTAGATCAATGTAGATACCAATTCTTTTTTAACGCTAGACACGTCTAAGCCATTTTGGGTAGAAGCAAATCCATCTTTAGTTGATAGGCCATGCCTTGTTCCGATTGTCATACACTTCATTTTAGAAATAATAACATACATTCTGTTTTGTTGACATCTAAATTATATCTTGTTGAGGTCGATTTGAAGTTTATTTTCAAGTGAAGTTTACCAGATGAATGTAATGTAGAGTTGTCAGCACAAATATCTTTGTTAGACTGCACTGGATATAAAACTACGTCATAGATAAACAGTAGAAAAAGTAGAGTCCCCAATATGGACCCTTGAGAAACACCACTTAAAACATGATTTGATTCGGAAGTATATTTACGCATGCAAACAACACGGGGTCTGTTATTTAGATACGATGTGAACCGAGCAACTGAATTTGATGAAAACTTGTAGGCTGAAGAATTTATTTTATGAGAACCGGGCTATCCCTTTTTTAAATGAGAACAGAATGGTTAAACATATTGATTTTTTTTTAATCAACGAAGACTGCGTCAGTAAGTTAGTCTGATTCGATCGCTAGTAGCCGCCGGTCAATACGTTTTGTCAATGCAGTTTGACATAAATGATTTTGTCAAGTGATTCCAGATGGGTCTATTATCAGAATTTGAGGGTATGGCTTCTTTGAAAAAGTAGCGCTTGTATTTTACCAGGACTAATTTGACTTCGTTTCACCATGCACGACAATCTGCAACATCATTATATTTATGACAGAAGTTTCGTTTACGTTGCGCCTTAGCGATTTCATTAGTATACCATTCTGTTTGGTTTGATCGTTTAATTCTTTTGAGTTGTATCAGATTTTAAAAAAAAATCCAGAATAGTAAAAAAAAAAAGTGGTTCTAGATAGACAAGTCATAATCTGGGTTTATATTAGATAAATAAATATTTTGTGATGGTTCAGAGAGGAATTCATTTTCAACAATTTTTTAAAGCATCGGTAATGCATATAGGGGTGTAGCTTAGTTTTCTTTGCACTCTGTTGCTCACGAGTTGCACATATCGGATAGTGATCACTAATTGAAAAACAGGGATTGGTTTATATATTAGAGACTGTCAGAGTGGGTAGAGCACCAGATGTATCTGGTCGATGATGGTAGAAATACGGGCTGTTACTCTTGTTGGAGCATCGATTCCTTGTGTACGGTCGTGGAGTTGTATCGAGTTAGTGATAGTATCAGAGAGGAAAATAACATTAAAGTCTCCCATGAAAATTAGGTCATTGTTAAATGATAAATCAGTCAATAACTCGTAAGTAGTGAAGGGGGTCACCCTAGCGATAATGAGAATTAGCATTACAGACCCACCCCCACCCCCCGGGTCACTATAGCGACAATGGAAATTTAACATGGGGAAAAACCATGGGTCACTCTAGCGACAAGGGAAATTAACATGGGAATAAATCGTGGGTCTCTCTAGCGACAAGGGAAATTAACATGGGGAAAATTGTTGGGTCACTCTACCGACAAGGGGAATTTAACATGGAACTATAGTGTGGGTCTGTCTAGCGACAAGGGAAATTAACATGAGGAATAGAGTTTGGGTCTGTCTAGGGACAAGGGGAATTGAACATGGGGAATAGAGTTTGGTCTTGTCTAGAGACAAGGGGAATTTAACATGGGATTTTTTTAAAAAAAAATTTAAAAAATTTTTACAAAAAAGGGTAGGCAATCGAAAGTCAATCTCTTTTCGAGAAATGTGGGTGGCCCTGAAAAGGGCCTTTGGGTTTCTTCTTCTTCTTCTTCTTCTTTTATTTCCTCCACTTCTTCATCCATCCCCTTATCTTTTCTAATAATCCTTTCTCTAAACTTCGTCTGTATCTTCATCCAATTGTTGTTAAGCCTCTCAAACTCTTCCTTTTTCTTTTTGTTTTCCTCATCTTTTCTTTCTTCCCTCCATCTCTCTTTAATCTTCTCTACTTCTTCCTCCATTAATTTTCTCATCAGATCTTCCCCTTTCTTCATCTTGTCCAACCCCCATTTTACATTCCTCCACTCTGTCCAGTACAATATCTTTTCTAGGAAGCACCGGACTTGGATGACATGATCCAGTGCTTCCTTCAAACTTCCCACTCTGAAGTAAGGTGGGTTAATGAAGCCTCTTGACTTATTGACTTCTTCTTCTATCATCCCTGCTATGATATCTCTTGCTGTCTTTAGGCCTTGAACTTGACTGGTTACCAAGTCTTTCATATCTCCATGCCTCCATTCCTCTTCTATTCTTCCTACAACATATTCTACATCCATTATCCAAAAATAGATGTCTCTCAATAGATTAAATAAAACTGATACTTGAGTCATTTTCTCTCAGTTATTCCTTAGAATGGTTCCAACATTAAACTTTGTGGGTTCTTATAGTGAAAGCGCGGACGTGATGGAAAACATCCCCCTAAGACATAAAATTGATATTACCTAGATCATGACCAAACAACGCGCGGACGTGAAGGAAAACATCCCCCTACTTTCTCATTTCATATAATCTACTATCCACATAAGTGAAGCAACATTTAACAAACCCCAAATCTACTATTTACACACTCAAATCATTAAAACAAAATCCATAATTTACTATCCACACAATCGTACGTGAGCCGTTACAAAACCCAAACTATACTCTCCACATACGCTAAGAAACAATAAACAAACCCATAATCTACTATTCACACGAACATACGTGAGTGCTTACAAACACAAACACACAAACACACAAACACATACCCTCACACTAGGAAAAAAAGAGTCAGTGTTTATATTCACACTACTCTACACACACACATTGGCAAATTGATTGTTATTTCTTTTCTAGAGTATTCGATAGCCCTGAAAAGGGCTGTTTGTTTTTGAACTTCAGATGCACCTATCTAATGCTGGCACCTTCCTGGCCTGGCGCCACACACACATCTTCTTCCCCAGTTTCTTTTCACTCGTTTTGGGGGAAGAGCAGAGGCGGGATAAGTGGCTTCAGAATCCCAATTTTCTGTCTCTGGGATTCTGAAATTTCTTCTCTAATTTTCCTCCTCTTCTTTTTTTCTTCTTTCCTCCTCCTCCTCCTCTCTCATCCTTCCCTCTTAGACAATGGACTCCGCGGCCAGTTCATTCAACAGGCGCCTGGCATATTCCAGGTGCATCTGGAGTTCTAGAAGCTTTACAATTCTGGTATTCATTCTCTTCATCAAACAACAAGGGTAGCTAGACTGCCGAACGAGTTTCAATTTATACTGAAAGCGCGGACGTGATGGAAAACATCCCCCTAAAACAAAATTGATCTTACCTAGATCATGACCAAACAACGCGCCGACCTAAAAGAAACACTCACTCACTTTTTTATACTACCCATCACTATTCTAAAAATTTTCATTAATCACTTCAATATACTATCCACATACGCAAAGCAATCCAATCAAACCCCAAATCTACTCTCCCCACACCTCTAACACCAAACAAAACATGATCTTAATCTACTATCCACACCAACGTACGTGAGCACTTACAAACACACAATCCTATACACAAACACATACCATCACACATTAAAAAAAGAGTTAGTGTTTATATTCACACTACTCTACCTACACACATTGGCAAATCGATTGTTATTTCTTTTCTAGAGTATTGGGTAGCCCTGAAAAGGGCTGTTTTTTTGTTTGCTATGGCAATCTTTTTAGTTTCTAAGAATGCGACGTCCTCTGAGGATAGACTTTCTGACGATAGGTCTGCTTCTTCGGAAAGAGAAGAAGAACTCTTTGGTGTCGATACGACAATCGACAAAGCCTCTGTCAGGTTCAGGTTCCTGCTGCTGTTGCTGCTGCTGCTGCTGCTGCTGTTGTTGTTGTTGCTGTTGCTGCTGTCTCTGAAGTCTGTACTTCTGTGTCCATTCTTCTTTCTCCCTGTTCATTTCTTCTCTGAAGAGCTCTTCTATCAGATCTTCAGTGACTTTTAACATTCTCACATTCTCTATCTCTTCAGGCTTCGGTATCAGACTGTGTCTGACCCTATGCAAATTCACGTAGGCTTCGTTTAGCTTAGCTAGTTTGGAGCACATCTTCGTAGTCGACAATGGATGGTTAGACTGGAAACTACCCCGGTTCTTAAAGTCAAAGCGCGGACGTGAAGGAAAACATCCCTCTACGGTTTTCGAGCCGCAACGTTCAATGAGTGTCATGAGAGGGATAGAGAGAAATCAAAGAGCATTAATCAACATTTTTATAGCCAAACAAAAGACAAAGGCATTTTTTTTTCAAAACACAACATTTTTTTATTCAAAATCACTTAACACTAACCAACAACTATAGCATTTTTAACAATAATCCAACAATATAACATCAAACATTTTTTTCAAATGACAAACATTTTTTTTCAATTCACACTCTACTTTAAACAGGGTTGACAACGTTGTGAATGAAATTGTGATTTCCACTGTTGAAAGTCATTAGGCCATTGATGGACACTACGTTTCCTAGCTTGAGACAAAAGATAAGCATAATGGTCACAAAACCATCGATCTACTTTCACATCGTTTCTTGAAGAAGAACGAGGATCAAAATGAGTCACTAAATGGTTCTAAGGAATAGCCCAGGCTGCGATGATGCAGAAAATACACACAGTACTGTCCACACACCAAGGAATCTGTGCCTTGTAATTTCACATTATTGAATCGGGTGGTTTGAGCATTTCTTCTCATAAAGTCAATGATATCGTCTTCCAAAGGGGGCAATCCGTACGAATCGAAATATTCCACACATCCTTCTTGAGGAAAGTAGACGGCTACAAAGTGGGTTCCTGGGAGATGACTGTCGTCCGTGTTGATTACGTAAGCTAGATGGTCTTGAGGTTTGCGATGAGGGAGTTCATCTTTAGCACAGACGACAGGATTCCAAGAAGCCGTATACGAACTGTGGTTCAAAAGGTAATAAAGTTCCCAGGTATCCATGTTTTTTTCTTCTTCACAGGTAATGATAAGTCATCAATTCGATCCTGACCTTTTGCTTGAAAATGTCTGACAAGTAAAAGGCGTTTGGCTCTGACTTCTTATTTTGGTCAAAGAGAGATTCGATCCGACGGCGCTCCGGAGACGTTAATGGAGGAGAAGAATGTTTATCCAAGCCTTTATACCACTCGTTCAACACGAATTCTATCACGATGACACCCCAAGCTTTGTCCAGATATTCGTCCAATTTTTCTTCTTGGCTCAACATCAGACATTTGTCGTGTTGAATTTGACTGGGATGATCGTTGTGACATCCATAGCACTCTTCCTTGATCAATTCTTTCATTACATCTGTCAGGAATGTAGCAAAACAGGAGACTAAATGGGCTTCTTGTTCTGGCCATCTTGACTTCATCATGATCACTTCTTCGTCTTGGGAATCTTCTTCTTCTTCCATGGTCTCCTCACATTTCATGTCCAAAGTTTCTTCACTAGGCAAAGAGGGATAACAGTCTTCCATAGCTTCTAATAATCTAGAATGACTTCTCTCAAACTGTTGATTTCTATGGTATTATCGAATTCGGCATACAGGATGACGTTCACTGTGTTCCCTGCATCCAGTGGACTCGCAAACTGAATTTCCACACGAATTTGGCCGGATTTTATAGGGTGGAAATGTCCCTCGTCGCTGCCTTGGTCTGGAGTGAAATCGAAAGCCCACAAAGCATAGCCTCCTGCATAATCCTCGTACGTAATACCGTGACTGGTGTTGGTTCCTAACTGTCCGGTGGCTTCGTACAGCGACAAGTACGATCTCAAATAATTCCTGTCACCAAAGTTAGGCTCAAAGAGTCGGGTACACAAGGTCTTGCCATCGCGACTGACTTCAATCCTGGAAACATTGTAATGATGAAAGCTGAAAGGATTTTCATGGTAGGCTCCGTTGAAGGCTGAATTCTTGACGATACCAAACGCTTGGGTAACTGTCCTTGGAACAGATGATCTTCGATCATGGATCGCTGTCCAGCAGGAATGGTGAAGGTTTTCACTTCCACGCGACGTATCAGATACTTGGCGGTCGTTCTGCTCAACGTCTGACTGACGTCGTTTCCCACTTTAGGTAACACTTCCACAGGACGCACGTAGAGTCTGGCTTCTTGGATGATGGTTTTGTAAGTGGAACCATCAGCAGCCATCAAATGGAAAGCGGCACTGCTGTGATTCAGTCTCAGGCGGACATCCACCCCGTTCAGCAAATACTTTTCTTGTAACCACATGTCTAGATGCAAGCGATCCATCAGTTCTAAACTACGACTTAGATGAATTTTCGTTCGTCGTTCTACAAATCCCGTTGTATTTTGAGCCTCCCCGGCAAGTGTAAGGCTGTTGAACTTAGTCTCTTTGTCAGGTTTCCATACCACGCAAGCATCCAGATGAGTGTTCTTGGCTTCTTTTCCGTACGTCAAGAGATTTTCCAGGTACGCTCGGTAAGGGTAAGTATCCATGCTGCTGCTGACCAGTTTGTTATTCAAGTACAAGTCCACTTCGCTAAACAAAGAATGCATGAAATTGTTGACGGGAGCTACTGCATCATCATTGTCTAGGTTAGCGTTGCGTGGTTCGATCACTTTCACTTTCAAGTATAGGTAACTGCTATTCAGATCGATGTAATCTTCGGTCAATGTGGAGACGGGATGAAATTCCACCCACTGGGATTCTTGCATCGTCATCATGGTGGGGGCGCATGGCAAACAGATCCAGTTCCGACTTGGAACAAGCGCAAGATTCTCGGTGCATCATTTTTTTTCAATAATCGAAAACGTCTAAGTCTCGAACGGTTTTTCTTTTCTTTGTCTTTCTAGCTCTAGACGTGTGAAGTCTGGTGAAAGGGAATTTTCTTCGTCGTCTCTTTCTGCCTTGTCCTTGCTGAATGCCTGACTCGGTAACGTGCAGGGCTATTATAGGTGTGTCTGGGCGGCCCAAAAGGTCTTTGCCCGTTTGCAGCAAGACATTTTTGCCTGCCCTCATGAAGGCTTCTTTAGGGTTTTGTTTGTCGATGATGACATTTTGGAGAAATTCTTTGCCTTGCGTCAGTGCCGCATCTTTCAAGGCGTGCAATCCGCGTGTCACCATCGGTTTCAACACCGGGGCCACCGAACGAAAGGCCGATTTTAACATATCTCCTAAACCGTGTCCTCGTTGTCGAGCAACCCCTCGGTACACTGGATACATGACTTACGAATCGTGAGAGAACCGTTTTCGAAAATGGAGTTTCACCATGACTTTTCCTTTGGTGAATGGAATATTTTGTCCCAGATCTCCTTTTATAGCAATGTTGACCGTGTCCAAATACGACTTGCTGACAGGCAAATAGTGAGGATGTACAAATTCGCGGTGGACGTGATAAGTGTTTCCACCTTCCTCGTCAGCGTTCGTGGCAGAATCCACTTTGAAAGGAATGACACGCAGTAACGGCACAGAGGTGTGTCCCACCACGTTGTACTCCACCACATCGGAATACACGAACATCAAATTCAGTCCTTGGTTCAGTTCTACCGGGGCACGAAATAACTTGCTAAAAGACTCGCTGTCGTAAACGATTGGTAATTCCTTTTTCTTGATTATGACCATTCTCATGTCCATGTCTCCGCCCAACATGTCAAACAATTCAGGACAAAATAAAATGGACAGGATTTTACTCCCGTCAAATTTCATCAAGAAGCGACGAGCTGCTTTGTGGTATTCCATGGTGACACTTTTTTGACACTTTCCAAAGCTTTAAGAAACACGACATTAAACCTGGAGGCTATGGTGCTGACCAAATGTTGACCACTAAAATAATAGCCTGGAGGAATGAACAAGTGATAGGTGGTGTACTTTTGATTTTTGTGCCAGGGGTTTTCTTGTCATATTTGCCATAGGTATCCAAGTACTGTTGCAATGATTAGTCATGAACTTCCACATCAAAAACATTTTGATTGGGAAGGACATTGAGGACTTGGGTCGGGTGAATGATTTCTACTAAAGCCACTTCCCAATGGGCTTCGTGATCTAATGGGATGGCCTGAGGTAATTTGGCCGTGTAACAGCACAACGTGTTGTTGGGAAACACCTCCATGGAACTGTCACTGGGTAAGGTTAAGTAAAATTGGTTTTGGTGACTCATAATTCCAGAGTTCTGTGGCTGTCCGAGGGGTTACTGGACGTCAGAGGCGTGTCTCCGCCTAAAATGGGGTCGTTGTTGTTGTTATTGGAGTGGTGACTGGCACTGGCACTGGACACAAGGTTCCCGTGGTTCCCGTTCGAGGAGAATTTCAGGGAGGGATTAGGAAGCAGGTAACCGATGCAACTGCTCAATAAAATGGTCCACAATTGTTTGTCTCCTTGTTGCAAACTCAAATTGGCGATGGCTGCCCCGATGACACAATACACCACGAAGATTTGGCAGAAAAAGACGATTTGCGTTTTAGGTACACGTTCTCCGCACCACACCCACAAGGGTTGTTTTTGCAAATCTTCTAGAGAAGAACTGGGTGAAGGAGTGGTCGACGTAGCTGCGTCTGTGTGAAAGGGCATGATGGTCACTTCTTTTTATAGTCGATGACTTGCGAAGCGTCGATCCAAGAATCAAAACTGGGTGGATATCCTTTCCAACGTACTTTGACTTCTTTGACACGTCGTTTGCCTACTTTACGGGTTCTGCGTTCGAGAATGCTTTCGATGTCGTACACGTCGTCTTCTTTTTTGGTGACACGTTGTAACTCGGGCAAATAAAACGTTCCTTTGAGCACTTCTCCGTTCATGTCTTCCAATTTATAGACGGCAGGATGACGGCCATGCACTCGTCCAGTGACACGAAACAATTCGGTCGTCCAGTTAGGTAAGTAACCTTTGTCGAAAGTGCGTTTGGTTTTGCCAATGCGCACCCAATCTTCTACGGTCAACTCTCCAGTTTTCTTGGGGACAGCCCTCGTCGGGGACGCACCAAACAGGCGCTCAAACACCAACACTTTGTTGTCGGGAGTCACGTCTTGCGGGGCACGTCCGATGCTTCGATGGTAAGATTGGTTGTACGCTTGCACCAGGTGCGGTAAGATGTCGATGTACTTCAGAGTGTGGTGATGCGTAAAATATTTCCACATGCGTTCTTTCAAAGTGCGTTGAAAACGTTCCACGATGCTGGCTTTGGTTTCGGGATTCTCCGTGGTAAAAAAAATGAATGTCACGTTTCTTTAATTCTTTTTGGAAAGCTTGGTTCAGAAATTCGGTGCCTTTGTCCGTTTGCCATCGAAGAGGGTGACGACCACTTTGTTTCAACACCCGTTGCAGGGCTCGCACTAACTCGCTGCTCGATTTGGAAGTCAAGGGCACGACCCAGGCAAATTTGGAAAAGACGTCGATGACACAAAACAAATATTTGTAGCCACGATTGTAGCTGGCCAAATGAGAGACATCGGCTAAATCGGCTTGCCATTGATGATCGATGCCTTCCACTCGGGTGCGACATCTGGCAAACTTGCGTCGAATGGGTTTGTGTAAAGCGTAGGTAGCTTGTTCTTGTAACCATCGTTGCACTTGAGGTAAACGGAGACTTTTCACTCGAGTTTTGGCAGCACGATACAATTTTTGAACTCCTGCGTAACCTGCAGGATGGGAGGGATAGTAGTAAATGCTGGCTAAGACTTTTTCCATTTTTTTGTGTTTGTGTGTTAATAAGGCACCCACTCTTGGAGGATTCTACTCTTTTTCTCTTGGGGTACTTTCTTGGATTCCAATGCTTTGCGTGTGCGACCGGCAATAGGTGTTGAAGAGGAGGATGTCTGAGCGGGGGATATCGGTTCTTGTTTCACTTCTGTCTTCACTTCTGTCTTCACTTTCTTTTTCTCTTGTGATGAAGAAGGGGTGGCCATCATCTTTTTAATCCATCCAATTCTGGAGGTAGGTGGTATTGTTAACTTGCCTACTTTTTCTGGTGGAGTTTGAAACCCTTCTTCTTCTTCTCCTTTTTCTGTCTTGGTCACTGGTAGTGGTGGTACTGGTACTGATGATGGTGCTGGACTTTTCATCAAGGTCTTAAAATCTTTCAGAGTGGGTAGAGCTGTTTCGTCTAAAGCTTTCTGGTGAAAGAGTTGCAGTCGTTGCAAGAGTTGACCGTACTTTTGCGATTTTTCTGTTTCGGACAAATCTTGGCGATCCATGAAGGACTGCATTTCGTGTTGGAAATGGGACATCTCGCTCAAATTGGGATTGGGAGATAAATGTGGGGTGCGTTGTTCTTGCCAACGATGGTATTCCATCCATCGTTTGTAAGGCACTAAAGCCAGTTTTCGTCCTTCCATGGGGTTGTCAGGAGTCGATTCAGAGATCTTGGGACTTCCAAGGGCTTTTTTATCTTGCTCCCACCAGTCCTCCCACCATGGTTCCCAAGACTCCTTTCAGCAAGGGACCTAACAAGAGGGGTAAAATGCCTCCACGTTGGACCAACATCTTCTTCTTTTGACGAATCGGAATTTTCTTTTGAACCATTTGGCGAAGAACGTGACGATGTTTGCCTAAGTATTGTTTCTGGTGTTTGGACAAAGGGATCGTGCCTTTCAAGACGTTCAAACAACATTCGCACACGGTATCGATAACCTCTTTGGAGGCTGATTGAATGAGTTTTTTCGTAGAGGTGGAGAAGCTTTGGACAGGACAGATAATATGTCCCCATGTTTGACTAAACGAGGAGGCAGTCCTTTTCTTTTCTTTCCTTGGGGTTGTTTAGAAGAGGGACGTTTTCTGGAGGGTGACATCTTCAGGAGCACCAAAACACTGATACCCTACTTGGTCACACACCTTTTTTATACTGGAACGCGTCGCCACTGATTGTCTTTACGTCGTATCAGTTTGAGGACAGGCATGACACTTCGTGCAGGGGTACGCAACTGACTAAATCGAGCCAGTTCTTGCTTGGACAAATCCAGTAAACTTTGTAACATGCCCGATCTTTCTTGGACTTTGATTTTGGGAGAAGGTACTTTGTGAGCAGCAGCCACTGCCACTAAATTGGAGGGTCCTGCCACTGGGGAAGTTCTTTTTGGGGTCATCAACGGAGATGTTCTTGGTGTGATCAACGTCTCCAAGTACTCTTCAGTTCTTGGTGTCATCAACGGAGAAGTGGATGAACGTGAGGCTGCCGGAGACGCAGTCACCGCCGTGGCAGGTCGTGGTTTGCGAGTGTAAGGTTGCGTCCTGGCCGAAGTGCCTCTCTTGCGACTAGTTTTCCTCTGTGGGCTTTTCTTTTTCTGGGGACTTTTTCTCTGTTTCTTTTTCTGGGGGCTTCTTTTCTTTTTCCGGGGTGTTGTCTGGTAAGAGGAGGGTCCCGCCACTGGAGAAGTTCTCCTTGGGGACCTGGTCTTTTTGTTCTTCTTGGAGCTTCGTTTGACCTTTTTCTTGGGGAGAAGTTTCGGGGCATTAGGGTCCCATCTTAAGAGAGAGCGAATGATGACCCCTCCTAGAGTACCGCTCCCTCCAGGTTTCAAAATGATTTGTTTTTTGGTTTGAGTGTCGATGCAGGGATCGGCCATTTGGGTCAAAGCAACTTTGTTTCGATCAAAAAAGCGTTTGGTTTGATGAGGAATCTGAATGATTCCTTGGAGTAATTGACGTGCCGTCACCGTGAACCATCGTAAGACTTCTTTGAGACTAGCTTCTAAGACACGAGCTCGTATTTGTGGATTTTTTTCTCGACAGATGCCATACAAGGCACGAATCAATTTGACGGGAAGATGCGACTGAAGGGACGTCATGTTCAAAATGTGTGTGAGACAGAGGAAAAGGGTCTGAGGTTTTTATAGACTTTTTTATGTGGAGTGAAATTAAGTCGAGGACGGAGACGTGTACAGGACAGGCCCTCCGTCTTGGCACCAGTGGTGAAACAAGTGGGTACGAAATCGCAAATCCTCGGGGGTCGTAGGTGTCAAATCGACGAGTAAATAGGCGTGTGGAGTTTGAGTGGCATCGTCGTACGCCTGAGTCAGCCAAGGCGTTCCTAACTGTTTGGCTAAGACTTGCACTTGCGATTTATCTCGAGGGCTTTTAAACAAGACCACGTAATGCGCATTGAGACTGATGGTGCGATGGGCTTTACTTTGTTGAAACAAATTTTGGGTGATGTAAACGACACTGGCATTACGGTGATGCCCTTTGCGCGTGAACCACAGTTTAATTTCTTCTTCGTCTTCTCCTAACATGTCGTCAAAAATGACCAAATGGGTTTGACGGGAGTCAGAGACGATGCCGTCGTCTTCTTTAGGAATGCCTTCCACAAACACGATGGAATCGCCTTGACTTTCTCGCAAGAGGCTGTACGCCGATTGTCACTCTTTGTAACACCACACGATCCGCTGAGGTGGCCGATCGATCAAATGATGTTTATGTTCGATCAAACGTTTGACGAATTCGGTTTTGCCTGAACCGCTAGGTCCAGCAATGAGCATGTTAAAGGGATGGCGAAGATACAAAGCCTCCCAACTGGCACGATCTAAGTGTTCGTCGATGACTTTGACAGTAGAGGAAGAGGGAGCAGAGACAGCAGAGGTAGCCATACTGTCAGGAATGTCGCTTGTGACACGAAAACAAACAAGACAAGAGTTTATATACTTTTTTCAGAACACGTTTATTGAATGTTTTAAACATGAATACGAAAGACAAAAATACATGAAAGCCAAAGGCTTAAGTACAAGGATAAAAGGCACATGATAACCATTAACGTGGAATAAAAACAAGTGTCTGTACAAGATGTTTTGGGTAAAGTTCGGACCAGTTCTATAGGGGGTAAGGTCACACAAGTGTCCTCCCGAAAGGGTCTTTCAGGCCTGTCCACGACAGTCCTGTCCTGGGTGACGGGTTCTTCTGGCACCGTCACTAACACAGGTTGAAAAGTAACTTTTTTCCTTGAACAACTCTCGTGCATACTCTGCCACTTCTTGGGTCCAAGCCTCAAAATCCCATTCTTTCCAGGCACGGACATCTGTCCAATGGGGATGTAAGTCACAAGCTACACACACATCGTCATACACGTCTTGGGTAGCTAGAAGTTGACGAAACTTTTTTTCCTGTTGAGGTCGAGAAGTATCCAGATGAAAACGTAAGGCTTTGAGCAAAAGGAGTCTCTCGTGACCATTTAAGGCCATTTGAGGTGGCAAGTACTGTTCGTAAAGAGTCCACAAGGAATCGGCTGGTAAACGAAATCCCAGAAAACAAGTCACTAAGACACACACCACTTGTCGACCCAAATTGAATGGATACAGTTCTTGTAATAATCGATGGTAATGATCCACGGTTTGAATATGGTCATTAAGTTCCTTCCACGGAATCTGTTCAATGATATGTGACATAATCCGTGGCATGGCAGCCTGATTTTATAGTCTCTTTGTTTCGGAAGCAATAAAGGTAATTTCTAACTAGACATCTTCGTTCTCCGGTAGGGAATTTAAATGTTCCATACTGTAACCGAAACGTCAGAGTTTGTCTAGATGTTTCGTCTTCCGCTAAGCAGATTCCACGTAACATATGTTGGTAATCCTTTAACTCGTCTTCCTCAATACGTTGCAGTAGGTGAATCTCGAAGTAACCAAAATTACGAACGTTTAGTTCATTCACAAACTGAAAGTGTTCAACAAGGTCTGACCACTGAAACAATTTCTGACGAATCAGTCCTCTTATACCATTCAGGTACCAGTGGTTAAAGATCTGGTGACGTAACGGATGCAATTGTTCTTTACGTTTGACTTGTATTTTGAGCAGCTCTCGGTAAATCCTTTCTCTCAACTCCACAGGCAAAGCACGAATGTTCTCTTGTAAAGTATCCATGAATAGGTCAATCCGTACAATTCACAATCTTCTCCTAGAGCAAAAGTAATCCACATAGTAAGTAATTTCTGACCACTGCCATTCAGGGTAACGTCCAAGAATGTCACTGAACTCTTTTGATGTAAACGGTCTAGAGTGATATAATAAGACGAATGCACACTTGACCCAAAGAAATCTAACACACTTGTTGACTTTTTTCACTTTCCTCTTGTGAATTTCACGGCACAAAAGTTCTACAGTGACCCATTGAGATTTCACTCTGGCAAGTCCCTGCCAAACTTCCTTGTAAATCTTCTCTTGCAGTTCTTTAGGTAATTATTCAATATCGTTTATGAAATCAAGTTTAAATACTGGTCTCGTTGATGTCCAACATTTGACTCCTAGCCAAACTGGTTTCTTCTTCGTCAGCGACATGGTAAGTTACTTTAATGTCTGGGTCCCACTAAGGGTAAGTAATGACAATTCGGTGACCATCGAGCATGTTCTACGTAGGCCGAATCTTGCGGTTCCCAGTGGTGAAGTGACACACTGCAACTGAAGCACTTGACCTTATCCCCTTCGCCCAAGTAGAAAAATCCGGCTCTGGCTAATTCTTCGGGGGTCGGTCCTCCCAGATACTTAGGCCATTTTCCTTTGAACGATTGAAGACGATTTTCAAAGTCGCAGTATTCCGACAAACGCACAGGAAACGAATATTCGTCTTTCACAGGTTCGTTTCGATGAGGGTTGGGTAACATGGACAGGAGTTTGCTCAGAGCTGGATGACATCCGTAGGGGGGTAGACGTGAAGGTGAACATTCCCCTTTAAAACGAAACCCAATAAAGTGTCCAAGAGGACGAGCGGCATCGCTTTCGCATCCCTCAGGTTTGACATTCACAGCATCACTTTCCATGATAGGGGTAGTGAGAACAAAGTTCCCACGATGCTTTACGGCATCGCTAAGGTCACAACGTACAGCATCGTACCCATCGCAAGGCTCACAATCGCATTCCACTTCCGAAGCCCCACACTTGAATTGTGCCTTTCTAAACTTGTTTTGTGTTTCTCTGAAAGTATTCGTCTTGTTCGCTCGGTCTTGGTAGTCACAATGAACTATCGATCTTGCCTAGGGTTCCTTTTTATATACAGACCAATACCGACGTGTCCATACGGTAAGGTGAAATGATTGGGAAGTCGAACTCGCTTCTGGTACACGATTTGATAGACTTTTGCCAAGGGCCGACTGACGATGTGGTGAATGGGTAAACGTACAATCTTATTCGGTTGATAGGTGGTCACTTTAAAGTTTGCATCCTCTCCCGATTGCAAGGCTTCTTTCAATACCCCAAAGTTGACCACACGACTGGTACGATAATTCAGAATCAGTCCTTTCACTTTGCACGTCGTGTGCACTTCTCCTTGTGGGTCCCGGTATTCGTAGCTGTAATTTTTGGGACCGCCACTGACGAAACTTAGAATCTTGCCATCGGGATGCTCGTCTGTCCAGGCTCCTAAACGGTCTCCTTCGATATCAGGGTGCTGTTGACTCGGGTGATGGATGTAAATGCAACTGTCTGTGTCAAAGTACAGGACGCGTTCCCCTAACAGTTCTAAAGCTTCGTACAATTTTAAGCGAGCATGGGATGTCACGTAAGCCGCAATGATGACATTTCCAAAAGGGTCGTCTTGTACAAAGTCCAGATCTTCTTCGTAATTGACCAAGATCAAATCCTCACGAACGACGTCCACGTGTTTCATGAATTTGGTTTTATCGTGAATCATCTGAAAGTAGCGGGAAGGTTCGGTCAAATATTCCGTCTTGGGTAAACACGGGCGTTGTGCCATTTTACCCCACAAGCAATTTAACATCACTTTGGCAAACGATCGCCTGTCTTCGTTTTTCTCGATGTGGTCTAAAGAGATGCCTTCTTGTTCATAGTATTTCTCTTTGAATTGTATTTGGTCTTCGGGAGTGTGACACCAGGAAGGATAGCCGCTGGCTTCTTGCTTCAGTTTCAAAAAGGCATCCACGTAGTCTGCGAAAATGCCTTTCTGACTGGGGTCACCCTTGTGGTATTGTTGTGTCTTGGGAAAGTTGCAAATTTCGTACACTTCTAACAGTTGGTATCCCATGTCCAGAGCTTTGAACAATTCCACGCTAACCCACGTCCCCGTCAAGGCCCGTTCTTCCTGGGTGTGCTGACAAGGCAGATCTTGGTTGCACGTTTCGGCACAAGTACGGCACAAAGGAAACATCAGTTTGCCTTGGCAATGGTGAGGTAACACGGGATGGTACAAATCCGTGGGAGGCAAAACTTTACACTTGATCAGACCTTCGTATTGTCGAATGTTTTTCAGGTCGATGTGTTCCGTCAGCAATTGCGGGTGCCCTGCAGGAAAGCGACAATATTTGCACACGTAGGGATACAGCGAACACACGTCCAAGTATTTCATTTTTTCTCCTTTCTCTTCGTCGACTTGGTACAGCAAACAGGTGGCATTGGTCCTTCCTCCGTACAAAATATCCCTCGGGTTCAAGGGGTCCATCAGCTTGTAACTTTCCACGAGGCGGTTAAATTCGGGATTAGTTTTCAAACGGTGATCGTACTCGTGTTCCCACATTTCCACCACTTGGTATCCTTCCTGTTCTAACTTTAGGCGTCGCTGACAAGTGTCCTGGTACAAGTCTTCCATGGTTCGCTGTAAAAACTGATTTTTAGTGCTACGATCAGGGTAACAGACGGGACATCCGTGAAATAAGCAACCGTTAAACTCGTACACGATCTTGGGGTTTTCTAAGTCCCAGCCATCTACCGAATACGTTCCGATGGTCTTTTCGCCCCCTCCGTTGCGGGCATGCTGAATCCATTTGTCTTCCTTGTCGCACAAGTAACGTAACCAACGTAGGGCTTTGACCGAGTATTGACGTTTGACATATTGGGTCGATTGAGGGCTGATGACAGCCACGGTGTTTTCAGGCATGAATCGTTGTCGATACACTAAGGAACACGCTTTGGCAATGGTGCAAGCTTCTTTCAAAGGATCGATCCTCCGTGTTCCATGAACAGTTCTCGAAATTTTCCACAGCAACGCCGTAAAATGTCCACGTCGGAACGACAATACTTTAGCATTTCTTCCTGAAAGTCGAAACGATCCGAGGCGTGAGCCTGGTACCAAGCGTAGAAAGCTTCTCGTTGTTCGGTACGCATGTTGTCGGGGTCGTAATAGTGAGCCTCAGGTAAATGGGGTAGAACGGCGTGTTGATTGGCTTCCGTATTGAAAAAGTGTGGAAAGTACCCTTTAGCCATTTCTGTCATTCCAAACGTTTTAGGCATTCGACTCAAAGGCATGGCCAAATAGCTCATCGAATCTTTAAACTGTACTTGTCCCGCTTGCATGAAAATGATTTTGGCTCCGTTCAAAGTCACTTTAGGACGTTCGGTGCCATGTTCCGTATAGTATCTGAGAAGAAACTGTCCATCGTATCCGGAGAAATTGTGAGCCATCACCGTGCCATGACGATGACAATCTCCGTAACGTTCGATGTCCTCTTGGCTCCACGTCTTGTCGATGGGGTCTAAGACCCATTGGGCAAAATCGGCTAACGTGTTCGGTCCCCGAAAGATTTTTTCACGCCCTCCAGGAATTTTGCTGCAGTGAGGGCAATGACTGAAGATAGGTTCTTGAATGCACTTCTCGCACGCTCGATGAGCCACGCAAAAATTAGGAATGTGAATGCCAGTCTCTTGCATGCATTCGAAATCGAAAAAGATGAAATTGCCTTTCTTCTTGTGACCGTCCTCTTTCTCTGGTGGGGGTTGGTATTTTTGCATGTAACATTGATGTTCCAAGTCCACGATGTGGTGACAAATGTGACATTTTTTCTTTCCTGAACATACCTGTGCCTTGGCATTATTGGTACGTATGCCTTGTCCACACGTAGGGCACAATCTCAGCAGTTGACAAGCACATTTCTGCTGTGAACCTTGCCTCTTCAAATGTTGTTGGTAACAGGTAGGGCTGACAAACGTGCGCAGACAAGTTGAACAAGGCACTGGTCCTTCGCTCAGACAGGGTGGAGAGGCCAAACATCCTGAGCATTTCCATCCACAATGCTTGTGTTGCTCTCGATTATTATAACCATGGTCACATTTCTCACAGTAATATCTGTATCCTAGGAATCCGGTGATACTGGTAATGGTATCAAAATGGTCATCGTGATAATAGACATGAATGTATTTTCCATCCTTAAAGTCTTTCCCTCGAAACAACAGAGGCCCGCGCATTTCTTGAGGGTGCACTTTCAAGGTGTATCGTGGAGCTAGGACATCTTGCAATTTTTGCATCTCAGGAATGCCACAGGGTGTGTCTTTGGACAGTCCGGCTTGTTGCAACAGGAGTTCTGCTTCACTTCGTTGTTTGGCTCGGTCCGATTTTCGAATAGTTTCCCAGGCTCTTTTCCATTCTACCGTGTCGTTCTTGTTGGCATAGGTTCGTCCCACCACGATAGCCCTGGCTAAACACATCTGGTCTTGAGGGTTGTGAATTCGGACGAGACTTGTTTTGGTGTTGCGAAGCTCGTTCACCAATAACATCTTTTTGCATCGAGTCCCTTGAGGAGGAGAGACGTGGGTCATGTCCAGTGTGGCTTTTCCATCAGTAATGTCAAATTGGTCATTAGATTGTTGCACGTGTTGAATTTTGTCCATGACTTTGGAAGTGGTCAATTCTGCAGGGGTGCTAAACTCGATCCAAACAGGGGATTTCAAACCGTCGTGTTGTATGGAAAGTCTCAAGCGATCGTCTTCTTTGGGTTGACATTGTCGCTTGAATGTGGTGAGCAAAGAATCCCACACTCCGGTGATGAACCCTTCTGCTTTCTCTAACGGTACTTCAGCCTTGAAATCTTTAAACTTCACCGTGTATTTGTAAGCCGTGGTTCTAAATTTTCTAGAGGAGCGCTTTTCCGTCTCTCGAATGGAATAGTATTTTTCAGGGTTGACTAAGGGTGGCGAACTTTGTTTAGAGGGTTTGGATTCTGGTTCACTCATGTCCTCTTCAAAATCACTAGCATGAATTTGTGCCAAGACTTCAGCTCTGGTACGAGGCGATAGATCACGTTTCTGCCTCTTACTTTCTTCTTCTTTCTTCTCAAATGAATGGGATCGTTTCATCTTGAGTGCAAAACGTCAAATGACTCAAGTTTAAACACCATAGACTACTTTATAGTCATGGCAGACCAGCGTATATAAAAAGGGTGTGTGTCTTGTCCTTTCACTATTCATTTCACTCTCAAACCGAGCACAACGATGGAAGAGACTACCCAGATGGAACGTTTCATCAGAGCTTTGGGAGGGGTCATTAGAAAATTCTCTTCAGACCAGCCCACGGACTACTCTCCTTCCTTTCGAGATAAATGTCAAGATACTTGCTATATCTGTCAGAAGAAAGGGCATTGGTCTTCAGAGTGTCCAGACCATCAAAAAAGAAAAAAAGGGGCTAGAAAAGACAAAAGTCAAGATACCTGTTATTATTGTCAAGAAAAAGGACATTGGTCTCCAGATTGCCCAAAAAAGAAACAAGAGGAGTCAGAAGAAAAGAGGGATTCTTCAGAGGAAGAGAGGGATTCTTCAGAGGAAGAAAGCAGCCAGGGAAAGAAAAAGAAACAGGAGAAGAAAAGAAGAAGGAAAGAAAGTGAGGAGGAAGAGGAGGAAAAAACTGTGACGGTGAAGAAATTAAAAAAACAGATAGACTAAACAATGAGACAGAAGGAGTGTAAGAACTTTTTAAAGTGCTCTGTTGTGAATTGTGAATTGGATTGTAACTATTGATAAAAGAATACATTAATTATATAAGGTAAGTGTCTTTGGGTTTTGATTTTAAAATAAGAACGTACACTCACGCACTCATATAAACGTACTATAGGGATAAAATGTTAGTTTTTTTTTTTTGAGTTATTGGCAATTGAAATTGTATTTCTTTTCGAGAGACGTGTGTGGCCCTGTAAAAGGGCCTTTGGTTTTTTTTTTTTGGTTTTTTTTTTGGTGTAGGGGTGAGTTTAAGCAATCATCTTTAACTGTCTTAAGCCTTTGCCACGGCCGAGGCCTACTTCTGGACTGCGTAATGTTGATGATGATGATGATTGGGTTGAAATCACTAAGGGTGGTACGGTAGGCTTAGTCACAGGGTTGACGTGTTTAGCTCGGGAAGGTCGTATTCTCTTTGATCGTAATAAAGAAGTCTGATACATTTGTTTCAGACTTCTTAACTCCGCTAAAATGTCCAACAGTACCGTGACCGTTTGATTTTCACCCTCTTGTTTCTTTGCTGCTACTTCTTCTTCTTCTTGTTTTTTCTTACCTCTTCTTCTTGCTGCTGTAGGAGAAAAGCTTGTTCCGCTTCCTTTTGTCGTTGTATAAATTTCTCGAATTCTTCTTTCTGTCTCTGTCTAAAATTCTCCACTTGCGGTAATGAAGAAGGTAACGAAGGTTCCGGAACAAATTCTTGCGAGGTAAGAAAATCCACAAAATCCCAATTTACCTCTTCTGAAAGTATGTCCGGGTTCCCTTGGGTGGTCTCCACTGCTGGTGCACCCCAATGAATCGTTTTCTGAGTTTCCGTCATGTTGAATCACTGTCTCGCATCTATTGACTACACACAGGCGCTAGCGAGTCCATATAGACCACGTGACGTCACAGACTGTTCTCTTCGGATTGGATGCGGGCTAACTGAATTTTGTAACGCGTGTTTGGATTGGTGAATGAACTCAATCCGTTTCAATCCTTCCTCTACCTATAAATAAGCGCAGTTCACTGCATTGATTCACCTGTTCTCGTCGCCTCAAGATGTGGACCACAGTTGAATCATCCACCCTTGTGTCTTCAATTATGTTTAGGACGGACATGCTAATGTATGTCCGATCCAAGTGGACCGTTGTCCACAGGACAGACACCAGTCTGTGGATACGTAGGATCTACGTAGAAAGACAAGGATGCCTCAAAAGAGTGCTGATTTACGGTCCTACAGTGAGGCGCAGCCTAAGGACAAGAAGAAGACCAATGCGGTGCCCTTTAAGTTAATGGATACATTAACATAAACCCAAAGGCCCTTTTCAGGGCCACTCATAGGTCTCGAAAAGAGACTGACTTTCGATTGCCTACCCTTTTTATTAAATTTTTTGTTTAAAAAAAATCCCATGTTAAATTCCCCTTGTCCCTAGACAAGACCAAACTCTATTTCCCATGTTCAATTCCCCTTGTCCCTAGACAGACCCAAACTCTATTCCTCATGCTAATTTCCCTTGTCGCTAGACAGACCCACACTATAGTTCCATGTTAAATTCCCCTTGTCGCTAGAGTGACCCAACAATTTTCCCCATGTTAATTTCCCTTGTCGCTAGAGAGACCCACGATTTATTCCCATGTTAATTTCCCTTGTCGCTAGAGTGACCCATGGTTTTTCCCCATGTTAAATTTCCATTGTCGCTAGAGTGACCGGGGGGGTGGGGTGGTGGTGGTCTGTAATGCTAATTCCCATTGTCGCTAGGGTGACCCCCTTCACTACTCTCGTATTCAAAGTGGTCACTCCATGATGAGAGGGGGTTTGGAGGTCGATAAGCAGAGTGTGCATAAATAGATTTACTACTGAGGAAACTGAATTCGATCCATATTGATTCTACAGCAGATGTTTCAACATCTGGTATTCTTTTGTATGTTGTTATTTTAGACGTACACGACTATCTCTGCTTCCATGGTTTGGCGTCCATCTCGTCTTTCCAATGAAAAGTTGCTGATAGAAATAACACAGTCAAGTACATTCCAATCTATTAACGTTTCGCATAGTCCAGTTGCGTAAAGGTTGTATTCATTTTGCGTCGTACGTCTTATTTCATCGGGTTTTTTTTGGTAAGATGTGTCTTACCTTGAGGTTGATAAGCTACAAACCTTTCGTTGTACAGTGTATATTTTCCCCAGTTGCTGTAAATTCAAAGACAGATTAATTATTTACTTCCAAGATAGAGGAAGACTTAGATGCATGAATTATCATCAATGTACGCAGGCGGCCGATGCACCAAATGCTTATAATTATAGATAGGACCATGGCTGGATAATGTGTTTTGGTCAAAACTGGTATGTACCATTAAAGGACAGACAGCTCCGTACAAAATCAGGATACTGCAACTTGATGTAAATTCTGTGTTGCAGAACTACTTCTCAGTCTGAAATGGTAGTTTGTGCGATTATGCGAAAGAGAAATGGATGACACCTATCTACGTTTTATTGAAATCACTCACGTACACACTTGCCTACATCTGTTGACGATTCGGACTAAAAAAACTTAGTCCTTCTAATTTCAAAGGTTGGCTTCGTCCATCTAAAGTGTGAACTTAAACTCAGAATTATCATATGAAAATATCGTCTGCAGGATACAAATGTCTGCCTCCGTAACCACCCCACTCCAACCCCACCACTGAAGGAATGCGATGTAAAAGAGAGTACTTTAAAGCAATTTCATCTCACATAAGACAAGGACTGCTTCATTTTTAAGTTTTAGTTTGGTTTTATTATTATTTATGATAAAAACCGAGTTGTGCGGCTGCATAAGAAAGCGGCATAAGGAAAAGAACGAGAATAGCCAAAGGATACTGAGATTATGTCATTAGTTTCTTTAATTTCCATTTATTTATTTAATTTTCTTATTGTTTTTCAGTGCAATAAAATTAAATGCGTGACAGGTTCATTTGATACCCATCTTGATTCAAATTATCAATACAATCAAGATATTGATATTTTATTGACATTGTTAATTTCCTCACTGCTCGATTCCTTGCTTTCGATACATACGTTATCTAACAATGAATAAACAACAATTTCAGACAATTTACATCAAATTAAAATTTTATTTAGCTTTTGTCATTTCATTCAGTGTCAGTAATTTGCAGAAAAATAATATCAGCGGCAAAACAAATACAAGAAATAACATACGATGAAAACATAGTTGTTCTGAAATACATGTTTTAACGAGGAGTACTTTTATACGTGGCATTTTACTGAAGCAAAATAATTTGCAATTTCTTTTTTCCGTCGTTTTGAAGAACCAACAACAAGGTCGATTGGACCGAATACGTATAATATGTTTAAACTCAAGAATATAAAAATGAACTATATGTACATAGAGCTATACGCAACAAGAAGATGGAGTTTTTTGATGTTATACCTGTCGTTGTAGTTGACAAGTAAGTCTGATAAATATTTTTAGTGGAAACTTAATGTTACCTCTAGATTTTATGCTTGACAAAGGCAGTTCTTATACTAAGGCTGATTTTATATATAACTTATATGTGTATGTAGAAAGATAAATACTGATAATGTTTGGACTCCACGAGCTGAGTAACTTTACTTAAATAATTTATTATATTTTGTTGCAACTTCTCATTCATCGAGTTTATCCTTTACGAAATAGGAAAACGATTTGTATTTTTAGGAAATGCGCAGAGTACTTGCACAAATTACTTGATATAAACAAATTCGGTAACTTTGTGTAGAGCATTTTATATTTAATGCAGCCGGCGTAAGTCACGGCCGATAAAAAGGATAACTAGATTGTCACAACAGTGTCATAAAGGGATATCCATTTTATCAAATATGCCATTCATGCAAGCATAAAAGGCGTCTCACATCAAGAAATGAGTGAATTTCAGTATACAGATGCAACTATTTGCAAATTCTGTGCTTCAGAATCAAACCGTAAGACAGATATATTAAATATCACACTAGATAAAGCTGCAATTGAAATAAATAATACATGCACAGCTGTTAGTATTTCTAAATAAACATTTCTTTGAGCAGCTTTTAAATGACAAAATGTGTTGCGCAACCAACACAAATTATCATTGAGAACACAAGGGCCATCATAGTTGGTGATTCTCAGACATACTTTTTCTTTTTGATAAATATGTTAAACAGCGACCCCCAAAGAAAACCCTCAAAATAACAACAACAACAAATAAAAAACATAAACAGTGAATGTCTGTGTGTGTGTGTGTGTGTGTGTGTGTGTGTGTATTTTTAACGTAGCAATAACAATTTTTTAGTCATATCTCTACGATGTCTGCAGTGTGGCAGTTTATAGTGATATCTAGCACTGGGGCATAATGCCGCAGACATGTAGCATCATGTCCCACCCAGTCACATTATCCTGACATCAGGATGAGCAGTCCAAACTATAACCTCTTAATGCTGAGCGCCTAGCGAGGCAGCTGTTAGGACCATTATTTTATAAGTCTTTGATATGACTCGAACGAAGTTCAAACCCGCGACCTTCGGCAGCCGAGGTAGATGTTCTAACCACTATGCCACCAGAGCAGTCGTGAACGTTTGTAATCTCCCTTTTAGTCAATAAATCACAATAAGTGTGCACCTAGGGCATGGTCATGTCAAAATTACTTTGTTAAAGCTGGTTCGGGATACAGTAACATTTTTCTAAGTGTATGCAGTTCAGAGTATGAAATCATTCAATATTACCACGTATGAAAAGAGATCATTCTTTGCTGAACAGTTGTACGCAGAGTACACTTTTGAGTGTGTGTGCGCAGAAAAGAGAGAGAGAAATATATATATATATATATATATATATATATATATATATATATATATATATATATATATATATATATATATATATATATATATAATATTTATATATAATGTTTTAAAAGAACATAACAAGACTATCATTCATACCTGTATATCGAATTTTCCTAATGCAATAAAAAATATATACACATTGTTTCTCTCGAAAAGTTGCAGCCATTCAGTGTTTGCATGACATCTATAGTATTAATGATTTTGATAAATATAACAGCTAATCCATTATGATAAAGGCGTGGTACTAGAATCCTTATGGTTAAGGATGGCTGCTGACGATAACAAACACATAACATAAAAATGGAATTTGTTTCCTTTCTAAAGTTAATAATCATTAGGCTACCATTTGAACGTCCCATATACTGATAAATAGATTCCACCGCATGATTGAGATAAACCGTGATTAAGGCTGCAATATTAAAAACACGTATTTACAAAAAACTTGATTCAGTTTGCTGCTTGCAATCGTTTACAAAGTCAGACAGCGCGTGAACAAATATGCAAGGCTGTAAGCGATGATACTCGTTCCGGTTATCTATTTCCACATTTCTGATTAAGAGGAATCTTTGGTTAGATTTTTCTGTAAATTCTTTTTTTTTATATAAAAAGTATACACGATTTTCGTATGAGGTAAGCCTAAGGGTTATATATCAGAAAAGAGTGAGTTTATAATCGCTAGGGTTATTGTAAACGGTATGCACCTTTGGATATTTTGGTGAACTCTGTAGTCTTAGTCGTGACCTGGTTCAGTTCTGTGACCTCAATTCGACCTCTCTCTCTCTCTCTCTCTCTCTCTCTCTCTCTGCGCAATATACACACATATCTCCGACAAATACACTCGGCCAGTTTGATTTAGAATTGCTGTTGTTGTTGTTGTTGTTGATGTGGGGTTTAACGCCATTTTTCAGCACGATAGGCTATACATGGCGACCAGTATTAATGGTGGAGGAAGAACCCGGAAAACCCCGGAAAGAACCACCGACCCACGAGAAGCTACTGGCAAGCTTTCTCACATGTCCACATTGGGATTTAGAATTGTCTTGATATTTTCATTTTAGGTTTTAAAGTTGGCTTTTAACAAAATTCATAGACGGATCTAACAAGACTTACCGCAACTATCACATGTAAAATTTCAATAGAAAAGCCGACAACTAAAATATGCTTCATGTTTTGTGTTGCTTGTTTTGTTTGTGAGGGTGGTTCTTTTCTTTTTTGCTTTTTTTTTCTATGCTGTATTTTTGCAGATAGGTTTGAAAAACTCAAATATTTCTTTACTCGAGTAAACAACTGGTCCTTTACTTTTTCCTTCCGATCTTCAACTTTGAAGATTGTTATCACGTCTTTGATTTTTCATTCAGGAAAATGGACAGGTTTAAGCTCCTGTGAAATAACTTCGATGTTAACGGTAGCTATTTAGAAAAGGACGAAAATAGTCTTGCACAACATGTTTTTGAAGACCGATTAAAGATAGATCACATCAAGAGAATCAAAGTCAAATTACATTCGAATTACAGTTACAAACCCTTAATCTTCTTTTCCAGCTTTCATGGTTTAAGGCCCAGAAATATGGTTGCTGTGTGATACGGCAACTAAATTTTTGTACCACGATACACGTTGCTGGTATTGATGACAAACTACAATTACTTTACGTTTTGTGACTTTGTGGGTGTAACGCTATTTTCCCGCACATGATATGCTATATATGACTGACAGTGTATTTGGTGGAGAAAAAACCTAGCAAGATTCCGGGAAGAAACATTTACCCACAGGAAGCTGCAGAAAATCAAACTCAGCGTTGACTGAGATAATATGTGAAACGCCTTAGACCATTTGGCCACCTAGGTCCGAATAAATATTTAAAATATAAAAAGGATACAACTAGGCCTACAACCTCTTAATGATATAACTCAGCAAGGATACAACTAGGCATACAACCTCCTAATGATAAAACTCAGTAAGGATACAACAAAGCCTACAACCGCCTAATGTTATAACTCAGTAATGATACAACTAGGCCTACAACCTCCTAATGATATAACTCAGTAAGGATACAACTAGGCCATCAACCTCCTAATGATACAACTCAGTAAGGATACAACCAGGCCTACAACCTCCTAATGATAAAACCCAGTAAGGATACAACTTGACCTACAACCTCCTAATGATAAAACTCAGTAAGGATACAACTAAGCCTACAACCGCCTAATGATATAACTCAGTAAGGATACAACTAGGCCAACAACCTCCTAATGATATAACTCAGTAAGGATACAACTAGGCATACAACCTCTTAATGATAAAACTCTGTAAGGATACAACTAGGCCTACGACCTCCTAATGATATAACTCAGTAAGGATACAACTAGGCCTACAACCTCCTAATGATATAACTCAGTAAGGATACAACTAGGCCTACAACCTCCTAATGATATAACTCAGTTGGGTCATTTGACATCGTAGAGATATAAAGAAGGCATTCTTATAGTCGAGTCCAGTTAACAGTTGTGCACTTTACATGCCAGAAATAAAAGATATAGGTCATTTGAAAACAAACACGTGAGTATACAATGTCTGGTAGCGGTTCATTTGCTCTCCATGCAAGATATCGTCCCTCATGTACAGTGCAAAACGGTCAAAGTGGTGACATCTGCACATACGTATTTGATAGAGATTTGTTTGAACAAATATAGAAAACAAGAATAAGTCTAGCCAAACCAAGAGCAAATTAGTCGTACATATATAATGCTACAGATAGTTCCCACTAGCCAGAGTACGCGTATTCCTTGTATTCCATTGTCTGTTTGCGTTGTGTTGAAAGGGGAAATTTCAAGAAAAAAATCTTGCCGATTGAATTTTAAAGAAAATACTTTATTGTTTTTGGACCAACAGGATGAGTAGACTGCTCTTTAATTAAAAAAGTAAAGTGTTCATGGCTGTATTTCAATTAATAAATATTACTTATATTTTATACAAACTAATGCATAAATTTGAAACTATCTATATTCATTAAAAATAGAAACATAATGGTCAGTGAGCAAATTCTACAAAAATAAATCAACAACATGTATATATTCGACATGATGCAAAAATATCTACTGAACATACTATAAAATAAATATCCCTAGACCTGCTTTTTAAAGTAATGCTGACAATAATGACGACAATTATGACGACGACAACGATGTATACAATTTACTGATTCTGTTGTTGTCGAGATGATGGCAGCACTAATAAAAGGGACGATAATGACGACAATTGCCATGACGACAAAGGTGAAAATAAAAAGTAATTGTGAGACGACTACGACGATAATAGCAAAGATGACTTTGGAAAGTTTGTAATAATAAAATCCAGTGAACATGAATGAAGAAGCAGAGAAGATTAACATCTTCATCCGGAGCAGAGTTCTTTCTTTACATAACCATAGTAGATAATATCGCCATTTGAGACCGCATACAAATGCTGATATGGACGTGGGTTATTGAAAAGTTGCATTTTCAGCATGAGAAAAAGCAAATCGTCGTAATTCAGTTATCGCAAAATATCGGATTTCTTCATGATTTTGTTTTTATACATGCTCGAGGAACTTCAAAGCTATCGACATACTCCTTCTGTAGGTTCTAGTAATACGGCTTTAAGTATGGAGTCGATTCTGGGCTTGGATAACTTGCTGGTAATTCTGTTAGAAAGGATATTTGAGGCTTGTCTTATATTGGACATAAAACAATAATTTTACTGTTAGACAAATAAACGTGAAAAAATGATTGATGACTAAGAAGACCACAGGTTTAAATGAGCGAATTGCTACATATTTGTTTGTTCTTCAACAAAATAAAAATACAGCCAAATATTATTTATCCGAATTCATTTGAAAACATTGCTTATATTAATTCAACATACTCATACAATCTGGTTAATAACTGCAAACGCGAAACTAAGCGTATAAACACCATAAGCGTGTGTAAGCCTTCTGGTATTCTCGTAGCAAAAAGTGTAATACTATGAACACTCTCCACCAAATGTCTAAGACGTAAAACTGACTTTCTTAACTAGTATTCTGTCTTAAATACGTGCTTATGTGACCATACAAGTCCTTACGTGACTATACAAGTCCTTATGTGACTATAAACGTTCTTATGTGAATATACAAGTCATTATGTGACTATACAAGTCGTTAGATGACTGTACAATTCATTATGTGACTATACGTCGTTTGGTGACTATACAAGTCCTTATGTGAATATACACGTCGTTAGGTGACTATACAAGTCATTATGTGACTATACAAGTCGTAAGGTGACTATACAAGTCACTGTGTGACTCTACAAGTCGTTAGATGACTATACAAGTCATTGTGTGACTATTCAAGTCGTTAGGTGACCATACAATTCATTATGTGATTATAAAAGTCATTATGTATCTAAACTAGTCATTATGTGACTATACAAGTCGTTAGGTGACTACACAAGTCAGTATGTGACTATACAAGTCGTTAGCTGAATATACAAGTCATTATGTGACTATACAAGTCGTTAGGTGACTATACAAGTCATTGCGTGACCATACAATTCATTATGTGACTATACAAGTCGTTAGGTGACTATACAAGTCAGTATGTGACTATACAAGTCGTTAGATGACTATAATTCATTATGTGACTATACAAGTCATTATACCTCTGTTATCAACTTTCTTGTTTTGCTCTTCTTTCTTTGAACCTATTTATGTAAAATGCTGTGAATTCTTCGAATCGATGCGACATTTCGTGCATATTGTTGCATTGTGATGGGTTTCACTGTTGATATGCGTGTTACGTTGATACAACGCAGGAAATCGTCAGGTACTGGTCTGATAGAAACAAGTCATAGGTGGGGTAGGATGACCTGAGTTGCATTATATTTTTCATTTTTCTCTCAAACATCTTTTCCCGTCTTTATTTTTAAAGCTGATATCCAAGACATCGTACATGCCTTTGTTAAAAAGAGAGAAATTTAAGTTCGTAAAAATATAGAATATGATTAGTAAATCAATGCAGAAATATCCTGGCACACACACACACACACACACACACACACACACACGAACAAGCACACACTTAGGCACGCACGTGCACACACATTACAAATTTGGTGTGTAAAATATTAATTTTCTTTCAGCTCGCATACGTCTTAGATTTCATAGGCGGCAAGATAAAAATAAACATTTATTTGGCAAGAGGGTGGACATCCCCATCATGCTGTTGTCTTTTGCTAAGTTTGAGCGCTGCATAAAATAACAGGTTACTGCGACTGATAAGGTCAAGTAAAGGCAAGAGGATGCATTCTAGTGAAAGATTACTACAAAATTCCTGAAAGAATATTTTTCAAATATTTAAACTCAATTATGACGATGGTTTTTAAATGATGTTGTCGCTGTTCTAAACTAGACAGACGTGTTTGAATTAACGACAACACATTCGAAAAAAAAAACTTACTAAAATATGCGTTGAGTATTTTTCAGAATCAGCCGTCCTTGCACTATTTAACACAACTGCATTGCTAAACAAAATCAATCGGGATTTAATAAAATGCGAGCGAATACAAAACTCTCATGGAATACCGTAAAAATCTATGACACAGACCCTGATATGCATGTTAACTGGTTGGCCACAAAATGTCATAATTTGATTAATCAGCCTTTTTTTTAATTCATCACAAGCATTTCAAATAATTCAAGAGGACATGAATACTTAGCAGTATGATATATTTTGTGATTCCATCACGAAGGAACGTTTCAGAACTTTCTTTCCGGGGAAAAAAAATTGCAATGATGCATACAAAAGTGTTAGGGTAAACTTTCAGGTCAGGTAACCGCAACAGGCCAATATATATTCCATAGATCAACATGACCCATATCTTATAAAGCCAGATTATCTGTGTTTCAAAATCACATTTTCAAAGATTTTTTCAAGCTCATTTTTTAGCACTGCTGAGTTTAAAAATCTTTTTATAAAATATAATGCTTCAAGTCGTTAGTAATTAATGTGGTGGACAAAAGGCACTTGTCCAGGCTCAATAGTCACACAACTGTCTGGAAACATATTGTCGTGAACTATTAGATTCTCAGAAAGTTTGCTTAGAATCATTTGATGTTTAAGAAACAAATCATGGGATTTAAGAGAAAATTTCAGTATACCTATTAAAATACAACCCAATAAAAAAAATATAGGACTGGTGTCACAAGATTTGTTTTGTAACTGCACTCGCGTAATGGTTTGAAATTATTGCCGCCTTGAGAGAAATGAGTGTTCACGAATGCAATGATGTAACACCATTAAACGTGCTCTCGTGCGCAATACTGTAACATCAGGGGCCACATTTAATAATATTTGATTGGCTATCCTTATTTGTGGAATCTTGTAGCAGATTTTTTCAAAGTGTTCAAATTTGGCGAACGGAATTTGTAAACTGTATGTCAGAACGTCAGCAATCGCCATTCAGATATATTTACATTAGGAGGAGAAACATATGTTCAGTCCTAGTGGTGCAAACAGTGTATTGCAAAGACTCTATATGGACGCGATATGTACGAGGTAGTTTTCTGTTTAATTCGGCATAGAAACAGCTAAAGGTAGCACATCCTTAGGCAACATCGATATCTGTTGACCACGTGTGGCTGGTTATTGAATAGCATTTAACGATTATCGTCCTCCACTTTTGTTGTTGTTATAGGGTTTAACGCCATTTTTCAGCACAAGATAGGCTATACATGGCGGCCAGTATTAATGGTGGAGGAAAGAACCACCGACCCACGAGAAGCTACCGGCAAGCTTTCTCACATATCCACATTTGCCGAGCCTTGGATTCGAACCCACGCAGACATAGGTGAGATGGCAGTGATCCGTGACGGACAGCGCTTTAGACCACTCGGCCACTCGTACTCCACTAACGATTATCGCATCCCACTAAGGATTATTGCACCCCACTAGCGATTATCGCACTCCTCTAACGATTATCGCACCCCACTAGCGATTATCGCACTGCGCTAACGTTTATCGCGCTGCACTAACGATTCGGGCACAAGTAACTAAAGTCACGCTTTTTTAGACCAATACATATTGATTTTGTCACTATATGCATAAGTGGAGTTAAGATTATCAAAGGTATATTCTTTCTCTGCGAAAAAGTATTCGATCTAACACGACACGTAGAGTATAATTCAAGGTTGGCAACGTGCTCAGAGAGTATACTGAATGCAGATCCAGATGAAAAAGATTCTTTAGAGGTTAAGCGGAAACAAAATTACAGGCGATGAAAAATTACAACTATACACCCAGTTCAATGACACCGTTGTCGTCCCTGCTCCTGCCATTTGAATTTGAGTATTAGAAAATGTTGGCTGTTCGAAGTCGTGTTTTGTTCTCTTTCAGAGAAAATTTGAATCTCTACAAGTCCAAAGACTCTAAGAAAGTTTTTATTTCTTTCTTCCGAGCAGCATCAAGGTCAAAAGAGTCATACGGTATAGAAGAAGACTGCACATTCTGTCTAATGTCAGTAATGGCGGCCAAGATGGACGGAAGTGAAATTGTTACGGATTTAATAAGGGAAACCCTATATGTACGATTTGCTTTTAAATATGCCCGGTTTGTCACGATCATGTACGCAAAGACTCGAACGGGGAACAGCAAGTCTTTCAGAATTGTAGAGTCTCGAACAGTGAACAACGCATATCACACGAGAGACACAGAAGTCAGACATGCATACTTCTGTAATTCCACGAAAACATGTCAAGCTGAGCATGATATGCCTCAGAAAAGTACAATCGACTTGTTGTTCACAGTGACATTACCTAATAATGGCTGTGCTGAAAGATCACGTTGTTGTGTAGGTATATTTTTTTTGTAATTGCATTAATAGGTTTCATGTTGGTTGTTCGAGTGATCTCATTATTTAACGCTGCTATCACACTTGGTAATCTTGCAACCCATTCGCGAGATCTCGTATCCTGAATAAATTCCTTCGCGTATTGATATCCAAATAACCGCTCAGCGAGTGTTCGATTAAATCGTTCAACAATTGCCTGATCACGATGAATTGCAGTATGTCCTCGTCGTATTTTGGTATTATGTTGTTTCATCAACGATGATACTGGACCGAGAAATTCTTTGCCAGGATCAACCTGTAGCAGCTGTGGCCATCGTAGACCACCTCGTTGATAAATTCGTTTAAGATGCTGTTTTCGTTGATAGCGGTTCTGCATCTTTATATCTACTTGCAACGTCAATGACAGTTAACGCGTACTTGTACGTTTGTCAACGTACAGTATCATGTGGTAAAAACAGAATATCAGCTTGATGAACTTCATTAGGAACACTAACATCGAAATGTGCAAAGTGAATTTGCTTAGGTGGTGGTGGGTAAATTTGCCATATTACCTGTTTGGATAACCACGCTTTAGCAGTAGAATGTTTAACCGCTGCTGCATCAGCAAGTTTACTAATTGCTGCTTCACCTTTCCAGTATCCAATTGGGGAATAATAAATCGATTCCATTTTATATATTACCAGCTCCTAGCGCTAATTTACCTTTCATCGCGGATCTTACTAACCAATTAGCTAATTTTTCTTTGATATTTTTATTTTTTATAGAATCTAGCGCATGAATTAATTTCACATCTGCAATATGCCTATGTTGTAGGTCATTGCTTTTATACGCAACATCATGAGCATGGCATGCTTTATCAATAGCGTTTATTGGTTCCTCGCCTGGTTTTGGTTGATCCTGATTATCAAGCCTGATATCGAGTCGAGTACCAGGACCGCAATAATTATATCCTGGTAGATGTTTTTCTCCTGGGTATTTGGCCCACGGAGTTCCCGGTAACTTTGTTAATCTTGCTGCAATATCACCTCCCCGTTGCTTTTTTTTCACTTGACTTTGGCTTTGACCTTGATTTTGGTTTTGACTTTGGTTTTAGTTTTTCACCTGACTGCACTGACTTGTCAATAGAGATAAATTTGAATTTCTTCGTACCACACCGCGTACACTTACCCGTAACCGCTGATTTGTTATTTTTTGTGGTAATAGTTGTTAATGTATCCGTCGCTGTACGCGTCCTGCACTTCACACAATATAAATCCATAGATATTTTATATAGCATGGATATAATTGATTTCTCAGCGACAAGAAAACGAGAACCTGTCAAACACCATCCTGCGTTACCGAATTCAATTAGAATGATAATAATAGGACCATCTGGAACTGGAAAGACACAGTTATTACTTAATCTTATAATGAGATGGTTAAAATGGGATAAATTGTATTTGGTAGCCCCGTCAGTTGATGATCAACGATGTTATGATGTGCTCAAGGATTTTAATGAAAACGCGCGATTACTGGACGACGATGTTATCAAGTTTATAACCGATATTGATGAAGCACCATCAGTAGATTCCATAGACGGATTTATTAATAATTTGGTTGTTTATGACGATGTTATGCTTGATAAACAAACAAACCCAGCTAGGATTTTTCTCGAGGTAGACATAAAAACACTGATGTCATTTATGTTACTCAACGATACACACAAATACCAAAAGTGATCGGAGATAACTGTAATATTTTAGTTGTGTTTAATGGAGTTGATACACACACGATGAGAAATATTCATCTAACTTGGTGCAGCGGTGACATGGATATAATTAAATTTAAAAACTTCTTTTCACGAGCACAAGCTACTCCGCATGGATTTATAACAATAAATTTGCACGATCCTAGAACAAGATATCGTATTGGACTTGATAACATATTTGGATGAATAGCAGCAGAGAGGGTGTAAATTTAATTAAACAGATATCATTAATATAATGCACAATTGTTCATGGTTGCTTCAGGGGACTACCAATATATGTAATAAAAGATGCCGTGGAGAATATTGCAAGAAACATAATTACATTATATCAAAAAATCCATCTGCTGGTCCACGACGGTGTGTTGGATGTAACAACGGCGTTAGAGGATTATATCAGATTTGTGCAAATTTCGATATAGAAGTTTAATGATATATTATAAAAATAGAAAAAAATAAACCCCAAAATAGAAAAACCACCAACAGAGATAGAGTATTACTTGAAGCATAAAACAAATGAAGATTTTCAATAGCAGTAGAGAGGGTTCGACTACAATTTTGTTTAGTCAATCCCGATGTAGTAGATGTATGACCTATATGAAGGTCACATATTGTTTTTGGTAAAAAAAAAGACTGACCGTTCCTTACAGTGGTCTGTTCACCCTCTCTGCTGCTACAGCAGTAAGAAGGAATACCAAAATTTAATTTCAATTTTTCAAAAATAAAGAGTACCTACATTGTATCAAATACTAATAAAATAGCGCATTAGAACATGAGGGATTTATACGGTGCGAAATTGTATTCAAAACAAAAATCCATAAGAAATATCAACACAAATCGAAAAACATAACATTTAAACAACACATAGGTACACATCAAAAACGTGATAAGACTTAGATAAAGTCCTTACTGGGTACGAAGGTTATGCAGGCCTGGCCCTAGGATGTGTGGAACCCAAGGCAGCATGCGGGGCCCAAGGCAGCAAGCGATGAGCGCGAGACCCCAAGCAAAACATTGCATGGCCAGACAGCTCCGGGCCCAAATCAGTTGCCTCGTTCGCCTTGTCCTAGGACCGGGCGTGAAGTTATGTAATCCGTTCTTTTATGGTCTGGCGTTTACTCAGACGGATGCAAAATAGAGAATATATTGTATGAATGTTTAGAACGCTATTGGAACTATTAATTTTAGGACAGCACCAGTTGTCGCTGTAGTAGCTTTTAAAACTACTAATTTTAGGACAGCACCACCTGTAGCTGTAGTAGCTATTGGAACTATTAATTTTCGGAGAGCACCAGCTGTAGCTGTAGTAGCTATTGGAATTATTAATTTTAGGACAGCACCACCTGTAGCTGTAGTAGCTATTGGAACTATTAATTTTCGGAGAGCACCAGCTGTAGCTGTAGTAGCTAGTGGAATTATTAATTTTAGGACAGCACCACCTGTAGCTGTAGTAGCTATTGGAACTATTAATTTTCGGAGAGCACCACCTGTAGCTGTAGTAGCTATTGGAACTATTAATTTTCGGACAGCACCAGCTGTAGCTGTAGTAGCTAGTGGAATTATTAATTTTAGTCTTGCCCTGAGACGTAGTTTAATATTGATCAATTCTTTACCATGCGAATATTTTCAGGTGTTTCTTGTTTATATTTTGAAGTTTAATCTAACCTCATAAGTTTAAATTTGTCTACTTCATTTTGTAACTTATTTCATTTCATGACCATCTGTTTCATTTGTAATTTCTTTTTTCAAATGTTCTGTCCATTTTCGTGATGTTCGAGTTATATGTAAAAGGTTTTGTGTTTCATATTTTTACATCAGCTACATTACAGTATCTTCCTCTGGATGTGATGTTTATTCACCTCTAATGTCTCGATACATACCCGAGTCATACTTGATTGTCCGATCGTTTATTCACCCCTAATATCTCGATACATACCTGAGGCATACTTGATTGTCCGATCGTTTATTCACCTCTTATATTTCCATACATACCAGAGGCATACTTGATTGTCCGATGGTTTATTTACCCTTAATATCTCGATACATACTTGAGGCATACTTGATTGTCCGATCGTTTATTCACCCTTAATATCTCGATACATACCTGAGGCATACTTGATTGTCCGATGGTTTATTCACGCTTAATATCTCGATACATACCTGAGGCATATTCGATTGTCCGATCGTTTATTCACCCCAATGTCTCGATACATACCTGAGGCATACTTGATTGTCCGATTGTTATGTGTAAACCAGATGTCTTAATATTTCCACCAATTTAGTTCTGCGTTAATAGTTTTCTGTCACTCTGCTTGTTAGATAATCGAATCAACTGACAAGAGTTACCACGTCGTCGCATTGAATTTGATCCTAGTTTGGTGCTGCATAGTCAATATCATAAGCATCGTCGTCGTCATTTACATGATTATCGTTGTCAAAGAGTTTTTCTAATTCTTTTCTGATTTTCCGCCAATTATTATTCATAAAAGTACATAAGAAAGGTCGCTATTTTCCGATCCATTTTACGGAGATTTCTTGAAAAATGGACAAATCTTTTTCTATTCAAGAAAAAGATAACAAAAGCCCCATTTCTACGGAAAGTGAAGCTGACCATATATAGTAAATAGAACAAACAAAGAGACAACTTGTAAAAATGTATGAGAAACAAATGAAAAACGCATGAAACCTTTGTAAATGCAATAGTTGCAAAACACTACCAAATCAGTTTCAAATGTGATAATTAAGAAGCGACATCATTAAGTTTCTCCCAACTGACCATTTGGACAGTTTACGACGTTTGACCGAAATATTTTATGTTAGTTTTATCATTTCAGCTAACTTTGTTTAATGTCTTCGTCGAGTGAAATCATTTTCAGGCATATATATGCAAGAGCAAAACTGATACAAAAGAAAATCTAAAAATACTGAAAAAGAACTTAATTAATAAAATGTGTACTGGCTGCTTTGCTATTGATTCATTTGCGTCTTTCACCACACTGCCGACAATAGTCTTCATTACAGAAATATGTGTCTTATAAAATGAAGTGTCAAAGAGTAAAGAGATTAGATAATATTATTAAAATATCTCTTTTATGATTAAATTAACCATTCTGAATGAGCAACCCATTGTCTTGTGCTGTTCTTTCTCTTTCCTTACTTGCATTTTCGAATGTTTGAATCTGCTTTGAATGGCTATCGCGTATATAGTATTTATCCAAGGGGTGCTCACCAGTTATTATGTACGTTTGAGAGAGTGACGCATGTAAGGTGAAGTTGTTTGCGTTTAAAACATGTATAGTGGAGAGAATGTTGGCATGCCTCTATGCTACTTTTGATGTAATGTGGCTGACATTTCTTTGGATATTGTACTTTTGGAAATTGTACATGATTTAAGCACACTGCTAACTGAAATGACTGCTCCCTTGTGCTCAAAATAATCACCCTGAAATAGGCTAAAGTACACTATCCGTAGCAGCTATTAAAATAGGGAAAATGAATTTTGCCAGAATAGAAAATACCAGATACTGAAAGTGCAATGAATGAATTACCAAATATATAAAATGTAAAAGAAAAAAAAGGTTATCAGAAGTGAAAATCATCTAGTGGAGCTAGCACTATTTTGAAAGGTGAACATCTGGAGTAAGAGTGAGCTCTTTACTCTATAAGCCATATTGCTCCCATCAATCATACATCAGTATAAAGGGAATTAAAGGTTATTTTAGCTATACCTATTAAAGATGTAAAATATCTTTTTAAATAGCCAGTATAACGACGGAGAAAAGCCGGGGAAAATCTTTTGAAATATTTCTTTTCTTAACCTGGATCATAGAAATCAAAAGAGTTACACGGAATATCATGACCGATATAAGGGACATAGTCCCAAAACATGTTCAGTTTCCTTTTTTAAATTTATTTACCTTTTGTATACTTAGTCATTTACAATAAAGCAAAAATTGATGATACATGTAATATCTTTAATGACATGTCGGACCTTATGTTCTGCCTCAATGCTTTCAAATTCTACTTATGTTGTTAATTATCGCGTAGCATCTGACAGATGGTGTCATATCAATTTTTGCAGCTTGTTTATTTGGTCTGAAATAACGTTGTTTCTTAGCAGAACAATCTGCATCCAGTTTTAGAAGATGTTGGATTTAACAAGGAAATATCAATAAAATCACAACAATAAAAGTCAAATGATGATATGCTCAAACGTTTTCAGCTCATAAATAAAAAGATATTGATTTAAAATATATTAACTCTGTCTATTAAGCAGAATTTAAATCTGTCATCGCACGTGCGAATAGCATTCTTTGAATGAAGCTGTTTATTATATCATCTCGTTCACAATCATTGCTGGACATTACAGAAACTGTATGCACACATTTCCCATTTACAGCAAGTCTTTCATAATCTCATTGTACATGGACATTTACACCGAATCTTAATTAAGTACAGGCAGTTGAGTCAACGATACACACTAACATCAAAAAGCTAATTAATTATATTGGCTTAAACATCACTGACCTACACAACTAGGTAATAGCTAACAGCTAAATATAAAATTGTAGGCTACAATGGCAAAATCCAAGCAAAGAAGATGTTAATTGAAACGTACAACTCTGCTGGGAAAGTTGCTGCATAAAAATGATTTAAAAGAGATAACTGTAAAAGAAATATGGCTGCGGAGACCGGTTTACTTTTTCGACTCCCAGCAATCAGTGAGGTTGTGTCCACAAAAGACGTTATGTTGAACCCCGTTACTGGTTGCAGATTCTCGCGAATCCAAGCCCAGCAATCGGGACAGCTGACCACCCCACCAGGTTTCCAACCATTCCCGAAGCTGTCACACAAACAAGCACCTGTAATACAGATCGCGTTGATGGTGTTGGTGAATTGGCAGATATTGGTTTGATGCAATAATTATCTATAGTCTTGTCATAACCAAAGTATAACAAAGGGAAATATAAATCAAGGGAAATAACTCCAATATATGTCTTGTCTACCATACGATACTTGGCATGTTGTGCCTCTGCTGCGCATTATCTAATGACTGTCTGTCTATATTTTTACTTGTATTGCATCATCTCTGTACTTTAAAAGCAAAATTTATTGTTGTAAAATTATTTCATTTTAATGATATTACATGGTTGTGATATGGAATGAATAGGGCATTGATAATATTTTTTTTCCATTAATTGTCTGTGCGTGTCTGTGTGTGTGTGAATGTTTTTCAAGAAATAATTTGCCCAGTCTTGTAATAAAATAATAATCACCACATCCTAGCTGGATATCTTACATAGAAAACAGTAAAGTGTTTACTGTTGTGTCAATGTAAGTGGTATGAGTGGATTGATAATCAAACAAAAGAGTTTTTTCTTGCGACGTCATTTATTTATTTGCTGCTGGGGTTGTCTTGATTTGACATACATCCATATGTCGTGATGTTTTGATTGTTTCTTGTATATCTTAATTTGTCTAAATACCTCATTTATATACAGAAATGTATCCGTGTGATCCTTTTCATTTATAGTTCAAAAATAGATATTACAAATTCTGCTAGCGCTTCTTTTGATTTCTGTGAAATAATACCCTTAATTCATTCTCAAGTTTTATAACTTTGCCAGAATTTGTTATTTTGTTATGTAATATCAGGAGTCATTCATTAATACTTGGATTGAGTGTGCGGATATTGGTTAAATTGTGAATGTGTCAGTGGATCCAATTTCGGCTGACCTTTTTAAAAATTCTATTGTTCGTGGGCTAAGCGCATGCTGCAAGTTTGCAATTTGTTATTGGGTTAGGAATATCTACACTTGTCCCTAAATTTCAAAGGAATATCTACACTTGCCCCTAAATTTCAAAGGAATATATACACTTGCCCCTAAATTTCAAAGAAATATCTACACTTGCCCCTAAATTTCAAAGGAATATATACACTTGCCCCAGAAATTTCAAAGGAATATATACACTTGCCCCTAAATTTCAAAGGAATATATACACTTGCCACTAAATTTCAAAGGAATATCTACACTTGCCACTAAATTTCAAATGACATTTACTGTGATAACAGGCATTTATAATAGCAGACTGTAAATCTGTAACAGGAAATTTTACATTTATAACATGAGACTGTACGTTTTGAAAAAGAAAACTACATTTCGTAATAGGAGACTGTACATTTTGTAATAGGAGACTGTACATATACGATTGGAAAGTGTACGGTTGTAATAGGAGACTATATTTACGATAGGAAACTGTACGGTTGCAATAGGAGACTTCATTTTGTAATAGGAGACTACATTCTGTAATAGGAGACTGTACATTTACGATAGAAAACTTTACGGTTGCAATAGGAGACTAAATTTTGTAATAGGAGACTGTACATTTACGATAGGAAACTGTACGGTTGCAATAGGAGACTAAATTTTTTAATAGGAGACTGTACTTTTACGAGAGGAAACTACGGTTGCAATAGGAGACTATATTTTTAATAGGAGATTGTATATGTACAAGATGAGATTGTTCTTTTTGTAACTGGAGACCGTACAGTCCATGCATTAAGCATTTTGTACAAATGTACATGCAATAAATATATTCACGAATATGAATCCAACACTTATGAAAATAGTTTGTTGTAATTTAAGTAAACTTGTAAGTATGTCCAAGAAGAATATCTTACTTACGATTGACACTTGTTGTCCTCTTTAGTGGTTGCGTACTTCTAGGTAATTTAATTACGTAAGTAGCTAATAAACACATAAATAAATCTAACTTCTTGAGGGCCTGGGGCGTATAATGGGATTTATGATACGTTGATATAAATAGTTTACAAACTAACGATAAGAATTTGGGAACTTGATGTGCCTCTTTTCTTGATGGCAATTTTATTTCGTTTTGGTGACTGAATATTTTATGAAAAAGATGAATAATATGTGCCTGTTTAAGTTTATAATTAAAGTTTTAAAGATAATTTACCCTCCAACCAGAAATACCCCTGTGATTGTTTTTTTCTCGTCAGCAACAGGATGTGTATATGCCTTGGGCGATGAGCATGTAGCATGACGGACGTTAAAGACACGCCACACTGATTTAAACAAGTTATTTGACAAAATGCGGCTACGGTAATCAAGGTAAACAACGTAGTTGAAGAAAGAAATGTTTCCGAAGACTCCATGATTTAAAAAAGTCTTGAGAAATCCTTACCTCCAGTTTAGATTTAATGAAATAAATCTTTATTCCACAACTTAACCTGCACAGTTTGATAACTTCAAAATGTTGGTACAAACTACCTGATTGATAGTATATATATATATATATATATATATATATATATATATATATATATATATATATATATATATATATATATATATATATATATATATATATATATAGTTGGTCTTTGATGAGGGAGATTGGCACTTTAAAAAAATAAGTTTTGGCATAAAAATGCAGCTGTATAATTATATAACAAAGTCGGTCCTGATGATTTACACCAGCAGCAGAGGGGGCGAACAGACCGAAACTATTTTCATGACAAACCCCTCCAGGAAACTATTCCTCGATAGAGGGCTTATTTCGACGAAATAAACCCTTCTATTCAGAATACAGGACAAAAAAAAATGTCCCCGATCCCTCGAAGAGTTTCCAGGGACAACCCGTGTTGAGTTTGCACTGCCCAACTTGGGTTACTTTAAATAAATCTGAAACAGTTTCCCTGGCGATGCTAGCATCGCTCGCGGGGTCCGTCATTGAAAAATCCATGGGTCGGGTCCAGCCCCTCTGCTGCTCTACGAAATGAGTTTCCAAGGAAAAACATTTTTATGTTAGCGGAATTAAATCATTGACAAATAAATAATGGCAAATATTGGAGAAGCACATACGACTAGATTAGCTCGAGAACGTCTCGAAGCAATTCAGAAATTTCTTCCTATCCGTGATAGTGTCAGACAAAAATTACAACTAAGACAGCAAGCACGGGAAGGCTTTGCAGAATCCGCGGAGGAATTATTTAAACCCGTTACCAAAGCTACTGAGAAAGTTACAACTGTCATCAAAGAAGATCTTCTTCCGGTATCAAAACAAACTGCGACGCAGGCTGAAAAAATAGCAAGAAGAACTAAACAGACAAAGAAGATTTTACGAGATCTTCCAACTGATATCGCTGCGGCTCAACCTCCGCCTGTCGGTGAAGAAATACTTGAGGGTACTGACGTCGCCGCCGGGGGAAAACCAAAACCAGTAGGAGAAAACGTAGAATTAGCTGCAAGATTTAAGAAAGGTGTTGTCGAAGATATTAAAAATTCTAAACCAGAAGAATTAGTTAAAAAAATATTAGCTAGTATGTTTAATAAATCTAGAATTTTAAACCCCCCTCATGATAAAATAAATGATGATAATCTTATCAAATGGATATATCGAATACGCACAGATAAACCGCAGGCTAGAGATGATGATTTAGAGTATAGAATTCTTGATGAAGAAGTAAAAAAATGTTATAACGAGCGAATGAAACAAATAGGACAAAAACAACCCGTCGGGTATCAACTTCCTCCACCTCAGCAACAACAGCAACAAGAGCAACAACTGCAGCAGCAGCAACTAACTAAGAAGCAAAAAAAACAACAGCGACAACAACAACAGCGACAGCAACAACTTCGGCCGCAATCTCCAGAGGAGGAATCTTACGACGCATCAGTCGCTACTGGTAGTGGTCTTGGTGGTCACATTATTTGTCCTGATAATATCATCAATGACGTATCACGGTTGGAAGTTCTCATCGGAGGAAGACGTGCCGGAAACAACTCTCCGGAAATTATAAATGAAGCCGCAGATATCTGTCAGAGACTATTTCAGCGTGGCATTATGGATATCGGCATCTACCGGGGGCTCATTGATGAACTCGCGGATGGTTACTACAGCGACTAGCAAATTTAGTTAGAGAAACAATAATTAAATAAAATGATCGTGCACAATTCTCAACCTAGACACGCTAGTGTGTTACCAGTCCGCGTAGTGAACTCGCGATTACCAGTCTACAGAGCAACCTACGGAGATGGTCTCGGTGATACAGTTACTGGTTTGTTTTCAAGAATAGCCCCTAAGGTGTTACCGATTGCAAAACAATTGTCGATGAAAGCTATTGATGTTGTCAAGGATAAAGCCCTTGGATCTGTTGGTGATCTCGCCGGGAAGGCATTCGCGTCAATCAAGGATAGACTGTTACGGTTAACTCGTAGATCAAAAAAACCGCCACCGGTGAAACTGGCCAGTACTGAACTTATGCCCGCGGACGTCAGTAAAGTAATAAATCAGGCTGCCAATCAAAAACTTGCAGAGCTTGTAACCCAAACACCCGAACAAATAAATACAAGCCTGATATCAGGAAGCGGATTTCGTTTTAGAAGACGATAATTTTATATAAAATGTTTAAACCTATATCTGATCCAGCGTTCGACATGGATGCACCAACACTAAAAGATGAGTCCGTGCGCGATTATCAGTATTATTCTTATGAGGCAACAGTACCTAATCAACGCGGACGAATTGAATTACGAGTCCAGGATACAAGTAGATATTTCCTGCCCGCTGAAGCATTTCTTGAAGTCACGGGTGAACTTGTAACAGATGTTGCCGCTAATACAGCATACGGAGCTAATGTTCGAGTTGGTTTTGTTAACAACGGTATCATGGCGCTGTTCAAAAGTGCTTCATACAGCATTGACGGAAGAGAAATTGAAATAATTCAGGATAATGTTGACGTTGCTACAACAATCCTGGGATTAGCGAGATACTCAGATGATTACACTAGATCAGCTGGTCCGACTATGATGTTCGCTAAGGATAATTCTGATCATCCTGAACACAGATCTACTATTCAAGTACAAACAGCACAAGGCACTGCTGTAAACCCACAACCGGCTGGATTTGCGGCCAGGCCAGGTGCTGATTTTTCAATATTAAGGCCTAGTCCAGATTACAATTTAGGTTTTGCTACGCGTAAATTAATGTTATCAGGTGACCGCAGGAGATTTTCATGCGCAATTCCACTGTCTCACATCTTTGGATTTTGCAGACATGTCAGAAGGGTTATTTTTGGAGCCAATCATACAGTTGTACTTAACCGAAAAAGTGATGACGTTGACGCCATCTGGCGAGAAGACGGTGTTGCTGGTGGTAAAGTAATATTATTCAAGCTTGCTTTGTGGATGCCAGTGATGTCCCCATCGATCACTGAAGAGCAACGGTTACTCTCTTTCATGGACACAGGCGGTAAATCACTGATATCGTGGTTAACAACAACAACAGATTCCATTCAAGGTGCCGGTCTCGGGCAGTTTACGTGGCATATATCATCACAACAGGGAATATCAGCGCCGCGACATATTTTTGTTGCACTCCAGCAAAATGCGAGGTTGACTTCCCAACTACAGAGTCATATGATATTTGACAAACTTGCTGTCTCTGAAGTTTCGCTGCGAATAAACGGACATCAAGAACCATCCGAAGATATAGTGATAGATTTTGAAAACAATCAGGTCGCGCGTGCGTATCATCGTTTGATGACATTTATGGGACGTGATCAAAATATTGATACCGGGTTGCAGATATCACAACTGGATTTTACAACGCTGTATCCGATTTATTACTTTTCGCTGGAACATTTGGATCTAACCAGACAATCTGTCGTTGATATACACTTCAAAGCTCGTGTAGGTGAGTTTCCCCTCGGCCCGCCTGCTGGTTTTAGAGCTGTCGCGGTTATACTCTCCGATAAAGCAATGCTGCTTGAAGGTGTTGGCGGACGAATGAGAGTTATTGACGCTCCAGTAGAAAACATATAACAATTAGATTAGTTTCTGAAATATAATGTCATACAGTCACGTTAACGTCACCTTGACTTCCGGTCAGACAAAGAAATTGCAATCGAAGAACGCAAGCACATGCGGGACATCAATAACACTAAAACGAGATCAGATTACTGGCGGTCCAAACAAATTGTCGTTGACTAATACTCAGATTAAACATTTTAATAAGGCACTAACAGCAAAAACCGGTGTCCGACTTAATTTCTCTGCTGCAGCTATCAAGGACATGACTAAAACCGGTGGAATATTTCCTCTTCTCGCAGCAATACCGGCGTTGATTGCCGCGGCAGCACCAGCCGTAGCAAAGGCAGCAGCACTTGGTGCAGTTGGAACCGCAGCTGGAATGGCACTTAAAAAGGCAACCGGAAATGGATACAAAAAAAAGGGACGCGGTCTAAGACTACCAGGAACTCCCGCATCATGGTATCCAAAAAATTTCTAACACTGAAACACAAAGTGTCCCCGATGTTGAAGCTTCCAGCTTCTAATTTTGATTTACTCGATGCTGTTAAAAAAATTGCGTATAAAACATTTCAGAGGTGTATTCATGCGAGATCAATTACCGACGCGGCCGAATAATCCAGAAACTGGCATTATCAATCTCGACAACAAAGACGGTCCTGGAACTCACTGGGTTGCTTACGCGATCGATCCACGTGGAATTATTTATTTCGATTCGTACGGTTTAGCACCGCCAGTTGAGTTTCTCAGGTATGTCCGCGGAGTGCCTCGCACTCTCAACAGCAGATTTTATAATGTTCCAGTGTGGCAGTCGACGCTACCAACACAAACATTAGTTGATCCGCCCATTTGCGGAAATGAGGTTTTAAATGTTCTTGATGCAATCTCAAGAAATCCAGCAACGTCTCCGCATCGAGTAGTGCATGAATATACCGCATCGAGAAACGCTAGCGTTTCCAATGCTAGGCATTTTCATGCTCGCATTTGAAAAACAGCAATAAGAATAATGGTGGATATTTACGGAAGACCTTTCACACGAGGAGGTAAACCAAGCACAGATGCTGATCTCTCAAAATATGCGACCCGAGATGAAGTCGATAATCTTTTGAATATAGCTGGAGTTGACCCAGATGAAGTTGCTATTTTCCAAGACAAGCAAGGAAAACTAAAAACTAGCAACATCAAGTGGAATGATATAATTCGCAGAGTTCTTGGAGCTACCAAGGATAACTTCGTTGCATTTAGTGATGGCGGCCGGATCAAGGACTCGAATATATCAATCGCAAGCATCAAAGACAGTATTGATAAAGGTGTTGACAAGTGCGTGAAAAAAGACGGCGACGTAATGACCGGCGAACTCAGCATGAACGGCAACAAAATAACCGTTTTAAAAAATCCGGAAGGTCTCGAAGATGCCGCAAATAAACAATACGTCGACGCGCAGTACAAACTCGTTGTTGGCCTAGTCAGCGACAAAGTAACAAAATCCGGCGACGTAATGACCGGCGAACTCAGCATGAGTGGCAACAAAATAACCGCGTTAGCGAATCCCGAATCCGACCAGGATGCGTCAAACAAACAATACGTGGACATCGTCAACGGTAAACTAAATACGCTGCGTGCAGAGTATGATGTTCACGTGGGCGCGTTTACAAGACTTCGAAGAAACTTCGCAAAAACTGATGAGGCCGTGGATAAGTTCTTTGGGACTCCTCCAGTCGTCGGTGTAAACCTCACTGATATCAAGACCGACATTAACACGATCAAACAAACACAGCACGATATCGTATCGGGTATTCCTGATATCGTTAACAAAACCAGTTTGATTAAAGTTCCCACTGGAGTTACTCCCGGGCATATCACCAACATCGTATTCACGGTATCATCGGGATTCGCAACATGGTCACGACAAAATAACACTATCAAATATACAGCAACAGCCACCGGTGTTTACAGGTTGTCTGTGTTTTCAGCCGCTAAATTTGAAATCTTCACAACATATCCTTGGAGACATTCCACCGATAAGTATTCGGGGGTTTGCACTGTAATACTAAACAGCGGAACCGAGGAAACATTTATGCTTGAAGCCGAGGACGATAGTTTAACAGCAACATCTTACTGGTTTTGTTTGGAATTCGTCGCTGCAACGCCTCAATTGGTTACCGCGTAATTGAAAATCGGCAGCGATTTTTAAATAAATGTCAACGTTGAAATCCGAAGGATTTCCAGATGCTCAACAATATCGATACAATCAAGTCCGTGAGTGGCAATCTGAGTTAAAAACTGTCATCGAAGTAACCAGTCAAAAAGTAAAAAAATACCGCAGACGCATAACAGTGTTAGACGTTATGGTTTATTCAGTATCCGCCGTTGTTGCATCCGCGGGAGTAATACTATCAGCGGTCACTCCGGTAACTGCAGCAGTCGCCGCCACGATCTCTGTTTGTGCGACCACAACCACGGCAGGAGTTTTCGGCATCATAGCAAAAAAAATATCCTCGTGTGCTAACACAAAATTACACGATTACACGACAAAATTAAATACAGCCACGACCGCATATCAGAAATTATCATCGCTGATATCATCATCGTTAGACGTGCAAAGTAGCGACGCTACGTCGATATCAGATTCTGAATTCAAACTAATGTCAGATGCGTACAATGACTATTTGAAAACTAAACAAATAAATAATGTCAACGGAACTGCTTCAACAAATAGTCACAAACACAACACCGGTAAGGACCACAATGATCTCAGTGTCCTCGACGACACCAGAATTCGGTATTAATTTTCGAACTCCAATTCCAGTGAGTGAAATCGCATTAGCAAAGCTCAGTGTGTATCACAGCTGGCCTAATGTCAGAGCGGCATTATTTGGTGGTCAGCAGCCAAATAATTCGTTTGTGTTTTCGTGGAAAAGCAAAGCCGACTCTGACGAATTCGACTGGGATACAATTACGCTACCCACTGGGAGTTATCAGATCGAAGAAATCAACAATGAGATACAACGCCAAATAAAACGAATCACCGGCAAGGAAGCCAAAATATCTGTGACCGCGCACGAACCAACGCTGTCTGCGGTCATTGAAATCTCAACACCGGGATACGCCGTGGATATTTATAAAAGCTCAATCAGGTCCGTATTAGGATGGCCACGAGAACGACCCGAGGTCCCCCCGAGTCCACCCCCACCTGTGAAATCGGATTTTGAGACCACCAAGGAAGAAATACACGACCTCGCGTACAGCAATTATTTTTCCCTTGCAAATAGATTACTAACAAAAGAAAAGAAAAGAAAAGGAAATCTTAGGTCACCAAATGATATATTTAATTTTTGGAGAGTCGAGGTTCCACGTGATGATGGAACCAACATTGCAGATATTTACAAATTTGATGATATAGAATCTAAATTTTTTATTCCGATCAAGACCGAACATCAACAACAGCTACAATTGTTGCGAGTATATTTTCAAGATTATATTTCTGATTTAACAAGTGGAACTGCAAGCAGTTCGGGAACTGGAAACGCTAGCGTTTCTACAAGCAGTTCTCGCGATAAAATTATCACAACCATAGAAAAACTAAACAAACTCGCATCCGCGATGGAAATCATAAATCTAAAAATGATTCAGTTGTTGTTGGATCTCGGGGATCCGGATGCGTTTAAGGAGGATCCTCGGAATGTCTTTGGGGAATATGGACAGCAAACTAGATTAGAATTTGCAACTAAATACGGTATTCAAGTGAAGGATATTCCAAATTTTAAATTTCCTGGATATAACGCGCCCACGCTGAGAAAATCAGTCTCTGATCTCATCGCGGAATCTTTCGAAGATATTTCTGCCACGTACACGCGAACAAAACCACAACCTGTTATTTTAAGACACGACAACAGTACAGCATCCGATGGCAGACACATCTCACCCGGGATCGTAAATATCACAGATGTTATTGCGGTCAATCTTGTATGTGACGTCATCGACGGTAGCTACAGCGCATCAGATAATACTACACCCCAACAGGGGTTTATCCTATATACGTTCACACCAAAAGACCCCCCTGGTTTTCTGATTGTGCAAGAACCAATCAATCCTGTCTATCTACGGTGCAATAATCCGTGGTTGTCAACGATAAATTTCAAACTCACCGACCAACGGGGGAATTTGTTGGACCTGCGTGGCGAGACTGTGAGTATAAACCTGTTGGTGAAGTCTTAGGACTTCTCTGGAAATGCAAAGCATTTCTGGAAATGCAAAGCATTTCTCACGCTAGCATTTCCACATTTAAAAAATTACAGTTGTGTATAATGCACGAGTATATCCATGTCCGAGTTCGCGTACATGACAAACAAATTCTCAACGCGGCAATCAGGACCGCATTTGGAACCGCTGGCGTTTCTCCGGAACAGTATTCGGAACTTGACACTGTCGAGTTCCCCGTCGGAATAGTCGTTGACGAGTACGGCAACGAAGACTTCTTGTTGACACGGCCACAACAAGAACAGTTACAGAAGTATCACACGATCACAGTTTTTTGTGACCAAGAACACATCATGAACTATTCTCATTCGTGTATTGATGCTGAAACACTCAAGCAAATCCTGGAACTCAAAGAGTTCTGAGAAATCTAAGGACTTCCAGAGAAGTCCCTTGGACTTCCAGAGAAGTCCCTTGGACTTCCATGGCAATCTCAGAAATCAGAGATTTCCACGATTGCTCAGAAATGTTTCACATTTCCACAGTAGAATTTCAAAGACAAAAAAAAAATAATACTTTTTTTTTACCCTTGGAAACTCACAATGGGGGGATCAAAGCATTTCTCAAGTCAAAGACTTCCAACGCTAGCGTTTTTACGTTAGATTTGAGAAATGCTTTGCATTTCCTGAGAAGTCTCTTGGACTTCCAACGCTAGCGTGGATGAGAAGTCAGAGACTTCCAGAGAAGCCCCTTTGACTTCTGCGTCGGAATTCTTTATTTGACTTTTTAACAATCTCACTCGGGAGTTAATTAATTTTCGAGTCTCATACTCGTGTGATAGTGTAAGACGAATACTTTCAACTGCACGCGTCAACGGAATAAATTCAGATACCTGTTCGTGGGTAACTGTGGCAAGTGATCTATAAATGCAATTTTGCAGCATTTTAATGAACCTGTATCTCGCAGCAAGAGTATTTTTCTTCCCTGATAGCTCATTCAAGGATTCAAAATCTGACATAATTGTTTCAGCGTCTGTTAAAATATTAAAACCCCGCTGCTTCAATTTTTGAATTTCATCAATTACGATATTTATATTTTCGTAATTCATATATTATAACCATTTTTTTTATCTAACTGAGAAGTCATTGACTTCCATGGCAATCTCAGAAATCAGAGATTTCCACGATTGCTCAGAAATGTGAAACATTTCTCATGTTTGCATTTCTGCGTCTTTGGAGACGCTAGCGTCTTTGACTTCCAAGTTGTCGACGTAACAAAATGAGATTTTTTGTTTTAGTCGTTTTGAAAATGCTGTTTTGCGGATCCCAGCTGCGACATTCTGTACAGAAGGTGGACAAATATCGAAATACCTACTGGCGGCGTTTATTGATGGAAATACTATTTCGTCGCCGGTAGTTACGTTCATGGATTTGATAGCTCTTACAGTTTTTTTACCACGTCCTGTTTTACCCGACCGGCAGTTCTTACTCTGAGTGACCACGCGAAGATTGTTTATAGAGTTATCAAGTATGTTACCGTTAATGTGATCAATGACAAAACCCTTAGGGATCACTCCAAAGAAACATTCATAGACGAAACGATGACATAAATACCTCCCTTTGGTAACAGTAAATCTTAAATAACCAGCATTATCAACTCCACCAACTGGTCGTCTTCGCGTGCAGTGTCGTACTATGCCATCTCGGTTTGCCTCATAATTTGGAATAGTTGGATGTGCAACAAATTCTTGTTCGGGAACAAATTCTTGTTCGGGGACGAATTCTTGATTCATTATACTATAAGCAAATCATTTGTCTAATTCATAATTTGCCTGAAAACTTATTTATGTAATCACGCTCCGAGAGAGTGTTCGAGGCTGGATTTTTTTTATCATAATACCGTTTTAGTTCTCGATAGCGTTTTCCACCACACGCTGAACATAATTGCGTTTTTCCTCGTACTCCAATGCCGCATCTGATACACGGTATCGGTCCTAGACTCCCACCGCGGACCTGTTGAGCATGTTGTCCACAGTATTCGCCTCTGCAACGTCTGTTACACGGCGCTGATGAATTTAGTTTGATCCACTTGCATGAGTGCGCTTGCATTTCCAGAGAAACTCTTTGAGTTTCCGTTCATTATATATAATATCTTTGTCTATTTAAATACTTGTCTTAATTATAATAATGAGTTTCTCAAGACTATCCAGAATAAAACCTGGAAATCTCCAATTTCCCCGAGGTCGATTTGATCTTGACCGATTAACCCCTGATCGACGACGACGAGAACTCGCAGCGGTAATTGGTGTTATCAAGAACGCCAAAGAAGAGTTTCGTCGTGATGGTGCCGCACATGTGTGGTCTTCGTATAAAATCATCCCCGAAACTCAAAGAGTTTCTCACGCGAGCGTTTCTAAGTCAGAGACTTCCAATGCCATCATTGATGGTACCATCAACGATACAATCGCGCGTAACATAATTAGGTATCTCGATGATAAAAAATATTTCATTCAGATAAAATTTATCGTTGGCGTCGACGACACGGAAACAGGTGAAACAACATGGATTATCAGAGACAAACTAGACCCTGTTCTTGATGCCCGACGGGGAAAAACCGTCGTCGTAACCAAAGACTCAAACCCGGGAGTACTTGTTGGGATTGATATACCGTATTATGCCAGAGCGTATCCTGTGACCGCAGTCATTTATGGAATTTATCCGATGAAGAAACCACGCGTTGATAAACTCGCCCCGATGAAGATGTCGGAGTCGTTGACGTCATCATTGACAGAGTCAACAGGGATAAAATCCCCAGGGTTGAATTGTGTAGCTGAGCGAGTAATGGAACATTTTAAAAATGCCGCGCGAGGAAACGGCCTAACACCGCTAAGACAGACTAAAATAACAGCGTGGGCGACACGAGTAGTGGATGAAGGAGCGTCAATAAATGATGTTGCCGAGCTCGAACGATTACTAAAATTTCCTATAACGGTTTCATCGTTGACCGGTGAGGTATTGTACAAGAGTAAATATGATTCCCGTGGAGCACCAATAACTATTATCGATCATAACAGTCACGCCTGGACTGACTCGGTTAGGATATTTCCTCGAGACCGTGTTGTAAAGTATTATCCGGAATTGGAAAATGCTAGCGGGGGAACCACTAGTGGTGAAACTCGAAGAGTTTCCATGTTTGATTTTATTTATCAGATAAGTAAAACCGATCCAGTGTCGGTGTGGTTATTCCGAAGTGACCTCGAGGGAGAGTTTGATCAGTTTGTGAAACCCAACGGGGAGGTATACAGAACTGCGGCATTACATCACGAAATGAAAAAACTCGCAGAGAAGTATGTGAGAAATGCTGGCATTTCCAGCACGAACACTGATACATTACTGACACAGTGTTTTACTGTCCCGGGTGTTGTCACGCATATAGCCCGAGAACGAAATTCATGGAGACCAACCCCGAAGAGTTTTCTCGAGGATATTCAACAGAGCTGTATCGAATACGGACACGGTGGTTTGTGGAATACCCAGTATGATCACCGCGATATGATATCCGTGGATATGACGGCGTGTTATCCAGGAAGTTTTCTTGGGCGCGGAGAATGTAGTGAGTATTTTAAACGGTTTGGTCATATTACAAGCTCGATGACAAGAGTTGCCATAAACGGACCATTGCCTGATTTTGACCTGACCGGGGTTGCTTGTGTGTCGTCGTTTAAACTCGCTACGGGTTTACATCCTGTGTGTTATGCTTGGTTTGGTAAACATTTCGTTGAGAAGCGATGGGCACCGATAGTGTTATTGCGATACATGCTTGACAGTCGAATACTGCTGTCGCTGACGGTCAGTGAAGCGATTATATGTTATTGTCGTCAAACCGAAGTTTGGTTGCCAACTCCGCAAGTCACCGTAGAAATTGAAAATTTCCGAGAATATCCAGAATCGTTTATCGACACTATCATCGAAAGAGCTCCCCGAACTGATGAAAGCACCGCAAAAGATCTAGGACGAAGAATAATAGGAAAATTTACTCAAGGTGGAGCGTATGATCATAAACTACATCATAGTCGATTAATCATGGACGAGGCCGAATTGGATCTTATTGTCGCTGATGCCGCCACGAATAATACGTTTTGTACCCGCGAAGATGTGTTTCTGTCAAACGGGGAAAAACTAGGGACTGTTTTTAGTTATATCGACGGAGAATCATCTCAGTACACACATTTGAGATCTTCGATGCTAGCTTATGTATCAATAAACCTATTGTCGATGATTAATAGGTTTCCCGTTGACGCAGTGAGAGTTGCAACGGATTCATTCTATATCGATAAAAAACACTTAGCGGCGTTAAATAAGGTTATACCGAATGATCCATCGTGGGGTTCATGGAGAATAAAAAATGAAATGTTGCATGGATATTGTGAATCGGCTGATGTTGAAATCGAGGATGAATATCGCGGCGCAGAAATATCTGGGAAATTTTCAATTTCTACGACAACTTCGCTGCCGCCGGTGCACGATCCTGTTGTGAGACACAAAACAGTTTATCTGAACGGTCCTGGTGGTTCCGGTAAGACAACTCGAGCGATAGAATTATTTAGAAACTCTGACATGATTGTGCTAACACCCACACATAGACTTGCCAGGGAGATGAGACAACGGGATGTTAACGCGTGTACGTATCACAGTTTTTTCAAATACAGCGGCGGCACGTGGACACCTGAACGAATGGGAACGAAATATATCCCTGGAATAATCATCTGGGATGAGATAGACACTGTGCCGTTAGATATATTAAAACAGTTTCTGGATTGGTTGCTAAAGAAAAATACCGCAGTGGTGATGTGCGGCGATCATGGTCAACCACCGCCATTTACAGGTGAATCTCCACACACGTGGCTGAAAACTTTTGTAGATTATTATGAGGAAATAACTAACGATGTTAGAGCACTCGATGAAACGCTGAAAGAGTTTAAGGCGTTGATCAGGCTACAACCTGATAAAGTCCAATGTGAGATAATGCGTGAAATAATTCCAGAGACGGAGCTGAGCGACTTTTGGGAAACGTGGAAACCAAGTGATCTTATAGTGGCAAGTAGAAAGATAGTCAGGGACACACTTCAACAGCGGTTATTTCAGTTACATCAGAAGAAATTTCCAATGCTGGTAGTGCCATTGTGTTATAGACCAGCTGATACGCGATTGCAGAATACCGACGTTGATATACCTGGGAGATCGGAAAAACAGAATTTAGTATTAAATGATATTGTCACAGTTGATATTGATGTTGTTGAACAGGCACTAAAAATGAGCAAATCCCCGTGGACGCTAGGATACGCTATGACCATCCACAGTTCGCAGGGACTAACTATTTCAGATACAACAGTTTGGATTGTTGATGATCGCATCGAGTGGTCAAATTTAGTTTATTTAGCCGTGTCAAGAGTAAGAAGGATAGGTCAGTTACGAAGAATTGTATTAGATGATGTTATCAACGACAGCATCAACAGCTCAATCGCTGATGATACAATAAGAAAGAAATTAGCCGGTTACAAACAGAGCGACAAAAAAAATGGTAGAGAGTTTGATCCAAGTTTGGATGTTGAATTTGTAATACAATTACAACAACAGCAGAATAATCACTGTGCGAGTTGTAATTGTTTATTGCTGTGGCAGTATTCGAAAAACGACCCAAGACAATTTACCGTAGATAGAATAGATAGCAGTCGCGGTCATACACGTGAAAATGTGATGTTGACCTGTCTTGAGTGTAACCGACGCAGAGGGTGCTGCATACCGAAGTGCGGATCACTTTAGTGCGAATCACTTTAGTGATCGGGGTGGTAATTGTGTATCCGTGGGAATCACCTGAAGTTGCTCGCGTTTAAATCCGCGTTGAGGAGCAGTCGAATCTAATCTGTAGATGGGAGGTCTGCCGGTTGATCTGGTTATGCTGGATATCTTATGTGTAGTAACACTCCATGTGGGATCGGTTGCTCTTTTTTTTCCTCCTTCTAGTTCGCCTGGTTCGTATAAATACCTAACGGTGACATTACCCGCTAGCGTCGTTGGCTGCGTTGAAACATGTCCGACGCCGGGTATATATTTTTTTGTGATTGCATTTATTGGCCTCATATTTGTTGTTCTGGTAATTTCATTATTCAGTGCGGCTATCACGTTTGGCAGTCTTGTAACCCATTCACGAGATCTCGTATCGTAAATGAATTCCCTCGCGTACTGGTATCCGAATAATCTCTCAGCGAGTGTTCTATTAAATCGCTCAACAATTGCCTGATCCCGATGAATTTCAGTATGTCCTCGTCGTATAACAACGTTATGCTGCTTTGTCAACGATGACACCGCGCCCTGAAATTCCTTGCCAGGATCAACTTGTAATAATCGTGGCCAGTTTAGAGGTCCTCGCTGATAAATTCGTTTAAACGCAGAGGCAACTTCAGCGGCTGTTTTAGTCGCTAACGGTTCTGCTTCTTTGTATCTACTAGCAACATCAACTACTGTTAGCGCGTATTTGTATGTTTTTCTACGGACAGTATCATGAGGCAGGAATAGTATGTCAGCCTGATGAACTTCATTGGGGGTACTAACATCAAAATGTGCAAAGTTGATTTGTCGAGGTGGTGGTAAGTAGATTTGCCATATTGCTTGTTTTGACAGCCATTTTTTGGCAGCCTCGCGTGGTACTGATGCCGCGTTGGCGAGTTTATTAATTGCTGAGTTACCTCTCCAATATCCGATTGGGGAATAATAAATCGCTTGCATGGAAACACTAGCGTTGGAAGTCCTTGGACTTGTCTGCATCGTTATTAATTATCCAGCGCCTAATGCTAATTTAGATTTCATCGCTGATCTTACTAACCAATTAGCGAGTGACTCCCTAAATGATTTATTTTTTATGGCGCTTAGTGCATGAATTAATTTCACATCCGCGATATGCCTGTCTTGTAGATCTTTACTTCGATAAGCAATATCATGTATGTGACACGCTGCGTCGATAGCGTTTATCGGATACTCGCCGGGTTTGGGCTGATCGTTGCTGTCAAGCCTGATATCCAGTCGTGTTCCCGGACCGCAGTAATTGTATCCTGGGAGATGTTTTTCTCCGGGATACTTTCCCCAAGGGGTACCTGGAAGTCGTCCGAGGGCGGCTGCAATGTCACCACCTCGGTTTTTTTTTGAAATTTAAATTTTTTTGTGCCACATCGCGTACACGTACCTGAAGTTGCTTGCCTGTTATTTTTTGTTGTAACCGTTGTTAGATCATTCGTAGGGGTTCGTGCCCGACACTTCACACAATATAGATCCATAATTATTATTCTTTGTATACAAATGGAAATTACAGACTTTTCTGCGACGCGGCGAAGGGAGCCAATCAAGCATAATTCGGTGTTGCCAAATTCTATCAGAATGATTATCATTGGACCGTCAGGATCGGGTAAAACGCAGTTGTTGCTGAACCTGATTATGAAGTGGATGAAGTGGGATAAGCTGTATTTGGTAGCACCATCTGTAGACGATCAGCGATGCTATAATGTTATAAAAGATTTTAATGAGAGTGCAAAAGCGCTGAGTGAAGACGGTGAGGAAGTAGTTGAATTTATCACTGATATCGAAGAAGCTCCCAGCGTTGAGGACCTCGACGGGGAAAAAAATAACCTAGTAGTGTATGATGATGTGATGCTGGATAAACAAAAAAATCCTGCAAGGATATTCTCCCGGGGTCGTCATAAAAACACTGATGTCATTTATGTTACTCAACGTTACACACAAATACCAAAAGTAATCAGGGATAACTGTAATCTTCTTGCGATATTCAATGGAGTTGATGTTCATACGCTGAGAAATATTCATCAAACCTGGTGTGGTGGCGATATGGATTTAAATAAATTTAAAAATTTCTTTAGTCGCGCTCAAAGAACCCCGCACGGATTTGTAACAATAAATTTACACGACCCGCGGACACGATACCGTATTGGACTTGATACACTATTTGCAACATAAAAATGTTTTTCCTTGGAAACTCATTTCGTAGAGCAGCAGAGGGGCTGGACCCGACCCATGGATTTTTCAATGACGGACCCCGCGAGCGATGCTAGCATCGCCAGGGAAACTGTTTCAGATTTATTTAAAGTAACCCAAGTTGGGCAGTGCAAACTCAACACGGGTTGTCCCTGGAAACTCTTCGAGGGATCGGGGACATTTTTTTTTGTCCTGTATTCTGAATAGAAGGGTTTATTTCGTCGAAATAAGCCCTCTATCGAGGAATAGTTTCCTGGAGGGGTTTGTCATGAAAATAGTTTCGGTCTGTTCGCCCCCTCTGCTGCTACACCGTAACTGTCATCAAGTCATTTCCAGACGACAATTTTGATCGCTATGAACTTTTACGAGTGTGCTCAGGCACTAAACTGGATGAGGAAAAGAGTACACAATACAGGGTAATATGAATTTCCTTTGTCAACATGCGTAGCTTTCATTTTGACATCACAGCGCGACATTTAATCCGGTTTGTATTGTATCACGCCTTCATCTTGCCCTCGTCCAAAAATATCGACGTACTTTCACATTGGCTTTAACGTGTGTGTTTGTTGGCGGCATGTAAATACAGACCTTACAAAAGAATATGGATACAGAAGGATCCTAAATAAAGTGAATAATCGCCATTAAAAATATGTGGTGGCAAATGCTAGAAAACGACACCCGTTACTGAAATAGTCTTTACTGAATGCATATGATTTTACAGAAAATTTATACGTCATAATTAATCTTTCGAAGATGATTTTCTTAACACAAACTTAAATCAATAAAAATTGTATTGGCATTAGATTCAGTAAACAGTTATGCCTGAATCTATACGTATCGTCACACTCAATTGATATGTTAGAGGAACAACAAAAGAGGTAAGGATTTTATTTAATGTTTTAAAGTGCAAACCATATTCTGTATATATTTTACATGACTTGAACTTATGGAAAAGTGGGAAAAATGTTTAACAAAAATATGGGGATAATGTTATATGTATAACAATATTATGGGGATAATGTTATATGTATAACAACAATATGGGGATAATGTTATATGTATAACAACAATATGGGGATAATGTTATATGTATAACAACCATATGGGGATAATGTTATAACTACTCACATCTTGCAAATTCTACAAAAGCAATAGTCTTTTAAAATAGTCATTTTTAGTTTGCCGTCCATAATGATAAAATCGTATTGCAAAACATAAGTGGATATAACGTTTTAATTCAGTTATCTTAATACATATTCTCCAAATAGATATAGTCCATGTTTCTATTTTGAAGTCAACAAGGACATTGTAGGACTAGAAAATTCAATGTTTCATTAAGGGTGATTTTAATTTGATATTGAATTCGTATTAGGATACATTTAATTATAAAACAGTAGAAGAAATGTTTTCGAAGAGCTGAGGAAAACTTTAAAATTTCGAATTTAAATGAATCAGCTAATATAATGCACACAATTTCCAGACGTTTCTACTTAAGTACACAACCATGACAAATATGAGAATGTGTACAAGTATATTGTATTCTAGGGTCAATATAGTATAGGTTAAGTACAAGTATATTGTATTCTAGGGTCAATATAGTATAGGTTAAGTACAAGTATATTGTATTCTAGGGTCAATATAGTATAGGTTAAGTACAAGTATATTGTATTCTAGGGTCAATATAGTATAGGTTAAGTACAAGTACATTGTTTGTGTGTGTGTGATTTGGATTTTTAACGTAGCGTTTAACAATTTTTCAGTCATATCACTACGATGTCTGCAATGTGGCAGTTTATAGTGATGTCTAGCACTGGGACAACATGCTACAGACATATGGCATGATGTCCCATCCAGTCACATTATCCTGACACCGGGCAGAATAGTCCGAACACTAACCTCTTAATGCAGAGCGCCCAGCAAGGCAGCTGTTAGTACCATTATTGGAAGTCTTTGGTATGACTCAGCCGGTGATCGAACCCACGACCTCCCGCATCAGAGGCGGACGCTCTAACCATTTGGCCACCGAAGCGGTTCAAGCATATTGTATTCTAGAGTCAATATAGTATAGGTTATGTACAAGTATATTGTATTCTAGAGTCAATATAGTATAGGTTAATTACAAGTATATTGTATTCTAGAGTCAATATAATATAGGTTATGTACAAGTATATTGTATTCTAGAGTCAATATAGTATAGGTTAAGTAGAAGTATATTGTATTCTAGAGTCAATATAGTATAGGTTAAGTAGAAGTATATTGTATTCTAGAGTCAATATAGTTTAGGTTATGTACAAGTATATTGTATTCTAGAGTCAATATAGTATAGGTTAAGTACAAGTATATTGTATTCTAGAGTCAATATAGTATAGGTTAATTACAAGTATATTGTATTCTAGAGTCAATATAATATAGGTTATGTACAAGTATATTGTATTCTAGACTCAATATAGTATAGGTTAAGTAGAAGTATATTGTATTCTAGAGTCAATATAGTATAGGTCAAGTAGAAGTATATTGTATTCTAGAGTCAATATAGTTTAGATTATGTACAAGTATATTGTATTCTAGAGTCAATATAGTATAGGTTATGTACAAGTATATTGTATTCTAGAGTCAATATAGTATAGGTTATGTACAAGTATATTGTATTCTAGAGTCAATATAGTATAGGTTAAGTAGAAGTATATTGTATTCTAGAGTCAATATAGTATAGGTTAAGTAGAAGTATATTGTATTCTAGAGTCAATATAGTTTAGGTTATGTACAAGTATATTGTATTCTAGAGTCAATATAGTATAGGTTAAGTACAAGTATATTGTATTCTAGAGTCAATATAGTATAGGTTAATTACAAGTATATTGTATTCTAGAGTCAATATAGTATAGGTTAATTACAAGTATATTGTATTCTAGAGTCAATATAGTTTAGGTTATGTACAAGTATATTGTATTCTAGAGTCAATATAGTATAGGTTAAGTACAAGTATATTGTATTCTAGAGTCAATATAGTATAGGTTATGTACAAGTATATTGTATTCTAGAGTCAATATAGTATAGGTTATGTACAAGTATATTGTATTCTAGAGTCAATATAGTATAGGTTATGTACAAGTATATTGTATTCTAGAGTCAATATAGTATAGGTTATGTACAAGTATATTGTATTCTAGAGTCAATATAGTATAGGTTATGTACAAGTATATTGTATTCTAGAGTCAATATAGTATAGGTTATGTACAAGTATATTGTATTCTAGAGTCAATATAATATAGGTTAAGTACAAGTATATTGTATTCTAGAGTCAATATAGTATAGGTTAAGTACAAGTATATTGTATTCTAGAGTCAATATAATATAGGTTAAGTACAAGTATATTGTATTCTAGAGTCAATATAATATAGGTTAAGTACAAGTATATTGTATTCTAGAGTCAATATAGTATAGGTTAAGTACAAGTATATTGTATTCTAGAGTCAATATAGTATAGGTTAAGTACAAGTATATTGTATTCTAGAGTCAATATAGTATAGGTTAAGTACAAGTATATTGTATTCTAGAGTCAATATAATATAGGTTAAGTACAAGTATATTGTATTCTAGAGTCAATATAATATAGGTCATGTACAAGTATATTGTATTCTAGAGTCAATATAGTATAGGTTAATTACAAGTATATTGTATTCTAGAGTCAATATAGTATAGGTTAAGTACAAGTATATTGTATTCTAGAGTCAATATAGTATAGGTTAAGTACAAGTATATTGTATTCTAGAGTCAATATAGTTTAGGTTAAGTACAAGTATATTGTATTCTAGAGTCAATATAGTTTAGGTTAAGTACAAGTATATTGTATTCTAGAGTCAATATAATATAGGTTAAGTACAAGTATATTGTATTCTAGAGTCAATATAGTATAGGTTAAGTACAAGTATATTGTATTCTAGAGTCAATATAGTATAGGTTATGTAGAAGTATATTGTATTCTAGAGTCAATATAGTTTAGGTTATGTAGAAGTATATTGTATTCTAGAGTCAATATAGTATAGGTTAAGTACAAGTATATTGTATTCTAGAGTCAATATAGTATAGGTTAAGTACAAGTATATTGTATTCTAGAGTCAATATAGTACAGGTTAAGTACAAGTATATTGTATTCTAGAGTCAATATAGTATAGGTTAAGTAGAAGTATATTGTATTCTAGAGTCAATATAGTATAGGTTAAGTAGAAGTATATTGTATTCTAGAGTCAATATAGTATAGGTTAAGTAGAAGTATATTGTATTCTAGAGTCAATATAGTATAGGTTATGTAGAAGTATATTGTATTCTAGAGTCAATATAGTTTAGGTTATGTAGAAGTATATTGTATTCTAGAGTCAATATAGTATAGGTTATGTACAAGTATATTGTATTCTAGAGTCAATATAGTATAGGTTAAGTACAAGTATATTGTATTCTAGAGTCAATATAGTATAGGTTATGTACAAGTATATTGTATTCTAGAGTCAATATAGTATAGGTTAAGTACAAGTATATTGTATTCTAGAGTCAATATAATATAGGTTAAGTACAAGTATATTGTATTCTAGAGTCAATATAATATAGGTTAAGTACAAGTATATTGTATTCTAGAGTCAATATAGTATAGGTTAAGTGCAAGTATATTGTATTCTAGAGTCAATATAATATAGGTTAAGTACAAGTATATTGTATTCTAGAGTCAATATAATATAGGTTAAGTACAAGTATATTGTATTCTAGAGTCAATATAGTATAGGTTAAGTACAAGTATATTGTATTCTAGAGTCAATATAGTATAGGTTAAGTACAAGTATATTGTATTCTAGAGTCAATATAGTATAGGTTAAGTACAAGTATATTGTATTCTAGAGTCAATATAGTTTAGGTTAAGTACAAGTATATTGTATTCTAGAGTCAATATAGTTTAGGTTAAGTACAAGTATATTGTATTCTAGAGTCAATATAATATAGGTTAATTACAAGTATATTGTATTCTAGAGTCAATATAATATAGGTTAAGTACAAGTATATTGTATTCTAGAGTCAATATAGTATAGGTTATGTAGAAGTATATTGTATTCTAGAGTCAATATAGTTTAGGTTATGTAGAAGTATATTGTATTCTAGAGTCAATATAGTATAGGTTATGTACAAGTATATTGTATTCTAGAGTCAATATAGTATAGGTTAAGTACAAGTATATTGTATTCTAGAGTCAATATAGTATAGGTTATGTACAAGTATATTGTATTCTAGAGTCAATATAGTATAGGTTAAGTACAAGTATATTGTATTCTAGAGTCAATATAATATAGGTTAAGTACAAGTATATTGTATTCTAGAGTCAATATAATATAGGTTAAGTACAAGTATATTGTATTCTAGAGTCAATATAGTATAGGTTAAGTGCAAGTATATTGTATTCTAGAGTCAATATAATATAGGTTAAGTACAAGTATATTGTATTCTAGAGTCAATATAATATAGGTTAAGTACAAGTATATTGTATTCTAGAGTCAATATAGTATAGGTTAAGTACAAGTATATTGTATTCTAGAGTCAATATAGTATAGGTTAAGTACAAGTATATTGTATTCTAGAGTCAATATAGTATAGGTTAAGTACAAGTATATTGTATTCTAGAGTCAATATAGTTTAGGTTAAGTACAAGTATATTGTATTCTAGAGTCAATATAGTTTAGGTTAAGTACAAGTATATTGTATTCTAGAGTCAATATAATATAGGTTAATTACAAGTATATTGTATTCTAGAGTCAATATAATATAGGTTAAGTACAAGTATATTGTATTCTAGAGTCAATATAATATGTGTTAAGTACAAGTATATTGTATTCTAGAGTCAATATAGTATGGGTTAAGTACAAGTATATTGTATTCTAGAGTCAATATAGTATAGGTTAAGTACAAGTATATTGGATTCTAGAGTCAATATAAAATTTGTTAAGTACAAGTATATTGTATTCTAGAGTCAATATAATATAGGTTATGTACAAGTATATTGTATTCTAGAGTCAATATAATATAGGTTATGTACAAGTATATTGTATTCTAGAGTCAATATAATATAGGTTAATTACAAGTATATTGTATTCTAGAGTCAATATAATATGGGTTAATTACAAGTATATTGTATTCTAGAGTCAATATAGTATGGGTTAAGTACAAGTATATTGTATTCTAGAGTCAATATAGTATAGGTTAAGTACAAGTATATTGTATTCTAGAGTCAATATAATATAGGTTAAGTACAAGTATATTGTATTCTAGAGTCAATATAGTATGGGTTAAGTACAAGTATATTGTATTCTAGAGTCAATATAGTATAGGTTAAGTACAAGTATATTGTATTCTAGAGTCAATATAATATAGGTTAAGTACAAGTATATTGTATTCTAGAGTCAATATAATATAGGTTAAGTACAAGTATATTGTATTCTAGAGTCAATATAGTTTAGGTTAAGTACAAGTATATTGTATTCTAGAGTCAATATAGTTTAGGTTAAGTACAAGTATATTGTATTCTAGAGTCAATATAGTTTAGGTTAAGTACAAGTATATTGTATTCTAGAGTCAATATAGTTTAGGTTAAGTACAAGTATATTGTATTCTAGAGTCAATATAATATAGGTTAATTACAAGTATATTGTATCCTAGAGTCAATATAGTATAGGTTAAGTAGAAGTATATTGTATCCTAGAGTCAATATAGTATAGGTTAAGTAGAAGTATATTGTATTCTAGAGTCAATATAGTATAGGTTATGTAGAAGTATATTGTATTCTAGAGTCAATATAGTATAGGTTAAGTACAAGTATATTGTATTCTAGAGTCAATATAGTATAGGTTAAGTACAAGTATATTGTATTCTAGAGTCAATATAATATAGGTTAAGTACAAGTATATTGTATTCTAGAGTCAATATAATATGGGTTAAGTACAAGTATATTGTATTCTAGAGTCAATATAGTATAGGTTAAGTACAAGTATATTGTATTCTAGAGTCAATATAATATAGGTTAATTACAAGTATATTGTATTCTAGAGTCAATATAGTATAGGTTAAGTACAAGTATATTGTATTCTAGAGTCAATATAGTATAGGTTAAGTACAAGTATATTGTATTCTAGAGTCAATATAGTATAGGTTAAGTACAAGTATATTGTATTCTAGAGTCAATATAGTATAGGTTAAGTACAAGTATATTGTATTCTAGAGTCAATATAGTATAGGTTAAGTACAAGTATATTGTATTCTAGAGTCAATATAGTATAGGTTAAGTACAAGTATATTGTATTCTAGAGTCAATATAATATAGGTTAAGTACAAGTATATTGTACTCTAGAGTCAATATAGTATGGGTTAAGTACAAGTATATTGTATTCTAGAGTCAATATAGTATAGGTTAAGTACAAGTATATTGTATTCTAGAGTCAATATAATATAGGTTATGTACAATTATATTGTATTCTAGAGTCAATATAATATAGGTTATGTACAAGTATATTGTATTCTAGAGTCAATATAATATAGGTTAAGTACAAGTATATTGTATTCTAGAGTCAATATAGTATAGGTTAAATACAAGTATATTGTATTCTAGAGTCAATATAGTATAGGTTAAGTACAAGTATATTGTATTCTAGAGTCAATATAGTATAGGTTAAGTACAAGTATATTGTATTCTAGAGTCAATATAGTATAGGTTAAGTACAAGTATATTGTATTCTAGAGTCAATATAGTATGGGTTAAGTACAAGTATATTGTATTCTAGAGTCAATATAGTATAGGTTATGTACAAGTATATTGTATTCTAGAGTCAATATAATATAGGTTATGTACAAGTATATTGTATTCTAGAGTCAATATAATATAGGTTAAGTACAAGTATATTGTATTCTAGAGTCAATATAATATAGGTTAAGTACAAGTATATTGTATTCTAGAGTCAATATAGTATGGGTTAAGTACAAGTATATTGTATTCTAGAGTCAATATAGTATAGGTTAAGTACAAGTATATTGTATTCTAGAGTCAATATAGTATAGGTTAAGTACAAGTATATTGTATTCTAGAGTCAATATAGTATAGGTTATGTACAAGTATATTGTATTCTAGAGTCAATATAATATAGGTTAAGTACAAGTATATTGTATTCTAGAGTCAATATAGTATGGGTTAAGTACAAGTATATTGTATTCTAGAGTCAATATAGTATGGGTTAAGTACAAGTATATTGTATTCTAGAGTCAATATAGTATAGGTTAAGTACAAGTATATTGTATTCTAGAGTCAATATAATATAGGTTAAGTACAAGTATATTGTATTCTAGAGTCAATATAATATAGGTTAAGTACAAGTATATTGTATTCTAGAGTCAATATAATATAGGTTAAGTACAAGTATATTGTATTCTAGAGTCAATATAGTATAGGTTAAGTACAAGTATATTGTATTCTAGAGTCAATATAGTATAGGTTAAGTACAAGTATATTGTATTCTAGAGTCAATATAGTATAGGTTAAGTACAAGTATATTGTATTCTAGAGTCAATATAGTATAGGTTAAGTACAAGTATATTGTATTCTAGAGTCAATATAATATGGGTTAAGTACAAGTATATTGTATTCTAGAGTCAATATAGTATGGGTTAAGTACAAGTATATTGTATTCTAGAGTCAATATAGTATGGGTTAAGTACAAGTATATTGTATTCTAGAGTCAATATAGTATAGGTTAAGTACAAGTATATTTTATTCTAGAGTCAATATAATATAGGTTATGTACAATTATATTGTATTCTAGAGTCAATATAATATAGGTTATGTACAAGTATATTGTATTCTAGATTCAATATAATTTAGGTTAAGTACAAGTATATTGTATTCTAGAGTCAATATAATATAGGTTAAGTACAAGTATATTGTATTCTAGAGTCAATATAGTATGGGTTAAGTACAAGTATATTGTATTCTAGAGTCAATATAGTATAGGTTAAGTACAAGTATATTGTATTCTAGAGTCAATATAGTATAGGTTAAGTACAAGTATATTGTATTCTAGAGTCAATATAGTATAGGTTAAGTACAAGTATATTGTATTCTAGAGTCAATATAGTATAGGTTAAGTACAAGTATATTGTATTCTAGAGTCAATATAGTATAGGTTAAGTACAAGTATATTGTATTCTAGAGTCAATATAGTATAGGTTAAGTACAAGTATATTGTATTCTAGAGTCAATATAATTTAGGTTAAGTACAAGTATATTGTATTCTAGAGTCAATATAATATAGGTTAATTACAAGTATATTGTATTCTAGAGTCAATATAGTATGGGTTAAGTACAAGTATATTGTATTCTAGAGTCAATATAGTATAGGTTAAGTACAAGTATATTGTATTCTAGAGTCAATATAATATAGGTTAAGTACAAGTATATTGTATTCTAGAGTCAATATAATATAGGTTAAGTACAAGTATATTGTATTCTAGAGTCAATATAGTATCGGTTAAGTACAAGTATATTGTATTCTAGAGTCAATATAGTATAGGTTAAGTACAAGTATATTGTATTCTAGAGTCAATATAGTATGGGTTAAGTACAAGTATATTGTATTCTAGAGTCAATATAGTATAGGTTAAGTACAAGTATATTGTATTCTAGAGTCAATATAGTATAGGTTATGTACAAGTATATTGTATTCTAGAGTCAATATAATATAGGTTAAGTACAAGTATATTGTATTCTAGAGTCAATATAATATAGGTTAATTACAAGTATATTGTATTCTAGAGTCAATATAGTATAGGTTAAGTACAAGTATATTGTATTCTAGAGTCAATATAGTATAGGTTAAGTACAAGTATATTGTATTCTAGAGTCAATATAGTATAGGTTAAGTAGAAGTATATTGTATTCTACAGTCAATATAGTTTAGGTTATGTACAAGTATATTGTATTCTAGAGTCAATATAATATAGGTTAAGTACAAGTATATTGTATTCTAGAGTCAATATAATATAGGTTAATTACAAGTATATTGTATTCTAGAGTCAATATAGTATAGGTTATGTACAAGTATATTGTATTCTAGAGTCAATATAGTATAGGTTAATTACAAGTATATTGTATTCTAGAGTCAATATAGTATAGGTTAAGTACAAGTATATTGTATTCTAGAGTCAATATAGTTTAGGTTAAGTACAAGTATATTGTATTCTAGAGTCAATATAGTATAGGTTAATTACAAGTATATTGTATTCTAGAGTCAATATAGTATAGGTTAAGTACAAGTATATTGTATTCTAGAGTCAATATAATATAGGTTAAGTACAAGTATATTGTATTCTAGAGTCAATATAGTATAGGTTATGTACAAATATATTGTATTCTACAGTCAATATAGCATAGGTTAAGTACAAGTATATTGTATTCTAGAGTCAATATAGTATAGGTTAAGTACAAGTATATTGTATTCTAGAGTCAATATAGTATAGGTTAAGTACAAGTATATTGTATTCTAGAGTCAATATAGTTTAGGTTATGTACAAGTATATTGTATTCTAGAGTCAATATAGTTTAGGTTAAGTACAAGTATATTGTATTCTAGAGTCAATATAGTTTAGGTTAAGTACAAGTATATTGTATTCTAGAGTCAATATAGTATAGGTTAAGTACAAGTATATTGTATTCTAGAGTCAATATAGTTTAGGTTAAGTACAAGTATATTGTATTCTAGAGTCAATATAATATAGGTTAAGTACAAGTATATTGTATTCTAGAGTCAATATAGTATAGGTTAAGTACAAGTATATTGTATTCTAGAGTCAATATAGTATAGGTTAAGTACAAGTATATTGTATTCTAGAGTCAATATAATATAGGTTAAGTACAAGTATATTGTATTCTACAGTCAATATAGTATAGGTTAAGTACAAGTATATTGTATTCTAGAGTCAATATAGTATAGGTTAAGTACAAGTATATTGTATTCTAGAGTCAATATAGTATAGGTTAAGTACAAGTATATTGTATTCTAGAGTCAATATAGTTTAGGTTAAGTACAAGTATATTGTATTCTAGAGTCAATATAGTATAGGTTAATTACAAGTATATTGTATTCTAGAGTCAATATAGTTTAGGTTAAGTACAAGTATATTGTATTCTAGAGTCAATATAGTATAGGTTAAGTACAAGTATATTGTATTCTAGAGTCAATATAGTTTAGGTTAAGTACAAGTATATTGTATTCTACAGTCAATATAGTATAGGTTAATTACAAGTATATTGTTTTCTAGAGTCAATATAATATAGGTTAAGTACAAGTACATTGTTTGTGTGTGTGTGATTTGGATTTTTAACGTAGGGATTAACAATTTTTCAGTCATATCACTACGATGTCTGCAGTGTGACAGTTTATAGTGATGTCTAGCACTGGGACATCATACTACAGACATATGGCATGATGTCCCATCCAGTCACATTATCCTGACACCGGGCAGAATAGTCCGAACACTAACCTCTTAATGCAGAACGCCCAGCAAGGCAGCTGTTAGTACCATTATTGTAAGTCTTTGGTATGACTCAGCCGGGGATCGAACCCACGACCTCCCGCATCAGAGGCGGACGCTCTAACCATTTGGCCACCGAAGCGGTTCAAGTATATTGTATTCTACAGTCAATATAGTACAGGTTTGTTGCTGTGCACGTGTGCAAATCATTACCCCCGGTGAATGTTAAATTATATCATCTGATTTACTGTTGTACCAGAAAAGCGTTGACTGTACAAACTCACCCGTTGTTTTCCGTCTATTGTCTCGCTAGATGCAAGTTTGCAATTTTCTGTGTAGTCTCATTGTTCGATGCTTTGTCGTGATTCTGTTACATTTACCATATTAGAGGTATAATGCTTTCCTGTTTTTATTATCTTGTATTATGGTACTTTGTGTGATTCTTCCTAAATTTACCCCCAAAAAATTAGAAAAAAAATTACTTCGCAATTGTTGTCAGAATGATTAATGTCTGTTTTCAGTCGTCATTGTATTGCAAATAGATTTATATATGAGCATAGTTATTATGTATTCCGAATAGTCGCTCTTAACCTGGAACGGTTCATTGTTTGACCAGGTCTTTTCTAATGTTCCAGTCCCATGTATTAAACGGTTCAGTATTAGGTATTTCCACGACTCCACGAGATCGTGGCCTAGTAGCGTTGTTTCTAGAAGCAACGAGTGACCCGAACCAGCGTCTTATGATATGAGGTGTCAGTGTATGGAAGATATTCTCCACAGAATTGAGGCTTCGATATGGGCAATCGGCAGCTGGATAGAATAATATAGAAGTGTCAATCAGTTGTTTTTGAGTAGATGTCTGTGTCGAGTTGGGTTTCTACCAGTATGGTTGTTGTGCCCAGAAAAATGTGTTTTGAGTTAGAGACTTCTGTTGTTCATATTTTTGAATGATGGAAGTTGTTAAATTTTTAAATAAAGTTATCTAGATATTCTCTTCCATGTTGCCAATTAATTTTATATCATCGATGAAGCTTAATCACAGGCATTGTGTAAGTTATATTGTGCGGGAAGCCATTCATGCAGATTACAAGTAAAATCTTTTGAGAAAATATAATGTTTTCCGAAATCTTTCTGCTTCCTCCACCGTGGCTGCATCTTCGTTTGTTTTAAGAAGGAAACTATCTTGGACCTTATGCTTTGCTCGTTTTTATCTGGTTTGGACACACATTCTTCTACAGTCACTGTATTAACCTCTAATACATTGTTTACGTACAGTTCACAACACACTTCAATTTCCAATCTTCCCCTTCATGACACGATTTTGACACTATGTCTGCTGTCTATTGCAAAACTCGGTTCTTCGAATCCATAAATATAAAAAAAAGCGCAGCGCAATGAATTTCGACGTAAACTTTCGCTCGGGCTTTGGTAAGACCGCGTTGACTAATATTCTATCTATAAATCCGACAGGTGATAATAATAACAACAATGCGACTTTTAACAGACGACAAATGGTTCTTAGTGATTGTGTGACAGGTGGGCTAATGTCGCATTAAGGGGAATATATCACACCGAACATTACCATCAAATATTTTTTGGGTCTTGTGTTATGCTAGCCACTGCAATTTCTGGAATGTGTGTCTACTTTACAATAAACAGTCATCAACAATAACCGAAGGCTAAGTATATCGATAAACGTAGCTTTAACAATGTTTCAGTCTTATCGCTACGATGCCTGCAATGTGGCAGTTTATAGTGATGTCTAGCACTTGGGCATCATGCCGCAGACATTTAGCATGATGTCCCACACAAACCTAGTCACATTATCCTGACACCAGGCCGACCAGTCCTAACACTAACCTATTAATGCTGAGCGCCAAGTGAGGCAGCTGTTAGTACCTATTTTATAAGTCTTTGGTATGATCGAACCCACGACCTACCGCATCTGAGACAGACGCTTTAACCACTAGGCCACCGGAGCGGTACATATATATGGCAGTATGTATATCCATATGACGTTAAGTATGTCTGTATGACAGTACGTATATCTGTGTAAGGGTACATATATCTGTATGACAGTAAATATATCTGTATGACAGTATGGTTAGTATGCCTGTATGACAGTAAGTATATCTGTATAAGGGTACATATATATGTATGACAGTATGTATATATGTATTAGAGTAGGTATATATATATGACAGTATGTATATCTGTATGACAGTAAGTATATCTGTATGACAGTAAATATATCTGTATGACAGTACGGTTAGTATGTCTGTATGACAGTAAGTATATCTGTATGATAGTAAGTATATATGTATGACAGTAAGTATATATGAATTAGAGTACGTATATTACGTTATTTACATATGTTTTTGAATATCTCAGTCTTCAAAATAACACTTCAGTTTGTGCAAATTTCTTGTTACTGACTTTTCAGTGATAACGGGCTTGGCAAAAATAATAATTGGTAACGAGCATAGCGACCATCGAATTTCAGGGCAGTTTTTGTAATGAAAAGTGACATTACTTTCAGTACATCTATTTTATTTAACAAAACTGCTCAATTATCGGGAAAATGGATATAAAACATAAGAGGAATAAAAGTATTCATTTTATAGCATGGCCTTTTTTGGAATAGAGGAAGAGAGAGAGATAGAAGAAAATAGTTTTGTTTTAAAACGATTGAAGCTTCATATTTTAACAAATCTGAAGAATTCTGAGATCAAGACTAAACATTTGAGATAAATTCTAAATCTTTGAACGAAACGCAAATTAGAGAGAGAGAGAGAGAGAGAGAGAGAGAGAGAGAGAGATTAAACAGAAGCGGAAAAATCTTTTGCAGGAACAAAATAAGGATTTCAGAGCTGGTATTTCTCATGATAGTCAGCTCTTCTCGCGCCAGGGATTGGTAGATTTTAAGATGACTCGGCAATGCATTACCTACACTGACATTGAATTTAATTAGGCCTTAACACCGCATAATTATTTGTTTTATGTTGACTTATTCAGAAATGTCAACGAAGAACAAGTTTATGCAGAAGGTTTTCACCGTAGCCATTCCTATATAGTCACATAGAATTCAATATATTAATGATACAGTTTACAATACGTACATATCAAACTAAACAGTTACGATAACCTAAACGAATACTTTTTATATCCATGGTCAGACAATTTATATGTAACTCATCTCGGAGGACAGTTCATCTATAATTTAAATATATCAAACATGAAGACCTTGTATCAACTATGAATTATCCGGACCTTTGATAGAAATTTCTATCATAATTTTTTATATAGTAATGCAACAAAATTTTTAATAAATTAGGTTTAATAAAATGATGCTCTGGCCTGTGATGAAAGAGAAGTTGCCCAACGCTACGAGGTGTAATACATATTTTGAACGGCAGTACCAATGTATGGAAGGGACAGGTCAAGCAGAACTTGGTAAGCTATGTTCCAGTCGACTGGCACGTGTAACGTACACTATAGACACTGTACTGAAACACAAACTGACCATAAATGAATTACAGTGGAGGGAATATACATGTATGGACCATAATTTAGAGGCAAAGTTATCAATTAAAGTGCATGACTAATCATTTGCATCAAATATATCGACCGACGACTACGTGATTATATGCTACGTTTTCATCTGATGGTTGTAGTTCTAATACTTCGAACAGAGATAGAAGTGTGTGTGTGTGTGTGTGTGTGTGTGTGTGTGTGTGTGATTTGGATTATTTAAAGTAGCATTAACTATTTTTCGATGTGGCTGTTTATACCGATGTCTAGCACCTGGACATCATGCCGCAGGCATGTAGCATCATGTCCCTTCCCGTCACATTATACTGACACAAAGACGTCCAATCCTAACATTAACCTCTGAATGCTGAGAGCCAAGCCAGGCAGCTTTTAGTATCACTTTTATATAAGTCTTTGATATTACTCCTCAGGGATTCGAACCGCGACCTAACACATCCAAGGGAACTGAGATTGAAGAGGGCGTTGAGAAGTCTTATTTTGGTCATACGAGGACTGAGTAAATACATAAAACAAAATAACGATATTAAATATCACTTTTAAGTAAGTAAATTGTCAATTCTGAAAACAATGTCATTATCTTACAAAAGTAGTTCTGACGTTATTAATTAAATTTTAGGAGAAAGGGGGAAATTTGCATCATTATTGTTCGGTGCCGGGAGATTGGAAGAACATAAGAAACGAACGAATCAACCCAAAGAAATAGCGCAATGAATTCGTCAATAAATGAATATGATAGTAGTTTCTTCTTGACATTTTTTTTCCATTGGTTGAGCATGTGCTCTTTGAACATTTGTAGAGCAGTCAAATTTAGATTTTTTAGAATCTATCAGTCTACCGAATCAGTCTTTCAATCATGTTGTCTGGGTATATGAATCAATCCAATCACTCTTTCAACCAAACTATCTCAATCTATGATTCAGTCGAGTGAGTAGTTTAAACATACTATGTTTTATGGACATTACCACGCTTTGCAGAATTATATAAACAAACTTCAATACTTACACGTCATTCATATCTTGTTCCCTTTTCAAAGAGAGAATGCGATGTGAGACCTTCTCGTTCTTTATATTTTATTCAATCACATGAAACATCCGTTTGCATTGAATTGTAGTGAATTTGATCAATCACTTGGTCTTCTTTCATCCTAATTAGCATTACGAGTTAAAACCATCCAAAAATATTTGGATCCGACCAAATTTGCGCAATATTTTTCTGACAGGGGTGCGGCAAAAGTCAAACTGGCTCAAGAATTAAGCCAAGCCCTCTATCGTCTTGTCTCATCATGGCCGTAGAGAGCGATCACTGGCCCTGAGGGTAATAAACACCCGGGCCTCTCATAGTTCTTGTTCAAATAAAACATTTCTTTTATAAAATTAAAGAGTTGTTCGGCCAGGGCCTACTTAAGCGCCAGGGCCCAGGGTGATATATTCCCGCCCCTCCCACACACACACATGACACTCTGGTCGGCGCTATGTCTTATTCACTTTCAGATCCCATGCCTCTTTATGTCAAACATGTGAAGTTCGGCATCATGACTGATCATGACTCTAAATTTTCCTATAAAATATTTGCTATGACCTATGTATAATTATGTAAATATTTATTGACGTCTGGTTTAAAGTAAAATATTATGAACATCTGGACTAATGTGAATTGCTATGGACTTCATGGTTATTCTGAAATACCATGAACGTCTGGATTAATGTGAATTGCTATGGACTTCATGACAATTCTGAAATACCACGAACGTCTGGATTAATGTGAATTGCTATGGACTTCTGATCTATTCTGCAATAGTATGAACATCTGGAATAATGTGAATTGCCATGGACTTCTGATCTATTCTGAAGCACCACAGACTTAGAGTTAAAATGAAATACTATGAATTTCCGGTTTTAGGGAAAACGGCCTGAAATACGTCATCCATGAATATACTCGTTTATTTGCATATTTGAAAAGAGGAATTTTTTTATCTCCAGTGTGTAAAAAATAATAATTTTAATTGGTTATTAGGTTATTCAAATTTCATCAGTATCCTTTGATAAAGATAAACATCATTTAATTATCGATCCCTTTATGTGCAGTGGGGTGAATAATAAATTCGAGTAATTGTCTCAAATCAATTTTCCGTTTAATTTCCCGAAGTGAATGAACACGACGAAAACTATGATAAACTTAAAATATTTCCTTTTCGTGAAAGACAGCTAGGCAACAGTCTACTCAAAATGATTGTTGCACCATAAACGACAGCCCACCTCTGACCGAAAAAGGTTATTGTCCTGGCGAATGGAACTGTCCGGATAGCAGCCTGATATCTTCTTACATGTTCTGGTCGCTAAATGAAAGGTATAAAGGACGACTTTGGGAGTGCCAGGCGGGCAATACAAGACTTTTGGCGGCTTCAAACAATCACGGTTTACTGAAAAGAAAAGTAGATATGATTTATTCACTACAGTGTACCACTGTATTTTTCTAGCCTTCGACAAATATCGCAATAAATGGCACTAATTAGGGATGAAAATTATTGTACTATCGTATTGCACCCATCCAGCAGTAAGTCGTATCCATAACTTTAAGCTATTGGTTAAAGTTTTGTTTCCGGTAAGTAAAAACATTCGATGTACCCGTTCTAGTAATTTACTTTTGATTAAAAATAAAGTTTAGATAAATTGAGGATGCAGTTTGATATGCTATTGCCTGACACATATTTATCAAAAAAAAACAAAACAACACAGCACAGTTTAATTATTGTATATACAGTCGAAGATATAGGAGCTGATGATGAGTCAATGACCTAGTAAAAGAAACGAACAACAGCCTTTGATTGGTTAATACCCAGGATGATGTCGATGATATAATTACAAACATTTGTTGCCTGGAAACGATGTAACCGTTTTCAAAACTCAAAGCACATGAAGCATAATTTACATGACATGCAGAGTGAATCATTTTCAATTGGAAAATAATGGGAAATGAATATCGTATCAAACTGCAATTTATCTGATTGTAGAATTATGAGACACAGGCAAAGGTAAAACAACTATGCACGGTAATTCTAAACAGGATAATGAATCGATTTAATGATATTCCTTTAAGAATTATTAAGACATGTATTAATCAGGACCTTTCTCTGCCTCCATAATCTGCCTAATGTCAAGAGAGTGTTATAATTGAACAGCAACACTGAATAACATCTGCGTGCAACTAAAAAACAGACTGGGGGTGGGGATTGGAACGGTGTAAGTATTTGCTATGGTATAATCTGTGCACAGAATGCTCATGTACCTTTCAGTTAGAGAAAATTGTTTGACCTTGACGTTCCTGATACAGTCATTTTTAAATATTCTGGTATTCCCTTGCAGCGCACAAACTTGCATTCTATATTACTTTCAATTACAGGACATTTAGTCCTCTCCTCATTCGAATTTACCAAAAATACATGGAATTTATACTCCATGAGTAATTCTATTACGTTCGTCTATGATGAAATTATTTACCAGTTGGTAATCTTTTCTTTGAAAAACTGGTGCTCTTTGATTTATACAACTTGTTTGGAATGGCTACATTTTCCGGTGGATTGTCAACAGATTACCATGTCTGCACAAACATAAAATGTATGGTTGGTTTGGCTGACACTCGTATCACTGGTGCAATATCGCACGCATGCCGAGTAAATTTGCAAAACGCCTAGAATATGCGATACTCGTTACAAATACATGCGACTTAAGGGAACGAAGAACATGCACTAGTAAGAAAAGTCATATGCGCTCTCCACATTTTACAGGCGTTTATTGTCACCAGCATTCTGAACACACAACAAACAAACACACAAACACACACAGACACAGACACACGGGTAATGTAAATGATTTGGAAACCTAAATTAATGTCAGAATTAAACTGGAAAATACTTGTGCATTAATTGCAATATCTCCTAGCTACGAGCATCCATCGATGTTTTTGCGCGCGCGCGCGCCCGTGTGTGTGTGTGTCTGTGTGTGTGTGTGTGTGTTTCTATTAATGGGCTGATTACGAGAATGAGTGATCATCCTCAAATTGTTAGTGACCTCTTCTGTTCAAGGCGATAACGTCAAACTATAACACAAATTTTGGAAATATCGGATTATACTATAAATTTTCAGAACGAAGATCCATAAATGTGTCTCATTGCTTGTTTGGGTGGGTGGATGGATGCATTGTTGTTGTTCTATATATAATTATTTGTATACTATTATTCGTCGATTCGTCTTACTTCCCAAATCAGGAGGGGTTGCGGAAGAGCACACATCGCAAAAGGCAACTAACATGATAAACAGAATTGTTTTCATCGTCATCTTCTAGCTGGAAATAAGAAAAATACATTTAAATCAGTTGTAACGATTTGCCTCCTACCACAACAATACATGGCAATACATCGGTTCTTTTTCTAAACATCACATAAATATCTATATTAATCTGCAATTCTTGTAAAAACCTTAGAAATTTGTAAATTTGTGAACTAAAGTGCATCATGTAACGAAAGGTCATAGTTTCAATTGGTTCATATTTCCGTAAAAGTCCCGGCCTTGAATACTTACGAATCGCAACATTACCTTTTAATATTGGACAGTTATGGCTACGGGAGATTCAAATACACACTTGAAAGTCTCTTTCATTATAGTCTCTACCTTCGCCGAATAGTATTTCGGAGATATGTGTGGCTCAGTCTTTGAAAAGGTATTTTTACTATGTACCTATTTTAAGGCGTGTCTTTCCTATATTTTGAGTTGATTCTAGCTTGATAAGTTTGAATTTGTATATTTCATCTTTGATTTTATTTTCACGATCATCCATTTCCTCCGTAATTTTTTTTTAATTTAGATTTCAGTCTAGAAAAATGGAAGATAGCGAAGACAAAAGCAAATGCCAATCCTATGTTATCAAAAGAACGGAAAAGATAAATAAAAAGAACCGTAACCAAGCCAGAGATCTACCTAGATTTGAGGTTGATAGACAAAGTGGGAAATGTTAGTATGAACTTAAAAACTGCAAAAGCAAAACCTTAGAAGTCTCACCAAAGAAAAAGGGTCCACAAAATTACAAAATGTTAAAATCACATTGCCTGGAAGAAATAAAATAAATTAAAACATCACAATGTAATATCTTAAAGTTGTTGGCGTATATAATGTTGCAGTTTGTTTATTTGGTCTAAAATAAAGTTGTTTCTTCACAGAACATTCTGCATCCAGTCGTAAAAGATTATAGATTTTACAGGGAACTATCAACAAAATTACAGCAACAAATCCAGTCAGGTCAGTATTTTACAACCCAATCCCGGACGTTGTTAAGCTTTTTTAGGTCATAAAGAAAACGAAGTCGATTTCAAAACAAAACAAAAAACCAACAAACTATTAAATGTGTCTACCACGCAGAACTTTAATCTACCTCATACGTGCGTACAGCATGTTGACAACACACGGGTGCGTACAACATGTTGACAACACACGGGTGCGTACAGCATGTTTTGAATGAAGTTGTTTACTATACCATTCAGCTCACTATCAAACCTGGAAATTACAGAGATTGCAAGTATACGTATTCCATTTTCAGTTAGTTATTTTACAATCGACTATCTGATTGCACATGGAATATCCGAATTCGCACTGTAGACGATATTACTGCAGAGCTTAACCGAGTCGACTATAAATAGTAACATCGATGCTTCATGAAAGTGATATGGACACTCTACGGAAAACTATGGTACTTAGAAACGGAACAAGAATAGTCGTAGAGAAATTTTAATAATAAAATCCAACAGAACGATCAAAAGAATAAAAAGATAATTTATTATTTTGGCTCAAACATTTCTGACACGAGAAGATGATGTCTAATGCTAATAGGCTCTCCGGGTTGCTGGATAAAAATCATTTAAAAGAGATAACTGTAGAAGATAGATGGCTTCAGAGACGTGTTCACCCTATAACTTTTTCAACTCCCTGTAAGGAATAAAACGACAAAAGAGATGTTAAGTTGGACCTCCAAACTGGCTGCGATTCTCGCGAATCCAAGCCCTGAAAACCGGACAGGTGGCCACACCAACAGGTCTCCAACCATTCCTTCAGCTATAACACAATCTATTACCTGTCAAACGGATGACGTTGATGATGGTGACTTGGCACGTTATTGTTCTGATGCTAAAAATACCTGTACTCTTTCTAAAAGCAACGTGTACCAAAGGAAAATATATGTCAAGGGAATCAACTCAAATACATGTTTCATCTGTCAGTCGATACTTGGTGATGTGCCTTTCGCAGGTTGCGCCGCTCGCCTTTGCTGTTCATTGTCTATGTCTGTCTTTTTGTTTGTGTTGTAACATCCCTGTACATTAAAATACTATTTATTGTTGTAGGTCTATTTCAATATATTGATATTATATGGTTGTGATATAGCATGAACAGGATATTGCTAATAGTATATTATTCATTAATTGTCTCTGCCTGTCTATGTGTGTGAATGTTTTTAAAAAAATAATTTACAGCCTTGTAATAAAAGTCACCACGTCCTGGATCCATGTCTTACTAAGAAAACATTAAAGTGTTTACTGTTGTGTCAGTGTTAGTAGTATGAATGAATCACGTGATTGATCGTACATCAAATAGTTTACTGCTGCGTCATTTATTTAAGTTGGAGATCACGTCATCTGGCATACCTCCAGGTATCGTGATGTTTTGACCTTTTGCTGTTACGTAGATCTAAGTTTTTCTACGTACCTCATGTAGATACAGATATGTATCAGCGGGATCCTTTTCATTTACAGTTAAGAAACAAGTCGTACTTTTTTGAACATGCAAGTGTGATTTTTGTAAAACATAATATCATTTAGTTATTCAATACTTCTATAACTTTGCCAGAATTTTTGAAAGCAATATTACGATTCACTCATGCATTCTTTGACCGTGAATGAGTATATGGAAATAAGCAGAGGTAAATTGTGAATGTGTCAGTGACGCGTTTTTTTTGTGTGTGTGTGTGTGCTTCTTTTATGTATTATAGGTGAGCGAAGGTCAAGGAAAAATAACTTTGCAATTTTTTAATTTATTATTCATTATTAGTCCTAACTCCTAGCATCCACTCGCCCTACATTTAAAATGGCAATTACGGTAATAACTGTCATTTATTATAGGGGACTGTACATTAGTAATGGGAGACTGTACATTTGTAATAGGTAACTGTACACTTGTAATAGGAGACTGTACATTTGTAATATGAGACTGTACATTTGTAATAGGAGATTGTACATTTGTAATAGGAGACTGTACATTTGTAATAAGAGACTGTACATTTGAGGAGACTGTACATTTGCAATAGGAGACTGTACATTTGTAATAGGGGACTGTACACTTGTAATAAAAGACTGAAAATGTGCAAAAAAGATTGTACATTTGTAATAGGAGACTGTACATTTGTAATAGGAGTCTGCACATTTTGTAATAGGGACTGTACATTTTTTTAAATAGGAGGCTGTACGTTTGTAATTAAAAACTGTACATATATAATAGGAGACCGTACATTTACCATAGGAGACCGTACATTTCATATTGGACATTACACATTGCAAAACTTGAAACACATTTTGCATATGACTTCGTATTCCGTGTGAGTTTCTCGTTAGATTTTCAAATGAAGTTTCCACCACCTTTTCATTGACGTTTGCTTGAAATAATGCATATGTCAAATAATTCTAACTTCTGCGTATTTAATTCTTACTTCATTGCAATTGAGAGTATTACTTGATTGCTGTCGAGCTTCAAGCATTCAACGTGTATCGCAAAATCAAGCACGTGAACACACTAACTTTACATTAAATTCAAAGTTTTGAATCGTTTTGTGCTCAATTGTATGTATGATAAATATACTCTCGAGATATTGCCAGATGTTTTTAAAAGAAAATATCCAAGTGTAAAAGTATTTTTATCTACATTTAGCTTGTTACTTAGTGAATTGTGAGTCAGTAACAGATACAACTTTTAAAAGTTATATGCCTTAGACAATTTGCATTTTAGAAGGAAACATAGTTTAGGCATTTCGCTGACTTGTACTTTAATAAATTTTTCGGAAGCTATTTTGTTGCTTACAAAAGAAAAATAAACAGACACAGTCTGGACTATTAGCTTTGTCTGCAAATTAATATGTAATGAATATATCATAAAAATGAACATAATGCGTATTAAAATATTTAGTTTTATTTAAGTCAAATTTTAAATGTGCCGATAAAATATGCCGATAAAGAAGTTTTTACTTACGATTTTGACTTGTCCTCTTTCGCGGTTGTGTACACCTATGTAATTTGTTTACGCAAGTAATGAATATATACGTAGAGAAATCTAGCTTGCTTGAATGGCTTGAGGCGTAGAATGGGGTTTATATATGAATAGTTTACACAATAATGATAACAAGTTGGAAAACTTAAATGACTCTTTTATTAATGAAAATATTATTTCGTTTTGGTGCCTGTATCATTTTTCGAAAAGGCGCTTTAATAAATACAATAATCAATAATGTATGCATGTTTCCTTTTTTAATTATTATTTTTGAACGAAAAGGTAGACAAACACACACAAACAAACAAACACAACTAAATGCCCTGTTAATCTTTACTTGTCAACAACAGGATTTGCACATGCCTCGGGCGATGAACATGTACAAACATGAACCCGTAATCTAAAGTATGGCAGCCCGTAATGACAAACGTCATTCATTTAAAGCAACTTGTTTTCTAGAACGAGCCATTATTAATATAAATAATCAATGGAGTTGAAAAATACAAGAGGTTTTATGAAGAAAACATATTTGTTAAAAACTTCTTTAGAAAGACATTAGACCCCAGTTTAGATTTACTTAACCTTTCTTCCAGGATCTAATCGGTAGAATTTAAAAAGTACAACTCTGTGTGTGTGTGTGTGTGTGTGTGTGTGTGTGTGTGTGTGTGATTTTTGATTTTTAATGTAGCTTACACAACTTTTCAGTCAAGATGTCTGCAGTGTGGAAGTTTATAGTGATGTCTAGCAATGGAGCATCATGCCGCAGACATGTATCATGATGTCCCAACCAGTCACATTATCCTGACACCAGGCTGACCAGTCCTAATACTAACCTCATAATGCTGAGCGAATAGCGAGGCAGTTGTTAGTACCATTTTAATAAGTCTTTTGTTTGACTCGACAGGGGTTCGAAACCGTGACCTACCGCCTCCAATGGAACTGAGATTGAAGACAACGACTAGAAGTCTTATTTTGGTCATAGGAGGACTGAGTAAATACATAAAATAAAATAACGACATTCCATATCACTATTAAGTAAGTAAAGTGTCAATTCTGAAAACAAAAGTAGTTATGACGTTATTAGTTACATTTTTGGGAAAATTTGCATCAATATTGTTCTGTGCTGGGGAATTGGTAGAACACACGAGAAAAGAAAGAATCAACTCAAAAAATATAGCGCAATGAATTCGTCAAAAAATGAATATGATAGTAGTTTCTTCCAGAATGTTTTTTGCATTGGTTGAGCATGTGCTTTTTGAACATTGTAGAGCACCCAAATTTAGAATATTTTTTTTTTCTATGAGTCAACCGAATCAGTCATTGAATTACGTTTGTCTGAATCTATGAGTCACCGAATCAGTCTTTGAATCATAATGTCTGGATCTATAAGTTAATCTAATCACTCTTTCAACCATACAATCACAATCTACGCCTCAGTCGAGTCAGTATTACTATGTTTTACGAACGTTACCAAGTTTTATAGAATTATTTTCTCCTTAACAAGCTTCATTACTTCCACGTCATTCTCATTGTGTTCCCTTTTCAACGAGAGAACGCGGTGTGAGACCTTCTTGTTCTTTGCATTTTATTCAATCACATGAAGGGGTTCCGAGTGGCCGAGTGGTCTAAAGCGCTCGCCGTTACGGATCACTGCCATCTCACCTCTGCCTGCGTGGGTTCGAGTCTCAGATTCGGCTAGTGTGGGTAGCTAGTAGCTTCTCGTGGGGCGGTGGTTCTTAAATACCCGGGTTTTTTCCGGGTTCTTCCTCCACCATTAATACCGGCCACCATGTATAGCCTATCGTGTGCTGAAAAATGGCATTAAACCCTACAATAACAACAATCACATGAAACATCCGTTTGCATTGAATTGTAGTGAATTTAATCAATCACTTGGTCATCTTTCACCCATAAAAACATTACAACGAGCTGAAAACCATGCAAAAATATTTTTCACACTAAATGTGTGCCCCCCCCCCCTTGTCGGCCCAGCGTCTCAGTCACTTTCAGATCCTCTTTATGTGAATCATCTAAAGTTCGGCTATGAACATGAATCACACTTTCCTATAAAAGATTTTATATGAGCTATGTAGAATTAAGTATATGTTTATGTACGTCTGGTTTAAAGTTAACTACTAGTCACTTCTATGGGCTTCAGGACAAATTTGAAATACCACGAACGTCTGGATTAATAAGAAGTACTATGGACTTCTGATCTATTCTAAAGCACCACAGACTTAGAGTTAAAATGAAATACTATGAATTTCCGGTTTTACGGAAAACGGGCTGAAATACGTCATTCATGAATACACTCCTTTATTTGCATATTTGAAAAGAGGATTTTTTTTATCTTCAATATGTAAAACTTTTAGAAATTTTAATTGGTTATTATGTTATTATTTTATGCTCACAATTTTGCGGCAGAGGATTTGAATCGACTACTTTTATATGCAATGAGCTTTATTAAGAACAGATTTAGACAAGCGCAGGAAGTTAAATGCCCATAACATCGCACGAAAGATCAGCCTTATTTTGTTGTTGTTTTCAATTTTGTAAGTCCTTACCGATAAGCTACTTACCATTCTCTAGCATTGTTTATATCTATTGATGTCAGAATTTTGTATTAAAATAAATCTTTAAGGCTTTGAGTTTCAGCTGCATAATGTTGATTAAATAAGTCACTTTTATCTTGGTGTCATAAAAGTACCGAAAATTTTTATTTTTCCTACCCAATTATGTCGAATCATTTACAACATTGTATTTCAGTTTGGTTTTGCACATATGATGATCTAAGATTTGGCGGATATCGAACAAAAAGTTAGAAATATCGACAGCTATTCGGACAATCCCATAGGCTAAATATAACTAATTTGCCTAGGTTTGCTAAAATTACACACACACACACACACACACACACACACACACACACACACACACACACACTGCAGATCAGAAATAGCAGCTTCATTTGAAAAAGAACAATATATAGCATGCATAGGTAGCAGAGGAAAATGGGTGGGGGTTCTGATGGCTTTGAATTTGTTTGGAATATTCTATACTTTTTGACTTGAGATAGAACATCTAGGGTTATTTGGCACTTAATTCACAATACTGTTAAGTTCCTCGTAGATTTTCATTTTACAAATTAGTGTATGAAATTATGTGTTGAATTCTACGAAAATTGTTGGTTTTGTATTTTCCGTTACTTAAAGACCATGGAGTCTTAACACATGTATACTGACAGACAAACAGACAGACAGACATAAAGACAGACAGCTATACGAGCATAAATACATTCTCAGAAACAGGCATCTATAAATACTTATATAACTACTACATATATCCAGTATAAAGTACTTGATTGCCAGCTTATCGTATTTTAATATCCGGTACCTTAAGGAATCGAAAAGCAAATGTTAGAGTGTATCGATAATGAGCAAAGGAATAAAATTCGAGTGAACAACGTCCTAAGAAAGATAACTCTAACAATATCTTTATTAAATGAAGCATAAGTTACCTCCCATTAATTAGACTCTCTCTCTCTCTTTCTCTCTCTCTCTCTCTCTCTCAAATGATCAATAAAAGTTAACAGTTTTTATTAAAAAAATTACTTCCTCCAAGGTGTTAAACGTTCTTGTCTCTTCCATCCATGTTTTTGCTTCGCGTGTTATATTCTTCTTACATGAAATTTCTATTAAACGTATATGTATGTTGCAATCTACTTTTCCGCAAATAATCAATGGTACTCGATCACATTAAGTAGGAATCCTACCCTGGAGTAAGCTCAAAAACCTCTAGCCTTAAAGCAACATTAAACTGCGTTACACTTTTCCGCTTTTCCCTGCCTCAGCCTTGAATCCGTCCTTGCCGTGGTGAAAATTACATGTTTTGCAGCCGATGTCATCCTTGCCAAAAATTGACATAAATTTAAACGTCTTTTGGTTTCCTTCCACATTTTCAGATGTATTTTCATCGTAAACCAGTTAGATTCATTCGGTGAGTGCACGTATCATGGCCCGCTAGTTGATGGTTATAATTACAAAAATTGAAAGTCTGTAATTACAAGAAATGACAGAAGTGATCGAGTAGTAGAGGAGGTTACGGAGCTTTTGCTATAACGTCATTTTGGAAGAAAAGGGCTTCCAACTAAAGTTATAAAAAAAAATGTCAATAACGCCAAACCAAAGCCTCTAACTTACCGAGAGTTTCTCTAATTGGGTTAATTTATTTTGTTACTTTATCGCTGTCGCTTGTTTTGTTCAAAATTTGTATGCGCGTTTTGTTTACCGCGGGACGTTTCATTGAGGTCGTTCACCTCTTCTGCTGCTATACTTATCAGTATTTCATCCAAATATTTTATCAAGACCTATGCGATATCGTGCTCGGGGGTCATGTAAAGTTATTGTTATAAACCCGTAAAATCATGTAAATTTATTGTTATAAATCCAATTTTGAACTACGAAAATATGAATGCTATTATTTATTAAATAAAAAAATAAAATATGACGGTATCAAAATATCTGATGAATTAACTCCTGAAAAAAATAATTTGTCATTTTTAATCAATACAACATAAATTTGAAAATAAATATACACTATCCGCAGACTACATATTAATTAAGATAATTTAGCAAGGTATGTTTCAATCTTTGCTGCAGTGTAGGAAATGGAAGTCGATAAATTCGTCTCGCTTTCAGCGCGATTATGTCAGAATTATCTCACGAATACGAAAGGGAAAAGATTACAAAAACAGGTGTAAGACAATTAAGAAAGATTATGTCAGATCGTGAAAACGAAACTGCTGTCATTGTCTGTAGTAAAATCACTTGTGAAAGTAGTGAATGTGTCTACGAGAATCAGTATAATAAAAAAATCTGGATTTGTCTGTAATTTGTATCCTATGAAATTGTCATTAATCTGATGAATTAGATAATATTTTTTAAGTTGATCAAATTCATTACAAGAATGTGCATAGTTCATAATCTTATCTCTATCACACGTGATCTTCATAATATGTTTTCGCTGCAGTTCATTTGATTGTTCCTGTGTCAATAAAACATGTTCAGTGCCACATTCATCAATAATTATATTAACACTAAATTTTTTGCCGCGACGTAGGCGGTGTCATTATTGTTCTGATGGCGTTTTCAAGTACGTTTTTGTCGTGTATAAAAACTCGCACACAATGCTACATTATGTAACACCTCTTGATTAAGTAATTAATTGTAAACACTCTTCATGATCAAAAATCGTTATGATCATACATATAAATTTATACCCAGAGAGTGTCCACGTAAATGTATTGTTCTTTTCTCATCATCTACGGACAATATTTGTATTATAATGATTTTTATTTTTTCTGAAATGTTTTTTATTTCTTCTGAAATTTGTTGAAATGTTTTTTTTTCTCTCACTAATTTGAGTTGAAATTTCTTTTTTTTTAAATACTAATTTTACTCGTTTTTGTCAAGGAAAATCCGTCAAATTTCGTTTCTTCGAGACTGAAAACCCTTGCGATTCTTTAATTGATTTTGACCTTTTTTCGATAAATTCTCATTTTGTACTCGAAAATCAGTCAAAAACCTGACAAACAACACATGAAAAATATCATTTTTAGGTGTATTATACAAGAATTTATCAACAAATAGTCAAAACCAATTAGAGAATCGCTGGGGTTTTCACCCTCAAGCATTACGAAATCTGACAGATTTTCTTTGACAAGTTTATCAAAATAGATACAAAACATAATCTTGTCATCAGAAGAAAATAAATCGTCAAAAGTCTATAGCTATGATTTTACATAGAGACTTATATTCAAATTTGTATTTCTTAAATCAATTAAGTATCCGCTCAGGTCTATCAGTTTGAAATGTATTCTTAACAAGTATGGTTTATAACATCGTAGATAAACCGGATTGATCTGTTATTTACGATTAAATATCCAGGAGGAACTTGAGGAGTAAATGTATAGTTCAAGATGGCCGCTATCACTTAATCGGCTTGAAGCTGCTGTTTCCGTTTTTTTTTTTTTTTGTTTTTTTTTTTTTTGTTTTTTTTTTTTTTGTTTTATTTTGGTGCCGTTTTCATGATATATGTGCTTGTTGCCTGTCTTCATCTACGTTATTGTGTTCATCATGTATTGCCTGTTCAGTTCGTGTGTGTTTCTTCATCTCCTTTTTTTTCGGAAACGAGAACAATTATACTTTATCTCAACTGTCTTGCTCCACTGTTACAATTTCCTTTGTTGTTGAACAAACCGCCATCACGTGATACTCGCCAGTCAACCCGTTTATGATATGATGGACACTCAATTGCTTTAAATGCCCACTTCTTGGCTCTCCACACTACACTGTGCTCTAGACTAAACGAACTGGTCCTATATTCATCATTACTTAAATGTAAACAGAAGCGAAAAAAGAAACATTGTTTCAACGCTGGCCGGCGTAGAACAGAAAGAAGAATTCCAGTATCTCCCTTATGCCATTTGCGGCTCAACAATAACCTAATTCAAATCCCTATTAAATCGTCAACCTTTGTGACAACTATCCAAGAGATACCTCTGCGTATTGCATTATTCAATGCCCAATCAGTAGGACCATCGGAAAAGCGTACAGAAATAGTTAATATTATCAAAGACCAGAATATTGACGTCTTTTTACTGACAGAAACGTTGGCTAAAAACACCAGGCGACGAGCCCAAGTGCGCGGATCTAACACCCACTGGTTACTCCTTCAAGTAGTTCCCCCGCCACTCTCGCGGAGTTGGAATTGCTGTCATCACAAAGACATCCATGATCAAACGTCTTAACCGCACCACAACATTCAATTTCGACCACACATCGTTTGAACTAGTCCAAACCACACTCACACTGGAGCAAAGGTCAGACCAATTTTTCTGTCTATACCGTCCACCTCCTAGTAGAGAAAACCAGCTGACCGAATATCTCTTTTTGGAGCAATTTCCGAATCTCCGGAGTATGGAAATTTGATAGATGGCAACCTGATTATTCTTGGAGATTTCAACTTTCACTTTGACTGTCCCGGAAACCCAAACACATAAAAACTCATAGATTCTATTAATGTTTTCAACCTCAAACAGTTAGTCAACCAACCCACCCATAAACATGGTCACATTTTAGACTGGATTCTTCACAGACCTGATGATAACATTCTACGGTCCTCCCTGGTATCCCATGAACTTGCATAAGATCATCTCTGCATTATATGCCATCTTGACGTATCAGTCCCTAACCCTCCATCTTTATCTGCTACTAAAAGAAACCTCCGTATGATAAATAGAACCAAACTAATGCATGGCATCCAAGAAAACCTAACAACTTGCTTACATCCTACAGCAGAGCAACTCGATAACTGTCTGCGTTCATTGGTCGACATTTTACTGTATAGTGGTCAACGATATTTTTAATTTGTTTGCCATTCACGTGCTTGATTATACCTAAAATTCTGAACGTTGATCGGAAGGCTGATTTATTATCTACTGTATTGTATTTATTGTCTACATAATTTTTTGTTGTGGCATCTTCATCAGATGTTGGATCCCTTAAAACAACTGTTATTTCCGTTCATGCTGAGTTTACCTGTCATTGTATCACCGGTAGATCGCAACTATTAGCAGCACTTCTTGCAATTTCATTTCTAATAGTTGCGATTGATACACTTTTGTCCCTGGTTCTGCTGCCCTCAGTAAATACAGGAATATTATCCGTAGTAGCACCAAGAACTCTACGAACTATGTCATTCCATTTGATAGTACTCATCTTTAAAACACCATATTTATCCCGAAAAATCACAACTTCATCTTGGGCAACTCCAGAGAAGTTCATAACATCGGCAAGTTCATCTTTAGTCGCGTAATTCGACAAATCGATATCATCTTGTATTGCCTCCTGTGATCGTAGACGTTCTTCCGTAATTATAGACCATTATACTTTAAGATCTGTTTAAAACGATTAACGGCTACTTGTATACTCGTACACGACTTTATGAGGTGGTAATGTTGATTTTGATACAGCGTCGAATACAGCAATTTCTTCACGGCCACATATTGGCGGATCGTTTATTGTTTGTGTTGGTAATGTTGAATACCAGACTAGAGTTTGTATTGTGTTTACATAATTTAATTTTTTTCGGTGGAGCCAACCCTTGCGAATGAAAATAAATAATTCCACGTGTATCAACTGCGTATGCCACCCAATGAGTACCAGAACCAGAACTGTTATCACTCAGCAGCATCAAGTAAATCAAAATTAGAAGTTGTAAAGATTAACGAATTGTTCCTGGAAGTCTCAGGCCGGGTCCATATCGATGGGGAGTTAGTGGTAATCCTAGACCGCTCACTCTTTTTTTATTCCTTTTCCTAATACTTGTTCTGCTAACTTATGACTAGCAAATCTAACAGCACCAAGTGCAGCTACTTTTGCTACAGCTGGGGCTGCAGCGGCTGTTATTAGTGGAAATGTACCACCTGTTTTACATGAGTATTTGATCGCACCTGCGAAAAGATTGAGTTTAACGCCTGTTTTTGATTGTTTGGCGCTATTTAAATATTTAATTTTACTTTCAGTTAGAGATAATTTGTTTGACCACCTGTGATATGATCTCGCTTTAGTGATATTTTCATTCCACAGTTCTTTTCTGAGCTTGATTGCAGTTTTTTAATCTGACCAGGAGTGAGACTAACACTAACATGATGATAAGACATTATAAATACCGTGAGTGATTTAATTACATGTTTTCTACGGAGCCATTGCTTTATCGCTTAGTATAACAGCGATTGCTCTGTTAGCACCATGAATAATTGGTGGACCAGCTACAACAACAGGAGGTTGTGTTAGTTGAGCTCGAAAATGAATACCAACGACGGATTGTCTAGATAAATCAAGATGCTCAAGCGAAAAGTAATAGATCGGATACAGGGTTGTAAAATCTAACTGTGATATTTGCAACCCTGTGTCTATGTTTTGACCGCGTCCCTTAAACGTCATTAATCGATGATATGCACGCGCTAAACGATTTTGATCAAAATTCAATAATATATCTTCAACTGGTTCTTGATGTCCGTTTATACGCAAAGAAACTTCACTAACTCCAACTTTGTCAGATATCACATGACTACGTGTTTGTGAATTTTCTCGCGCAAAATCTTGGATAGCAACAAATATACGTCGTGGTGCGGAAACACACTGCTGTGATACTATAAACCATGTAAATAAACCATTAACATTAGTTTGGACACTGTCTGTGGTTACAGTTAACCATGACAACAATGATTTACCAACTGAATCCATAAAAGAAAGTAATTTTTGTTCTTCGGCAATCGTTGGAGTGATTACCGGCATCCACAACGAACGTTTTGTTAGTATTACTTTACCAATTGCATCATCGTCGGTAGCCTTTCTTACAAACGCAACTGTATGTCTATCCCCAAAGATAACTTTTCTAGCATTTCTACAACACCCAAAGAATGGCGCATGAAAATTTTCTTTAATCACCTTTCATCATTGATCGTCGTGATAAAAATCATAAGTTGTAAACTTCAGCGTCGGCGTTGTCGGCAGAGTTTCTTGGTCCTATTATACTATAGGGTCAGCTGTCATGGTGGTCAGTACCGTCTTTTTAGGACATTATTGTCGAGCCGGCTGATATTGTATAATTATCTGAATATCTTGCTAAACCTATAACCGTCGTGTCAATGTCGACGTCCTTCTGAATTGATTCAATATTGCTTCCGTCGATGATATACGTAGCACTGTCAAACAACGCCATGATGCCGTTGTTGACAACACCAATTCAAACATCAGCTACGTATTCAGTATCATCTGTTTTTATTATTTCACCATCTGCTTCAATAAATGCTTTAGCGGGTAAAAAATATCTGCTTTTATCTAGAACTTGTAGTTCAACTTGTTCACGCTGATTTCGTTGTCGTGCGTCGTAAGAGTAATACTAATGATCGCGTATAGATTTATCCTTGCGAACAGGCGCATCAATGTCAAACGCGGGAATGGATATACTCTTGAACATTTTGTTATAATTATCTTCGTCTAACACGAAAACCACTTAATGCTATTAAACTTGAAGCTATATTTTTTCTGCTTCATCAACCAACTCAGATCGTTTTTTATTTGCAGCTTGATTTATTTTGCTGACATTTGCAGGCATAACTACAGTGATGCGTAATTTCACTGGTGGCTGAGGTTTTCGTCGTATTAATCATGCTAGTCCATCCTTGATCGCCGAAAATGCTTTACCGGCAAGATTACCAATCGCGCCAGGAGTTTGTTCACGAACAAGACCAACAGCCTTCCTACCTGGTTTTTTTTCATAAATGGTATTATTTTTGGAGCCATTCTTTTAAATAAACCCTGAACATCATCATCATGTATGATCATCTTATTTGTTATTCATTTATCTAATCACTAATCAATTTCATCGATGAGAGATCGATAAACATTTATGTCCATGATACCGCCTGTAAATATTCGTTGACAAATATCAGAGATTTCATTTATGATTTCTGGAGAATTGTTTCCAGCACGTTTTCCTCCAATCAGAATTCTAATATATCTACTTCGACACGAATATTATTAGGACAACCAATAAAACCACTAACTTGAGTAGTCAGTGAAGGAAAACCACTTTCAGTTGCTCCCTCTTCCTCACCTATTATTTATTCTGCTTTTTCGTCACTTCGTTAAGCTTCGTCTAGCTTCCTTAAATCTCAATTCATCTTCTCTTTGTTTCCTTTTTTCTTTCTTAGCTTCATTTCTTTCTTTTTCTGTTTCCTTTCTTCTCTAGACTTTTCAAGTTCCAACATCATCTCTTGCTGCGGTGAAGAAAATTGGTGTTGTTCTATTTGTTGCTGCGGTGAAGGAAGTTGTTATAAAGGCTTTTTCTGGGGATGTTGTAGTTCTTGTTGAAATTCTAAAGAGAATCGATTTATGTCGTTAATATATTCATCGTATATTCATCATCATTTCTAGCTTGGTTGTTGTTATAATACATACTATACAGCCATTTAAAATAACTATCATTATTTATGTTAACATACTTAGGATTTAAAACTTCAGACTTTCGAAAAAGACTATCAAAAATCTTCCTTTTAGCAATTTTAATTTCTTTGATCAGATCATCTTTAAATTTATTAATCAGTTCAGTGTTTTCTTTTCTTACTTTAGGTTTAGGTGCAAAATCTTGTTTTACATCGGCTATTTCAGTACGAACTTCGCTAATACCTTCAAGTATTATTTCACCTACAGGAGGAGGCTGAGCGGCAGCTCTCTCCGCGGGAAGATCTCGTAAACTCTTCATCGTTTGTTTGGTTCTTCTCGATATTTTTTCAGCTTGCTCGACGGTTTGTCTTACCTGCCCAAGAAGACTTTCAATAGCTGTTGCAGCTCCTTCAGTTACTCTTGTAACGGGCTTAAATAACCGTTCTGTACTTTCTGCGTATTCAACCTGAGCTTCTTGACGTTCTTGTGACTTTTGTTTGACAGAATCACGAACAGGCAGAAATTTCTGTATTGCTTTTAGTTGCTCTCTAGCTAACCTAGCAGTGTAGGATTCTTTAGATGGTGCCTTTATTTTATTAGGGATGATTTAATTACCCGCACGGATTTATAACAATCAATTTACATGACCCCCGATCACGATATCATATAGGTCTTGATAAAAAAATATTTGGATGAAAGACTGATAACTATATAAGCAAAGGAGGTGAATGACGTCAATGAAACGTCCCGCGGTAAACAAAATGCGCATACAAATTTTGAGAAAACGAACGACAGAGATATAGTAACAACAAAAAAACTAACCCAATTAGAGAAACTCTCTGTAAGTTAGAGGCTTTGGTTTTGCGTTATTGACCTTTTATTTTTAATTTTCATGGCATGCCTTATTTTTTCAAAAATGACATTCTAGCAAAAGGTCTATTCAACTCATCTACTGCTGATAGACTTAATCGAGTACCAAAGTAAAGCGACATTACACGAAGGGGAGATAACTGTCAACCTGACCTCAGTGTAGATCAGAACACTAAACAGTGGATTTGTCTTCCCAGATATTATAAGGGTGCAAGGGACAATTTTATGCACACTTTTCATATTGCATACACCTGCCTAATATAAAAATTCTTTAAAAAAATATAATACATGGGTGAGGTCAAAAAGGTCCATATTTTTGGATAGATATAATAAAGCCAAACATAAGAATATTCACTTGACCTGACAAGTTAGTAGAAATTCATAGAATAGACAGTTGATGCACCCCACCCCAAATATATTCATGCATTTGTCATGTCCGAAGGCCAATTTTGAGAACACGTGATGCTCACAGTACACACAAGCCATTTCTCCGGGTGACAATTTTGAAGAATGTTGTGTACTTAATAGATTGATGAAATTCAAAATAGTTGTCATCCAGTCAGTTTTTGAAATATTTTACTTGTACCAATGCGTCTACTGCTATACATGGCTAGCGCTGTTTCCTATCCGACTATTGGTATTTCACTGGCTACGCAGTGGGAAGTGACTACATGAAATGTACATGCCTCACACCAATTTCAAGAAGCACACAAGCCAGAAAGACCCAATTCATAAATATATCCATATATTTAACTATTACACAATAACAGCTCAAAAAGTCACACCATAACCATAAGTTCAGAAATTTGCCAGAAGCCAATTGACGAAACTGTTCCCTGACACATAATGCTGTTGCAAAGAAAAATTCTAACTTCATCGACATCGTTAGATAAAGAAAAATATCATGTGATAATCGACGGTTTCACATTGGGACGAGGTTGCAAAGCAGAAGTTACAAGCGAGCGAATGTGAAAATTTAAATTTCCATTTAATTTTACTCGAAATAGACCAATACGGGATGAAAAAATTAAACTGTTTCCTTTTCCATAGGACCAGTCTCGATACAGTCTACTCAAATTGGTTGTGGCACCATAAAACGCAGCCCAACTCTGATGGAAACAGGTTATTTTCCTGGAGTATGAAACGGTCTGGATAACAACCGGGTGCCTTCTTACAGGTTCCCGTCACTGAATCAAACGTAAACGCGACAACTTGGGGAGCGTCAGATTGGCAGTTAAATACTTGTGCTGGCTTTAAACAAACATGGTTTACTGAAAAGAGAAGCAGAGATGTATAATTCAATACAATATGTTGCTGTGTGTCGTCTAGTCCTGTATCGATGTCACTACAGATCGAACAAAATACGAAAGGAAACAATTGCAGTATTCATCTTTTATCCATTCAAATGAAGTCATATCAATTTAAAGTTATTTTTGCAATTTTGTATCGTTAAATATTTAGAACAACTTTTATTCGGCACCAAATAGCCGGTATTTTGCTGTTGCACCGTTAAATGCTTTTCATACATACGTAAGTGTCGTATCCATAACGTTTGAGTACGAGTCAAATTTATGTTTCCGGTAGGTGAAAATATTCGATTACTCAGACTTTATCCTTAGTCCGTTTTCACAACTCTTGGTTACAGTAATGTAATTAGGATGAGAAATAAAGCATAAAAGGTTTTGGTTAGTTATAAGCAAATTATGTTTTAAAAATTATGCTATAATGCTATAATAATAAACAGCACAGTTTCACGACTGCATATACTGTTAAAGATAAAGGAGCTGTACAGACAAATTCCGAGTAAATATACTCGCTCATAAGACGAGTCAAAGAGCAAATTGCGCCGGCACATCTGGGTATGTGCAGTTTGTTAGGAGTAATCAGTACAACAACGTAGATCCTGATAGGGAGACGCATTATGCTACAGCAGATGAGGGTCTTAGTTGTTTGCATTTGGACTACACTTATAAGCGAATATATTCGGTACCTTGACGAATGAATGTTGATTCTTACTGATTAATACCAGCGATAATATGTCATTGTTACACGGATGAAGATACGAAATTATGTCATTGTTACACGGATGAAGATACGAAATTATGTCATTGTTACATGGATACGCTAAAACCATGGATTAAACTAAACACACACAAACTCCAACTGCATTTTAAAAAAATAACAATCATATTTGTTTTTTTAAATTATGCTATGTAAAATAAATCGTGATAAAAGGGACAATAATTTCACTCTAGAACTAAAGTCTGTTAGATGTTATCTGTTTGTTAGCACGTTTGTTTGTTTGTTTGTTTGTTTGTTGCTTTTTTCCCTTTAGACATCTAATCGTCTTACTTCCCAAATCAACTAGGGGTGCGGAGTTTGACTCGTGGTAGAGGACAACTGACAGTAGAACTAGAATGGCTTTCGTCTGCATCTTCAAACTGGAAATGAGAAAATCAATAAGTAGTATACAGGGCATATATGGACCGCCAATCATCATCGTTAGGACAACTTCAAACACCATATTAACAATATCGTGTCATCGACATTAAATGATACATGACTAGTGTGCTTCGAAGCACTTTAACTTTATATTGTATTTTATCAGTTCTAAAAACAAAATTTTAGTTTTCTTGGATCATCTAGCAAATGTATAAAATCACCAATTATTATATATATATATTACTTCAAGCAAATATAAAACCAAGTATAATCTTTTTTTAATAACAATCCCAAAAACTTTTACCACCAAATATAATTTAAAAACACATTAAAGAGTTGACGAATTTCTAAGCCTTACAACCGACCTATACTTGTTAGACTTGACTTATCTGCGGTATTCATCAGAAAGTCAAACATTTATAACACGATCTAGCACATTTACCAAACCTCTATTTTAGGGTCAATTTAAAGTTTCCATTCTTTAATGCTCAGTCTTAGAGATGATGCAAATAGGTTCTCAAATATTTCCAAATCTCAACAACACCAACAATACAAATAAAACTTCATCTCTTAGAAAAGAGAACTGAAACTTTCGATCTGCATCCAACTTGTCGCGGACTTAATTTTGTCTCATCCACAAATACAACATTTCAAGAATTGTATGCATTTTGACAATTACTCGCTTGAAAATACCACTTAGGAAACGTATTTTGGGGTTCGAGTATATGCACTTGACTATATTCAAATGCATATATAACAAATATATTAACAAATATAAATAGACCCAGTCTATGCACTTGACTGTGTATGCAATGCATATATAACAAATATATTAACGAATATAAATAGACCCAGTCTATGCACTTGACTGTGTATGCAAATGCATATATAACAAATATATTAACGGATATAAACAGACCCAGTCTATGCACTTGACTGTGTATGCAATGCATATATAACAAATATATTAACTAATATAAACAGACCCAGTTTATGCACTTGACTGTGTATGCAAAAATGCACATATAAGAAAATATTAATGAATATAATAAGACCGAGACTATGCACTTTCCGTGTATGCAATGCATATACAACAAATATATTAACAAATATAAACAGACCCAGTCTATGCACTTGACTGTGTATGCAATGCATATACAACAAATATATTAACGAATATAAACAGACTCAGTCTATGCACTTTCTGTGCATGCAATTATGCATATCAAACTAGATCTATAGTAATGCTTTATGAAAAATAATTGATATAATTGAGTAACATTTTAAATATCTAAATAAAAACTAGTTGTCCTAATTGGAGGTAATATACTCATAATTCGTTTATTTACGCAAATTAAGTTTCATGCTAAAATAAGTAAATCTAGCATGTTGAGAACTTTCGACTTTTTATGGGATTTATCAAATTATTATATGAATAATAGGTCACAACGATAACAAGAGGGAAAATCTGTGACTGTTGTATGATGGAAATACCATCTCTTTGCAAATCTGTGACTTGTATGATGGAAATAGCATCCTTTGCAAATATGTGACTGTTGTATGATGGAAATATGTCTTTGCAAATCTGTAACTGTTGTATGATGGAAATAGCATCTCTTTGCAAATCTGTGACTGTTTTATGATGGAAATAGCATCTCTTTGCAAATCTGTGACTGTTGTATGATGGAAATAGCATCTCTTTGCAAATCTGTGACTGTTGTATGATGGAAATAGCATCTCTTTGCAAATCTAAACTGTTTTATGATGGAAATAGCATCTCTTTGCAAATCTGTGACTGTTGTATGATGGAAATAGCATCTCTTTGCAAATCTGTGACTGTTTTATGATGGAAATACCATCTCTTTGCAAATCTGTGACTGTTGTATGATGGAAATACCATCTCTTTGCAAATCTGTGACTGTTGTATGATGGAAATAGCATCTCTTTGCAAATCTGTGACTGTTGTATGATGGAAATACCATCTTTTTGCAAATCTGTGACTGTTGTATGATGGAAATAGCAGCCTTTTCATTTTTGTTTGAATTACCTTTTAGAATAACGCTATGTCGACATGCTTTGACAGATAAACATGTACAAGGGTGAATTAGTGCAATCAATATAAATGAGTTATGCATACCGCAATAATGTGATTCATAACTGCTGATTTCGTAGTTTCTTGGGGCATAAGATAGCATTGTATAAACACTCTGCTTTTATGTATTGTCATTGTAACAAAATTTTAGAAACAAACTGATTTTTTTTAAATGTATGAATGTATGCTTTGTAGAATTAAAAACATTGAGATATACGTACTGAGAAATACAAGAGAATATATATAATTTATATGTGTTTAACTGCAGAGCAGCAAACCGACGACTATCTCGTGCCAACGCCTATCTCGTGGAGTGGCGATGGAGTAACGTTCCTTATAAAGGAAACACCGCAACAGCAGACCCTGTTTGGTCTGGTAAGGATAAAAACCAATGACCTTTGGGTCTTTCTCGAATAGATAGATCGACATACATACATACATGCATGAGTGCGTGCGTGCTTGCGTACATACATCCTTAGACACACACACACACACACACACACACACACACACACACACACATACATACATTCTGGTGGTTTAGTGGTTAGAGCGTCCGCCTCGGATGCGGGAGGTCGTGGGTTCGATCCCCGGCCAAGTCATACCAAAGACTTACAAAAATGGTACTAACAGCTGCCTCGCTTGGCGCTCAGCATTAAGAGGTTAGTGTTAGGACTGGTCGGCCTGGTGTCAGGATAATGTGACTGGGTGGGACATCATGCTACATGTCTGGGGCATCATGCCCCAGTGCTAGACTTCACTATAAACTCTCACACTGCAGACATCGTAGCGATATGACTGAACATTTTTTAAAGCTACGTTAAAAAAAGTCCAAACCAAACCACATAGATACATACATACATACGCACGAACGCTCGCACGCGCGCGCACACACAGATACATACATACATACATACATACATACATACATACATGATTATCAGAATATTATTATTCGACGGCTAAACAAGTGAATTTAAATGTATTTTTCTTTAATTGGCATCTCCAATCCAATTAGTCCTTCTAGTATAATAAGGCAGGTTATATTGCAGTTTAAAAATGCATTCCTTTGAACCGATTACGTTGATCTTTTGAGTGGAATATGTACAGATTAGCGAAGTGGTCTTTTCTGCCTTTTTATGACTGCGTCGTTTAATTTGACGAATTAGACGTTTGTTTGTAATCTTTTAAAAATACGAGAAAGTGAGACATACAGTCTGCTACTAATCAAATGATTGACCTTCGATTAACATTTTCTTGCAGTTCCAAAAACTCCTTCAATTTCCATTCTTTCCTCCGTGACAGGATTGAGACACAAAGTCTGCTGCGAATCAAGATGTTACATCTATTGCAAAACTCGGTTTTGCAGCTCCATAAATCTCAAAAGTGCAAAACAATGGATTTAAGGACAACTTTCGTTCGGGCTTTGGCAGGACCAAGTTGACTAATGTCCTGTCTGGGACCCAGATTGGTGATAATAGTAACAACACGCGGCCATTGACAGACGACAAATGGTTCTTAGTGGTCATGTGACAGGTGGGCTAATGTCGCATGAAGGGGAATAGATCACACCGAACATTACCATCAAACGACGCTACATTATTTAGATCTTGTTTATGTTATCCACTGCAATTTTTGAAACTTGTGTCTTCTTTATGCTAAATAGTCCCCCAAAACAAATGAAGGCAAAATATTTTCTCTATATAGATATATGTAGCTATCATTCAATCACTTTGTCGTGGCCTATTCACTTCACCATTTGTAACTTCGAAAGTAATTTCGGGTCCATTCATCTTTGAAGAAATATATTTTTAGTGAGTATACTGACAGTTTCATTTCGTTGAAAATATAATTTATGACATTAAAATCTTGAGCAATGTTGTTTTTTAAAGTCTAATATGGGGTTTAATGGGGGGGGGGGGTCCGATGCCTTTATATTTATAATATTAATTTAAACCAAGAAGAAAAAAACAGGCGATTAAAACGTTTGAAAACACGTGCCTGAAATGACTCGGGCGTAGACTGATATCATTTCACGTATGTTACTTCTGTGTACTGCTGACTTGAAATAGCATTCTGACCCATTTTTACCAAAAGGGATATTTTGTGTACGGCTGACTTGAAATAGCTTTCTGATCCATTGCTATCAAATGGGTATTGTGTGTACGTCTGACTTTGGACAAGATTTCCGAATAATTGTTAAGACAGGAATACCTAGGGTACGGCTTACTTGGAATAGTTATGTGACCAGTCGTAAGGACAAGGATGCACAGTGTACGGATGACACGGAAAACATTTCCGATTCATAGCTATGACAGGGATACCCAAGGTACGGATTACTTGGAATAGTTATGTGACCAGTCGTAAGTACAGGGATGCACAGTGTACGGATGACACGGAAAACATTTCCAAATCATAGCTATGACAGGGATACCTTACGTATAGCTGCCTTGCTTTCCGACCCATGGTGTTTACAGACATTCATTGATAAGTCTTACAAAATATTGTTTCTAATGTACAGTGCCTTTCTGAGCAGCCATTTTATGCCATGAAATTTTAGATGGAACGAATTTCCTACAAAATAACAACAAATAAGCAACGGAGAGAGACAGAGACAGAGAGAGAGATTTAAAACAGACATACAGACAGACGTGCAGACAGATAGAGAGAGCCTCTGATTTTCTTAAAGCATCCCTGGCATGCATAGTAAAATGAATACTTACGAAGAACCGTAAAAATGAATACTTACGAAGAAACGTAAAAGGAACCAATAGCATGTACAAACTACGAATGTTTACTTGTAAACCTGGCTGGTGTTTATCACAGTAACCTGCTCTTATCAGGCGTAGGCTAGGTGAAGTTCAACCTTTACTAGATAAGTCTTGAATTCAGGTCAATAACGTTTCATCATCGCCAACTAGCCCTGTTGGTGACTCCGAAATGTCCAAATTGACCATGGAACCATTACTTGATCTCCACACTGGATTCAGTAAAGAATAATACAAGACACTTACTTTAGCATATATTATTTTATTTTACCTTACCTCATTGATTGTCAAGGTCAGATAATGAGTGTAACGCTGATCTAAAATGAAAGCATTCCATCTTCAAGCAATTATCTCTCTACAAATGTTAAAAATATCTTCCATCGGGAAGTATACTTGAAGTAAATTTTAAACATTGTGTCAAATATAGCTTCCTGGGAGCTGTACACAGATTTGTTATATAACCCTTACTATATTTTTCACGAATCTTGGATGCTTTACACGTAATGATTCCTTTCATATGTAGTATAATAGGAATAAAAAAGAAGATGTCCAAAATTACGGAAAATAATGACGCGTTTTCTTATGAAGACAATATTTTTCAAAACTTAACTCTCAATTTCGTTTTTAAAATAATGCAAAAATGTCGATCGTTATTTTGATTTTAATCATAGGAGAGTCATTTTGTTCAATTTAATTGGAGGTTTTCTAGACTTTAAAGCACGATTTACCGATTTACGCTATAGTATCAGGTACTCTTAGAACAATCTTTAAATTTTAGAGATAATTTCCGAAGCACTCAGCTGTGATTCACGTTTTACCGGAATTAAAAACGCGCATTCAAATGTATAATGTTGATATTTGGCATTTGCTACACAAACCACATCGGTGTTTTTGCATTTGTTCTCCTGTTTTGGTTAGCGCGTTGGTAAGCGTGACTGAGTAGTGTAACAAAGGTCTTATAATTTACTCTTGTGCAATACCTTTTTATTTTGTCCCCTAAAACTTTCTCAAACACAAACATATGCGCGCGCACGATCGTAATATAGTAAAATGGGTGGGTATGTCTGGTAAGGCAATACGTGTGACCTTGTTATGAACTGTAGACGATCCTCAACTTGTTTGGAGAAGCCGAAGGTAAATTAGATTTGTTTCGGACATTACAAAATATTAAAGCGAAGCCTGACTCACGTTTCTGTCACTGGGAAATAAATAGATGTACAGATCAAGCAGCACGTGGTCAATTATGTGTCAGATGATTGGCACGTGAAATGTACATCCTTGACACATGATATTCAATAACTAACTGACCATAAATCTGTTGCGGTGAATGGAAAACGTGCGTTTAACATAATTTGGGGACAACGTTATCAATTATAGTGCATACCTAATAACATTACAAAAGCGGACGTGACAGCAAATTTGAGGAATACCCCGTGCCTATGGGAAACAAACCCAAACCTGCTTATTGTAGTCCCGTGTCTTCGGATCGTAATGTAAACGTGTGTTGAGGACACGATGGCATTAATAGATATGCTCTGTGGAGGTTACTTTATCATGACGGTCATCGTTACAGTACTCCTCGAAATAATTTCCACTGACTTTGTCGTTTGTTTGGGTTTTTTAGTTTTTATTTTGTTGTTTTCCTTTGTCTTGTACAACTTTTTGTCGTACTGTCACAGATTGTTTATAACTTGTTTCAATGTTGTTCTTCACTACATTTGTTTTGTTGGTAGGGATTAATTTAAGTTTAAAAGAGCCTTTAGATTTCTTTGAATTGTTCTTGCATCCAACGTACTGTCCATTATCACGGCCACGTCTTTCGTTAGAAAAAAAAAGACCATCACCAACAGCGTAGTTCATTTTCACTTTTAAAACTTCTACATATTTCTCAAACTTTGCCATGCTGCTTTCGTCTGAGTTAGTAGCTCCATTACCTTTTTAACAGTGTATGATTATGTCGAAACAGTCTTGTATTGCTTATTCCGTTTCCAACGTATGCACCTATGAGGCAAATTGTATTAGACCTCATAGTCTGATTTAACATTGCAATAATTTTTGATTTTGTATCATCACTATCTGGTAAAAAGAGCGTCTAGCGTATTGCCTTGCATTCCTCAGAACACTGGAACCTTACCCTGTACCAAAACCACTCACAGCCAGGCTAAGGCTGTTCTGCAACCTCGCCCTTTTCCAAGACTACCCACAGCCAGCCTGTTCTGCAACCTCTCCCTGTACCAAGATCACCCATAAACAGGCTATTCTGCAACCTTTCGCTGTACCAAGATTACCCATAGACAGGCTGTTCTGTTACCTTACCCTGTACCAAGATCACCCACAACAGGCTGTTCTGCAACCTTTTCTGTACCAAGATTACCCATAGACAGGCTGTTCTGCAACCTTTCCCTGTACCAAGATTACCCATAGACAGGCTGTTCTGTTACCTTACCCTGTACCAAGATTACCCACAGACAGGCTGTTCTGCAATCTTTCCCTGTACCAAGATCACCCATAGACAGGCTTTTCTGTTACCTTTCCTGTACCAAGATGACCCACAGACAGGCTGTTCTGTTTCCTTACCCTGTACCAAGATCACCCACAGACAGACTCTTATGCAACCTTTCCCTGTACCAAGATTACCCATAGACAGGCTGTTCTGTTACCTTACCCTGTACCAAGATCACTCACAGACAGGCTGTTCTGCAACCTTACCCTGTACCAAGATCTCCCATAGACAGGCTGTTCTGCAAATTTATTCCCTTCCAAGACTACACACAGCATGACTGTTCAGCAGCTCTACACTGTACCAAAACCAAACACAGACAGACTGTTCAGCAACTCTGTCCCAAGACCAAACACAGACAGACCTTTTCAGCAACCTTACCCTGTACTAGGACCACCCACAGACAGGTTTCTCTGCAACCATACCACGTACCAAGACCACCCACAATCTGCCTGTTCTTATTTTCCTTTATAATGATTTCTATCGTAATTATTCATGTCCATTTATTTTCTTACAGTGATAAAAACCATTGTCCCAAATTCTGAATCTTTCTCGTGAAATAACTTTGATATCGTCCGTGTTATTTGTTGTTTTTATATCGTTTGTTTCTTCGTTTTCTTTTGCCTTTGATTTAACTCCAGGAATGATTTGGTGGAACAAGAAAAGTGTTGGAAATATTAAATATTTTCAGATTTATGCATTTCTTTACTGGACTAAATTTATCTTCAGCAGGTAGAAGTATTGCACATTTAGGGAGCAGTTTTCGTAGTTTAAAGTAACTGTGAAATGTATAAACTGATTCCACTCGCTTTGGTACACTTTGTTGATAGCTTGTACTTTCAACATTGCCTGATTTTCGGTTGGGATTCAGCTTTATACTTTTATATATGAAACATTATAGCGACACAATAATTTTTATTATATTTTTCTGCCATTATATATAAACTATTTATGAGACAAGACAAATGCATTTGTATCAACCAGAAAATGAGATATTGTAACTCTGTGTGTGTGTGTGTGTGTGTGTGTGTGTGTGTGTGTGTGTGTGTAAGATAAATAAAAGCAGAAAAATCAAGCAAAAATAATAAATATTGATTTAATGGGTCCACAAATGGACAAATGCATGATATTCCTCGTTTCCATTAGAGTGATTTTGTATCATCGGCTGGGCGGGTAGAATTTGAACAGCTATGGTGTTCAATTGGATTGTTCTTGAGATTATGAGAAAATAGTAGAATTTCTTTTGATCCTTGTGTTTAGTGAACATTACTGAGCTGAACACAACCCGCCTTTTTGACATAGCATGATATTGTAGTATATATTTTACGGTTTTATATAACCAGTGTACAGTTACGTATATACTTAATCTGGCTTGTGTAGAATTAGGTGTTTTTTATTATAAGACCATTTGTACAATTAGATATAGATTTTATAAGACCAGTACACAATTATATATAAGACCAGTGTATAATTATCTATATAGGCTTTACAGGAACAGTGTATAATTAGGTATAGACTTTATAAGACCAGTGTACAGTTAGGTTCAGATTTATATGACAATATACTTTATATAACCTGTATACAATTAGGTATGGACTTTATGCAAGGTATAAACTTTCTATGACCTGTATACAATTAGGTATGGACTTTATGCAAGGTATAGACTTCATATGACCTGTATACAATTAGTTATGGACTTTATGCAAGGTATAAACTTTATATGACCTGTATACAGTTAGGTTCAGATTTATATGACAATATACTTTATATAACCTGTATACAATTAGGTATGGACTTTATGCAAGGTATAGACTTTATATGACCTGTATACAATTATGTATGGACTTTATGCAAGGTATAGACTTTATATGACCAGTATACAATTAGGTATGGACTTTATGCAAGGTATAGAATGTATATGACCAGTATACAATTAGTTATGGACTTTATGCAAGGTATAGACTTTTTATGACCTGTATACAATTAGTTATGGACTTTATGCAAGGTATAAACTTTATATGACCTGTATACAATTAGTTATGGACTTTATGCAAAGTATAGACTTTATATGACCAGTATACAAGTAGGTATGGACTTTATGCAAGGTATAGAATTTATATGACCAGTATACAATTAGGTATGGACTTTATGCAAGGTATAGAATTTATATGACCAGTATACAATTAGGTTCAGATTAATATGACAATATACTTTAGATGACCTGTATACAGTTAGGTATGGACTTTATGCAAGGTATAGACTTCATATGACCTGTATACAATTAGGTATGGACTTTATGCAAGATATAAACTTTATATGACCAGTATACAATTAGGTATGGACTTTATGCAATGTATAGACTTTATATGATTTGTACACAATTAAGTAAGACTTTTTATGTTCATTTTACAATTAGGTATAGAATTTATCTGACCAGAATACAATTAGGCATATAATTTATCTGACCAGAATACAATTAGGTATAGACTTTATCTGACCAGAATACAATTAGGTATAGAATTTATCTGACCAGAATACAATTAGGTATAGAATTTATCTGACCAGAATACAATTAGGTATATAATTTATCTGACCAGAATACAATTAGGTATAGAATTTATCTGACCAGAATACAATTAGGTATAGAATTTATCTGACCAGAATACAATTAGGTATATAATTTATCTGACCAGAATACAATTAGGTATAGAATTTATCTGACCAGAATACAATTAGGTATAGACTTAAACTAAAGTAACATTAACTTCAGGTTTAATCCAATATTCACATTGGACCTCATAAATATAATGGTCGATCTTTGACCTGTATAACTACTGGTTAAGCCTTTCTATGAATCTGATCTGATCTATTTTCAATTATATGTGTCTTTTATTGTGGATCTTTGGGACCGGCCAAGTAAAATTACAGTTTAGTTCTGTACGTTATAAGTAATAGCATGGAGATATACGATGTACCTTTTGAACACGGGCTGGTGTATTTACAAATGCAACGATTTTTTTCCTTCAAAGCGTTATCTTTCTTGTAAGGCACTGAATATATATTTTGTGAAGAGAATTCAAGGGGAAGAAAATTAGGCAGGCGGAGCCAAAGATAGAGACAGATGGACAGGCAGGTACACGTCGACAAAGAATAGAACGTTTTGACTTACTGACAAGAAAAGACGGAAATGAATAAACATTTATATTAACTTCATTGCAAAATTAGAAATATCTCGAAATCTAATACAATGTATGGCATCAATATTGATGAAAAATTAAGTCCTACTAATCCTAAGGTTGCGATGCAATCCTAAATGCAACTACAAGCCAGTCACAAACACTTAAACTGATTTTCAAGCAATGGAATGATTATTCTTCATAAATTAGCAAAACTTAACTGTTACAAATTATCACGGTTTTACACTTGATATGATAACAATTTATAAATGAATTCGAACACAGCCATCAAATACAAATCCACATGGCGTTAATGTTCAAATATACTTTGGGGAAAAAAGTCAGTGAACATGGTTTTAACGATATACATTTGATGATATTTAACACTGATGTACATGCTGATGACAATTCGCTTAAAATCAGGAAAATTAAAACTCCACGATTTCACAGCAGTTTGTTTTTCGAATTTTGTCATTGCTAATGTTACAGCATACACATATGCCGATGAAAATAATACTAGAGCACCCTGATCTGAAGAAGAAAAAAAACACAGACAAAATTTTGGGATTGAAATAGGCTACCACTGTATGTAAATGAAAGGCTTATGATTTTATCTTTCTCGATCTTTCGACTAATATGTCATTGGTCCAGACGTGGTCAAATATTTCCAAGAAATACGGATTCTGAATTCATAGAATGTCCACACCCAGAATCACTGTCATGGATGGGGTACTGCAAGCAGTCCCAATCTTGATACCGTTCAGCACTATTTTCTCCGAGTTTCACTGCGGGGAATACGCCACTCATTGGTTGACGTCCCTCTTCGCCCGTCGAGCGCTGACTGACGTCACAAGTTGCCCTTGAGTAGTTATATGAATTTCGCTTCTGTTCGGTTCTTGCATCTATTGAATTATGAACACCTGAAGAACTCCTGACGAAATCTTTCGTCTGTCTACGAAATTGACTCGGCTTGCTAAAAGCAATGTCGGTCTTTCCAATATCATTTACCGACTTTCTGTCGCATTTTGAAATCTTTGGAATGTAGTCCCTACAGTTATTATTCGGTGGTAGTACATAATCGCTTCTCCAGAACTCACTTGAGCTCAGATCAATGCACGCGCTCGTTGGTTGAACATCGAAACTTTGACCCATATCATTCTGTTCAGTATCAGGGTCAGGGTCAGTAAATATACTGGATATATGAGGATTATACAGCCGTCCTCGAAACGAGTTAGCGATAACCGGAGTAGAGGAAAATGGGGCCTCGAATTCTAAGCTGGACTCATCCGTAGACAATACTGATGAGGAAAGCTGGGGTTTCGGATTCTTTATCATGAACCCTCTATTAGGCTTTGTTGATATTTCGGAATTTAAGTTGACCGATGTCAATCCTTGGACAGTTGCATTTCCCTGTTTATGACTCATGTCTATATCCTTTTTCCGCTTGGCTGCAAATTCGCTTGCAGTCATGCATGAATAACGCCTGCTTTCTGTTGAAAGAATTTTATCGCAAAACGAGAAAAACTGCTCCAGACCCTGTCCATCAACTCCTGATAAGAATTCGGCAAGATCATCGTCAGTTTCAGGTTCCTGTTCCCGTTTGTCAATGTTACCGTCGCTGTTTTCTTGTTGCTGCTCCGCTGCAGTCGTTTCAGTCACATTTTCGGTTCCGGCTGTGCGAATTCTATTCAGAATGCCGCGTAGCATCATGGCCTTTGGAGAAAGCTTCTTCACTTCTGTCAACCTGCTCCCATATCGTATATCCCTAATTTCATTTTTTCGTGTTACGTTCAAGTCTTTCCGACCTGACGATGGTCCGGATTCATGAGAAAATCGTGGATTTGAGTTTGCTGTATGTGTGGCTACACGTGTTCTATCCAAAATCACCGAATCGCTTTCTTTCTGAATTCCTATTCTTAGACTTCTCACTTCTGGAATAGGGTTGATTTTTTTCTGTACACTTTTTTCATTGTGATTGATTGGTCTCATGAATTCATAATTATCGTCATTTCGATCTGACTGATGGGGCTGGTTGTATACATGCTTTAGATCGTCGTTGTGGCAACCCTCTAACGCGTACATGTTAGACATCAGATCAGTTTCGGACTTACGACGCTGGTCAACCCTCACTTGATCGGGTCGTTGGAGGTGAGATGCAGACTTACTTTTACGACTCCACGATTCCCATATCTTTAAGATTTTCTTCAGATTCGGTCGAACCCGTTTCTTTTCTTTGGTGTTGTCCAGAAAGGAAGAGGATGAAGCATTTAGGTCTTCATGTGGTACGCATTCCAGAAAAGGTTCACGGATTTGCTTCGTTTCTGTAAACGTTTGGTGTTCTCTTTCCATAAAGTGCACGCGCTTTTGTGACGCTGGTTCAGTGGCATTTTTCTTGACACCAGTAAGGCAGAAAATTGTAACCTTTCCCGATCCTTGTCTCGCCATCTGAAAGGAGAAATCAACTAGTGACATTTGGGTAATGGCGAAACTATCTTGTAATACGTAGCCAGTTATAGCAATGCAATTATTAGAAACAAATGCGTGATAATAATAACAAAAAGATCACCATATATATATATATATATATTTCGCCATAGTTCAGGTTTTAGTATGCTCAGAGTTATAAGGCGGCTGTCATGTTTTTTTTATGAAAGTAGTCTCAACACAACTGAGGCGACAGATATACTAACAACAGAAGAGACTTTACGTTCTTCTAACACCTTTGGCTCAAGCATCGTACCTCAGATACGTGTATCTGCGATACAGTGATTAAGCAAATGATGCTACAAAAATATACCTTTAGGGATACGGCTAGTAACTTGATCCGAATGGCTTATGGCACAATGGAACATTTTTCCTTTCTATAAATTAGTAACATCCGAGTATGGAACCAGTATGCATGTGTTATGTTCGTTTTGATTATATATCGGCTACGGAAACGCTGGAAATACAACGCTGATTAATTTGTGTCTCCATTAACAACTAAAACAATTCTTCAATAAGAAATTTGAATTCTTATAGCTGTTGGAAAATGTATATAAATCAAATTCATTGGTTGCAAGCGATTTAAAGAGATCGTTTTATTTACACAAGGCAAACATACAAGATTTAGCCTTCATAATATAATGTCTATTCGTATGCAGGTGTCAAATGTGGCATACAAACTTTATATTCTTCAAGATTTTGGAGATGCGCAGTACTATCAAAAAGTATCGATCCTTAAATTGAGTGTCCAATTTTAAAATACTTCATACCAAAGTGTTTGATATCTAGACTTGCTTAACGTATGTATGTATCTCAGTTCCTAGTGAATTCAACTCGATTAATGAGGAATACTCGTCAAATATTCTTGTCCAGTGCATAGGCCAAGGATAAAAGACGCTCAGCACCATGCCCACGTGATCAGTGATGGATCCACATGGGTTGAGGTGGTGGGTCTACAACCCGTCCCTCCTCTCAGTGCATTTTTTCAGTTCAAACCTTACACGTTTTAGTGAGAAGAAAAGAAAAAGCCAATATAGTTGCCCATTTTAAGCAAATTGAAATACCCTTTGTCATGACAAAACCAACTTTTACAAATTAAATCATGGATACCCTACTGTCGATGACGTGTAAAAATTAAACTACCTTCATTATAAGATGAATATACAGACTAGTCCACATTTTGTGTAAATGTTTTGATTCAAGTAATTGTTTTTTAAGCGAAATGCACGTTGTTCTAAATTAAGTCCCACATATTTTTAACGGTTTGCTTTAGTTAGTATTCAATGCATGCACATGCAAAACCGTTTAGGTGAATGTTGCAAGTTCATTGTTATGTTCATTTTAAGTTTTGCTAAAATTCTTCGCTTTTTTAATTCGTCTTGATTTAGTGGATCGAGCAAAATCACAATAAATTGTTGGGTTACCGAAATAAAGGTTTCTATGTGACGGGGTTATACCTATGTTAAAAATTAGACAATAGCCATTTTCTATATAACGAAATGATAGGCAACTTAGACAAAAGTACGTGTTGTATATAAAGAATATATAAACTAATGAAAAGAACTTCAGATGCCCAGTCCTTTGGACCAGGTCATTTTATGCCTTGTTTGCTTTTACGATCATGCCGAAAAGCCATTTATTGATCTTTAGTTTTCTTCATTGTAAATTATGTTGTGGGGAAAGCTGGAGTACTAAACAGAAAATAATATTTTCCTTATTACAAAGTTGCAAAGTTTCCTTATGTAAACATTCGCTTTTATTTCTTTCCCACACGATAAGCCCTATAAAATTCAATTGACTTGTCAGAATCAAAATCCGTGCAATGATTGATCACACGTCAGTGACCCGGTGATTAAAACCGTGTCAAATTCCGCGACGAATCGGGTGCTGTCCCTCGGGTACGATTAGTAGTCAAGCCTTAGAATGGTGACATAATTCTGCGTAAAAGGCAAAAGTCAACTGCAGATTTAAGGCAAATAAGGAACGATCGATTAGATCTACATAAGGGTATGTGTAATTTAAAAAAGAAGTACAAGTGACATGATTTATCGGTGATCTTAAGTATGTTAGCTTTATGGGGACCTTTATCTAGGCACACACACACATGGCAGAATCTTAACATTTCCCTTAACGTGGAGGTTGTTTCAGAAATAAATGTACGTCAAAATATAAAACTTGTGCAAAATCAGCACTTTTATGAAGTAATAGCAAATTTTCTCTATCAACACTAACAACTCAATCCGTGTTTTTTTTATATATAAAAAATCACACAAAAAAATAACAAACAACAAACAAACCAATCAGAGGTATTTTTATGAACTACCCATTATGTAAAGACTAGTTTTGCACTATCCATCATAGTCGGGTTGTGTATTTATATTCATTTTAACGTTGGAGAAAAAGAAAGGTTATTCTCCAGCTACACTATTTAGCATTAACTAAACTTTACAAATTTAGTATTTGCGCTCCTGGATAGCTGAAACGTTTATTATACTGACGCAGACGCCTACGAAGCCAGCCTATACTCAAAAAAGGCTGAATGATAAACTCTATCCAATTATCAAGCTTAAATTTCGCCAATAACTGAAACACGAACTTAACGCGAAAAGCAGACACGTGCACATTCGCTTGTTGAGAACGTAAAAGGAATGCGTTCCTACAATAGTTCTAACTGATGGAGTCAACGCGTTTTAGGAGAAATAATACTATTTTGAATATCAAGACCTCTTTGGCTCAAAACCTGCAGAAATGGGTAATTTAGGCATTTATTGTATATTTGCATTTTTCCTGTACAAAGGCTAGCTTGTTGTTTTGCATAAAGATTGTATGAAAACAAAAATAAGTATTGCAACAGGGTAATATTAAAATATGATATGTATTGTAAAGAGAACATAACCACTAATATGATCGTTTTATCGTCTTGTTTTCGAAAACTGAATCGGAAAGAATACATTTTCAAACGCATAGCCACTGGTGGCCCAGACAGACAAAAATATATTATCAAATGCATACACACTGCATTGCCCAGACTGCCAAAATACATTTTCAAACGCATATCCACTGCATTGCCCAGACTGCCTAAATACATTTTCAAACGCATATCCACTGCATTGCCCAGACTGCCTAAATACATTTTCAAACGCATATCCACTGCATTGCCCAGACTGCCAAAAATACATTTTCAAACGCATATACACTGCATTGCCCAGACTGCCAAAAATACATTTTCAAACACATATCCACTGGATTACCCTGACTGCCAATGGCATTCTGACAAAACTCCCCTGCAGTCATTCCGATATTTCAGTTTTAATCAGCTAAGTGTAAACCTCGCTTTTATTATTAAATTTCTCGGATCAATCTTATAGTAAGCCTAGTAACGTGTAGTAAATTCAAACGCTTTAAAATAAACTACATCAAAAACAAAGTTTATTTTATTTCTGAAAACATGTGTTCATTATATTCCACATAACAAGTACGGCTGATCCTGACAGAGTTTAGATGTGGTTTATATGAACTTGAAATTGAGCCTGAAACATTTCAAAATATTGATCGAAATCAGGGAAAAATTCCGTATCCTATCAAACTGAAGATAAATGTCATTTTTTGGTTTTGCTAGTTTACTTCTGGAGTTTAGTGCTGGTAGAAATTTCCGACTAAAATTCTATCATACTGACCCTATTTTGGCATACCTTGAACTTTGTCTCTGCATTTACTTCGTAAATATATTATTATACTTGATGAATTTGTAAATAATTCTATACAAATGAGAAATATCTGCTCGCCTGATTGGTTTCTTATTGTACTTTGCGTATAATTAAAAATAAGTTTAATATTTGTGCTACAAAAATGTATATATGCATACATGTCTATAAGCTTACATGTCTATATGCATACATGTCTATATGCATACATGTATATACACATGCATGTCTATATGCATACATGTATATGTACATACATGTCTATATGCATACATGTCTATATGCATACATGTTACATGTCTATATGTATGCATGTCTATATGCATACATGTCTATATGCATACATGTTACATGTCTATATGCATGCATGTCTATATGCATACATGTCTATATGCATACATGTCTATATGTATACATGTCTATATGCATACATGTTACATGTCTATATGCATGCATGTCTATATGCATACATGTCTATATGTATGCATGTCTGAATGCATACATGTCTGTTCCCTTTTAAATATATTGAAATCCTGTATGAGTACTTCTGGGGGTGAGAAACCATTGTTAATGCCTGTACCATTAATGAGTTTTAAAGTCTATACATTTTATATATAAACGGTATAAAACATCATAGAAAATATATTTGTAAGAAGTTATAAGCGATATTTTTGACGTCACCTTAATCGTTATCACCTTCGTGGTTAACATCATGATCAATAAAGACATGTCATCATTAAAAAAAAACCTGCATATAGACTTCAAAATTTTATTTGCTCTTCAAACGTATACACACTTCAAAATGGTATATACACTTCAAATTGGTATATACACTTCAAAATGGTATATACACTTCAAATTGGTATATACACTTCAAAATGGTATATACACTTCAAATTGGTATATACACTTCAAAATGGTATATACACTTCAAAACGGTATACACATTTCAAAATGGTATATACACTTCAAATTGGTATATACACTTCAAAATGGTATATGCACTTCAAATTCGTATATAAACTTTAAAAAGGTATATGCAATTCAAAATGGCATATACACTTCGAATTAGTATATAAACTCAAAATTTGGTATATACACTTCAAATTAGTATATACACTTAAGTACGGCATATACAATTCAAATTGATATATACACTTCAAATGGGTATATGCACTTCAAATTGGTTTATACACTTCAAAATGGTATATACACTTCAAATTAGTATATACACTTCAGAACGGTATATACAAGTTAAATTGGTATATACACTTCAAAATGGTATATACACTTCAAATTGGTATATACACTTCAAAATGATATATGCTCTTCAAACTGGTATATCCACTTCAACTTGGTATATATATTTTAAAAATGGTATATACACTTATATACGCTTCACACTGACATATACACTTCAAAACGGTATATGCATTTCCAGTTGGTATATACACTTCAAAACGGTATATGCACTTGCAATTGGTATATACACTTCAAATTGGTATATACACTTCACATTGGTATATACACTTCAAAACTGTATATGCACTTCCAGTTGGTATATACACTTCAAAACGGTATATGCACTTCCAATTGGTATATACACTTCAAATTAGTATATACACTTCACATTGGTATATACACTTCAAAACGGTATATGCACTTCCAATTGGTATATACACTTCAAAACGGTATATGCACTTCAAATTGGCATATACACTTCAAAACGGTATATACACTTCCAGTTGGTAGATGTGGAATGGATATGTTGAGCACTCTTCACGTATCTAGACAGAAATCATTTCTTACAATAACGACTCGGCTTATTCCATATATCCATTTAGTCTCTCTCTCTCTCTCTCTCTCTCTCACACACACACACACACACACACACAACACAAACACACACACACTGGTAGATCGTTAATTGTAATTGTTAAATATATTTGTATGATGGAATCTACCAACACATTTGGAAATAATTTAGTTGCTAAATTTTAAAAAAATAAAGTAAATGAAATACTTGCACCCATATCTTCCAGTTATCAATCAATCAGTCTCTCTAAATACGCAATTATGTCTTTCTGTTAGTACATACATACATATATGCACACAGACAGACAGACAGACAGACTCAGGTATGTTCTCACTCAAACAGCGTCTTATAATACCGCTGTTTTAAATAAAGTACAACATGCAATAACAGACATTTTCATATAATTAGATATGCTGACAAATACAATATTAATGAGTCCCCCAATTCATTTTAGATAATTTACTTCTAGAAAAGGACCACCTACCCATAAAGGACATGCGTGTGTTGTTCACTGAGTGTCCTGCATAGACAGGTATAACTACGTTCAACACATCAAGATAATGTAATACTGAAATAAATTTTTCACCGGTTCATATGACAATGCTCATTGTAGTTTGCTAGTAATAACATTATTTAAAAAGCACAAAGAAAGACTCTTTTATCGAACAATCTACACATGAACCTTATACAGTCAACACTTTGTATAACAGACTCTCAGAGGTCCATAAAAAAACACGGTCGATATAATCTGATTGTCTTTTTATACAGGTAAGATAGTTATCAGTCGTTTTAAAATGAATGATGCAGACACAATTGAAGCAAAGTTATTAATTAAAAGGAATGTTGCCAGTTCAGGTAATACATTTCATAATAACAAAATGGACATTCAGATATAATAAACATGGGTCGTTAAATGTTGTACAATAAGAATTTATCGGACCGCAAACTAGCGTTCAATTTTTGCCTTGAACAAGCAGTCGTTAAATGTGGCTAAACTTTACTGAAAATTCGGAGGGAACTGAAAATTGGTGTGGTCAGCGTGGGTGTTTGCAGACCAGGTTTTCTGTGTCATCACGTAAACATTCCACTGTATATTCGATATAGTCACAGGCAACAAGGGAAACAGTACCAGTTACATTTAGAAGTACTCATAGTTACGGAAGTCATACATCAGGAAAATAATATGCACGTAGTGTATCTTATGACAATCATGTATCAGGAAAATAATATGCACGTAGTGTATCTTATGACAATCATGTATCAGGAAAATAATATGCACGTAATGTATCTTATGACAATCATGTATCAGGAAAATAATATGCACGTAGTGTATCTTATGACAATCATGTATCAGGAAAATAATATGCACGTAATGTATCTTATGACAATCATGTATCAGGAAAATAATATGCACGTAATGTATCTTATGACAATCATGTATCAGGAAAACAATATGTATGAAGAACATCCGATGACAAAGAAACGTATCCTTTGAGATACATGAATAGTTTGCCTTTTTTTTTAATCATACGTGCGCTAGCCGTAAAAAAACCAACTTGAAGTTCCATGTCTACTGGCAAGTTATTTTCAGTTGTAAAGTATCCGTTGTCCACGACAAAATAATGAATTTAAATTGTTAGATTAATTAAAAGTTTAATTTCATATTTATATACGCAGTTTTTCATTAGTATCTTGCATGAAGTTAAAATAGATCGTGCACATGTCTCATGCAATACAGTATTGTTCTCAGTCACTACAAAGTATGTAAACCAGACCCCAAAAACCTTTTGTTCTGCTTTGTCTAACACATGCCAAGGATTTATCAAAGGAATGTTCAAAAGGCTGATAACTGTACAATAGCTGATGTTTTGAATGTACACCGGCTGATCTTTTGTTCAAAATCCAGGTACGAGGCATTTTGTTTACATTTGTTAATTAGGTCGAGAGTCAAAACATCTTGGTCCAAAAAAAAAAAGAGAAGTACTTCATCCAGCCATTGTAAATGATTATATATGTAACCAATATTGAAAATAATAGATTGGTGATACAAATTAGAAATCAGATTTTATTATGTTACGCTCAAGGCCAAATCGTGCGACTTTTACGAGTACAGCTGCTTGGGTCTCCCAAGGCTGAAGACGTGGGACAAATATAAATATTCAGCGCCCAATGCATATAAGAGGGTACGCGCTTTGGATCAACATGCGCATCTTGTACATGCGCATTGCTACATTTTGGAGGCAAAAATACAGTCTGCTCGCACATTTCAAAGTAATGGTGTTATGTATGTATGTATGTATGTATGTATGTATGTATGTATGTATGTATGTACATGCAGGAAGTAAAAATAATAATTTACCTGTTTTGTGTATGGAATCTTCAGGTGCAGTATCGTGGTCACTTCTCTTCTGTATATTCATAAAGACCCTAAAATGTTTGGCTACCCTCCTTTACCCGGACTTTTAACCATATGACAGTCACTCATGACAGGTAAGCCAACAGGTACTCTGCAAGTAAAGCTAGGTGAGCACATGAAAAGCTAATTAGACTTCTCAGGTAATTGAATAAAACCCCTAATCAAGCGTGGGGACACCTGGACAGGATATCCCTGTACAATATTTCTAAACTGAGCAAATACGCTTATACCCGGAATAATGACATCGCTCCTCTTCCGTATTGGTTTCAAGTGGTTAATTTTCCGTGTTTGTTATCTTGACTTTACTTGATGAAGATTAATCAACAAAACCATTGACACAATTTAACAAACTGACTATATGGGAATAAGTTTGCATTAGGCTTGAAAAAGACATGGAGTTGGACACATGAAGGAGCTGAAAAATCTGACACTGATATGTGAGTATTTGCATCGATTTATAGGTAGAGATAATTTGCATATTGCCATAAAAAAATATATATTACCAAAATAGAAACTAGCATACTAGGTTCCTTAAGATAGATACATACCTCAGTATTTAAACGAACGATCCGGTGGCTTAGTGGTTAGAGCGTCAGCCTCGGACGCGGTAAGTCGTGGGTTCAATCTCCGGCCGAGTCATACCAAAGACTTACAAAAATGGTACTAACAACTGCCTCGCTTGGCGCTCAGATAGTGGTAGCAGTAGTAGTGGTGTCCAAAATAGCCGAGCCCGAGACTCGAACCCAGGCAGACAGAGGTGAGATGGTAATGATCCGTAACGGTCAGCACTTTAGACCACTCGGCCACTCGGGGCCCAGTGACAGTGGCAGTAGTGACAGTAGTGATTAATGAAAGTAGTAGCAGCAATGACAGTAGAAATTTTAATAGTGGCAGTGAAAGTAGCAGCAGTAATAGTAGTAGTAGTGTTCTGTATATTTGATTTAATTAAGTAATAGTAGTAGAAAGTAATAGTAGTAATAATGACAGTAGAAGTATTATTAGTAGCGACAATAGTAGTAGTAGTAGTAGTAGCAGTGATAGTAGTAGTAGTAACATTAGTAGTAGAATTGATAGTAGTAGTAGTAGTAGTAGTAGTGACAGTAGTAGTAGTAGTAGTGATATTAGAAACTGAAGTGATAGTAATATAATTACTGACAGTAGTAGTAATGATAGTAATAGTAGTAGTAGTGATAGTAGTAGCAGTAGTAGTGGTGAAAGTAGTAGTAGTAGTAGTGATAGTAATAGTTGTTGTAATAGGGTTTAACGCCATTTTTCAGCTCAAGATAGGATATCATTGGCGGCCAATATAAATGGTGGAGGAAGAACCCGGGAAAACCCTGGGAAGTAACCACCAATCCACGAGAAGCTAGTGGCAAACTTTCTCATGCAAGTAGCAACAGTATTAGTTGTTGTTGTAGGGTTTAATGCTTTTTTCAGCACAAGAGAGGAACAAGCCAGGAAAATCTCCGACCCACGAAAAGTTATTGGCAAGCTTTCTCACATGCCCAAAGTGGCTGAGCCCGAGACTTGAACCACGCAGACAGGTGAGATGTCAATAATCCGTAACGGTAAGCACTTTAGACTACTCGGCCACTCGGGGTCCCTGTGATAGTAGCAGTAGTGATAGTGGTAGTAGTAGTGATAGTAGTAGTACTAGTAGTAATAGTGAGTGTATCATTCGTAATAGTAGTAGTAGTGACAGTAGTAGCAGTAATAGTAGCAGTAGTAGTGATAGTATTAATAATAGTAGTAATATTAGTAGTAATAGTAGTAGTAATAACATTAGTGATAGCAGTAGTGATATTAGTAGTATTAACAATGGTAGTAATTTTAAAATTAGTAGTGATAGCAGTAAAAATTAGTAGTAGTATTAGTAGTAGTGATAGTAGTAGTAGTGATAGTAGTAATAGTAGCTTTTATAGTAGTAGTAGTAGCTGTTGTTGTATTAAAGATATTAGTAGTAGTGATGGTTGTAATAGTGATAGTAGTAGTAGTGTTATGTATATTTGATATAATTTATATTTGATTTAATTTCATTGTATGTTTGTTAGTTGTATAAAAAAAAATTAATTCTTTTGTAATGTAACTTTATTTACTGGATTTGACATTGCCTAGAAATTCAGTTCAGTTCTGTATGACCTGACTGTCTTTTCTGTAAACAGCTAACAATAGAAACTTTGTATATAATCCTGACCTAGTTCCAGACCTTGATTCAGAACCAGTAAGAGTTGAAGAAAAACATTTTTATTTCTCTTTTTCTTCTTTCTCAGAATAAGATTCATAAGTCAGATCGAGGCCATACTTGGAGTACGTGACAAATAACATGTATCAGTTAGGTTTTTCCAGAGGATTGGCCCACATCCTGGCATCTGTTTTGCGTTGTAGCTAGGTTTATTAGTGGCGTTTTGAGAAAGAATAGTCGTTAAATGCCTGAATATTGTTAAAGTTAAAGTGTTTTATGTTGTAGCCAGTTTTTGGGATAATTATTTTGATTTCTTCAAATAATTTGGATTCCATTAGATTATTTTTCCCTGAAACACTTGTGCTCTAAATTAATTCTTGGATATTGACAGTTATGAAAATTTACACAGAATTCAAACACTGGAATATTACTTTCTGTGATTCAACAAAGAACTGTTGACACATTACTACGATGCCGACCACAGCATAGGTCATCGCCATCCAATCTGGATTTCATCGGGATTCGAACTCAATTTCATGAGGACTTTTTATTACTAGAACTTCTATCTTTAAATTCTTGGATTATTTTTGGGATTTGATTCGTAAAACCGTAAGATCTTTTTCTCATTTTTACCTAGGGAAATAAACAATTTGTTAATTTTATAAAGCTTGATGTCTTCACTTTTGTGTTGCGTTTTCCAAGAAACTATACAAGTAACAGTAGTGATAGTAGTAGTAGTTGTGATAGAAGTAGTAATAACAGCAGTAGTAGTAGTGACATTAGTAGTAGTAGTAGTAGTAGTAGTAGTGACAATAGTAGTATTTGTGATAGTAGTATTAGTAATAGTAGCAGTAGAAGTGACAGTAATAGTTATAATGACAGTAGTAGTATTGATAGAAATAATAGTATTAGTGGTGATATTAGTAATAGTTACAGTAATAGTAGTAATAGTGATAGTAGTAGTAGTAGTGATAGTAATAGTAGTGATAGTAGTAGAAGTAGTGACATTAGTAGTGATTGCAGTAGTAGTGATAATAATAATAGTAGTGACAATTGTAGTGATATTAATATTAGTAATAATAATAATAATAATAATAATAGTAGTAAAATATTAGTGATAGTAGTAGTAGTGATAGAAGTCGTGATAGTGACAGTAATTGTAATAATATTCGTAATAGTAGTAGTAATAATACTAGTGTTAGTAGTGATAGAAGTAATAGTAGTGATATTAGTAGCAGTGATAGTAGTAGTGATAGTAGTAGTAGTGTTGATAGTAGTCGTGATATAGTCTTAGTAGTGACAGTAGCAGTATTGATAGTAGTGGTGGTGATAGTAGTAATAGTAGTAGTGAGAGTAGCAGTAGTAGTGATGGTAGTAGTAATAGTAGTAGTAGTAATAGTAGTATTAGTACTACTCCATTTCCTTTTCACTCCTCCTTATATTGCTAATGTCACTGCTACCACAACAGCCACCACTACTACTGCAATTTCCATAGCCACTAATGTAAGCAGTAGTAGTTGCATTAGCAGACATATTTGTGTTATGGTCATTAAAGAAGTGGTTGCTATTGAAATAGCAATGGCGGCAGCAGCCGTAAAACAAACACAGTAGCTGCAGGTATTAAAAAAGCAATACCTTAAGAAAACTTGTTTATCTGTATTACGACAAAAGTTATATTGTGTTTGGCTTCCCTGATCCTTTTTTCGCCGCTATATCGTATGGGAAGTCGAAAAATGTTTGACATTTTTTTAATTACTTACAACGCAATGTATATGGCTGACGTTACAACGAGCAATTGACCAGCGTTGTTCTAAACATTCAAGGTCGAATAAGGTATGTTGATCGAGTGGAGTAGATGTTATGCTCTATAAAAAAAAGTCCAATCATGTTTTAAAGATATAAGAAAGCTAAAACGTGATACATTTTAAATTGTTGAACCAACGTGTGCTTGCAACGGCTTATTAGTGCTTTGCCAGGGAATATCACGCTATTACAATTAGGTAAATGAGGTTTACAAACTCTAATGCATGTGTTTGTAGTACCGATTTGTACAAAATGATAATTCTGAGGGGAAAAGTTCACTGAATGGTTGATTTATCTAGCATCTTATTGGTATGGATAAATCCATCCGTTAGTCCTTCATTCCTTCTTTCCCTTCATTTAGCTATCGATCCATCTGTCGGTCTATCATGGTTATCTAACCTTTTCGTTTGACTCTCTGGTGTAGAAAACAAGAAACGCCACCGAGACTAAGAAAATCATAATCTTTTTTTTCCATGAGGCGTAGCAACAGATGGTTGCGAGGCACATTAAAGAGAAGAAGAACAAAAAAACGCCAAACACAGAACAGTTCTTTCGTTGAATACATATGATCTGTAGAGGTCTTTGTGTTGCATTCTATCTATAATTATTACGGTTTCGAACTTGTCTAAGATATCCATATAAGGTTTCCTCTATCTGGCAGGATTGCAAAGAAATTCTTGTTTATAGAAAGTGTCCGTCTTTTCGTGCTGTCATGCCAGCTGGTCTGCATCAATATTTTGGACCTTTTTCTTTTGCTGTTTCTCAGAAACTTATCCACACAGAGCCATAAAGTTTGGGTTAATCACAATATCTCCCCCCCCCCCATAAATCCTGGTTGGATGCAATCTTTCTGGAAAGACTTAATGATCAGTTTATACAGACATGAGAATCATCGATTACTAACTCGACAAAAGCGGGTACATGCATAATTTTGAAAACGAAATTAAATTAGAACACTATTTGTTAAAAGACTTATCAAAAAAATATAAAGCAAATATAATAAAATTTCAAATATGTAACCATTGCTTCCCTGCAGGGAAGGGAAGATGGGGAAAATTTACCTAGCCATGAAATATACTATTAACTTTCCATTAAAATCTGCGTGGGTGATCCATTTCATTATTCTCTGGAATGTAGATATTTCCGAAAGCAAAGTAAGCAACTGTTACCCAATCACGTTTATTCCAGAACAAATGTAGTGAAGTTTAAAGAAAACAGTTTAAACTTATTGACATTATTTATCCTTTTTTTTGTTAAAATTTCTAATTCAATTTTACTCGATGTGTTTTTTGTGCTTTCCATTTTGTTTCATGAAGAGAATATTACCATAGGCTTGTTAATTAGTTGACAACAGATTAATTTGTTTTTTATTTACCGTAATTTATATTATGTCTTTCCATTTATTTTTGCATCCATGTATTTAAGTGCGTTCGTATTCCATAGGTGTATTGTTTGTGATATTGCTGTCAATCTGATTTAAATTGCAATTACTGTGCAAAAAATGTGATCGTTCATGGCAGGTGTACACTTAATTGAAGTGATATACTAATATTTTTCCTCATATGTTGTATATTCACACCTAGGTGCAATAAAGGCTTTTTCATTGGCGTTGAAATCCTGTTATATCTCGATGAATACTTCAATTTTTAGATAACTAGGTTAGCTGTGACTTAGATTTCGCGCTCAAATGATTTCCATACAGTTTTGTTTTTGCTAAGTCAGTAAATATGGTTTATTTAAGAATCATGAGGGATACATAAAAGAAAAGGCAAATAAGGCTATGTTACATTAAATGGAAGTAAATCAAATCTTGCTTAATTAGATTTCTGTAACAAAACTGTAACGAAAATTAAGCTATTGATGCGCCATGAAATATTCTGCACCGTTTATAAAAAGTAGGTCACAGTGACCAAATTTCATACCCCAATAACTTACATTTAGTTTTAAGTATAGACTGGTTTTTGCGTTACTATTACATTTAGAATGATGAAACTTCAGTAATACGTGCTTCATCAGGAGTACCACATCGCTCGAACAAGACAAGACGTTCAAGAGTACCACACTGATTGAACAAGACAAGACGTTAAAGAGTACCACACCACTCTAACAAGATAACACGTTCAGGAGTACCAGACTACTCGAACAAGACAAGACGTTTAAGAGACCACACAGCTCGAACATGACAATAACTTCAAGAGTACCATACCACCCTGATCAAACAACACGAGAAGTTCATGAGAATGACACCGCTCAAACAAGGCGAAACTTTCAAGAGCACCATCGTTCGAACAAGACACTACGTTCATCGCCAGGAGTACCATATCTCTCAAACAAGACAACACGTTTTTCTTTGTATGCATTGAGCATGAACACACAAATATCGATAAATGTGTGGAATCAAAAATATATTATCTACAGAAAGTTTCTCACTATATAAAAATTAAATTAGATAATTTATCAAACATCTTCATCATAAATATCGTCGTTATCGTTCATTTTCTCAATCAATTCTCACCAATGTGCTAACGTGTTGAGAATGTTTTGCTGAGAAAAGTGATTCAAGAGCAAAATGTGTTGGCCATTTCAGTCTTTTGTTTGCCAAGTGATAATTTATTTGGATATAATTATTTACGTTTTCTTTAATTATGTACTTTTTTCAGTCTAAAGTGCTCTTTCCTCTTATCGTGTTAATATTTTGAACTGATTAACATGTGCATTTAAATGGAAAATGTTGAGAAATCGGCATGGCGTATCAATAATATATTACCATCATCATCGTCGCCGCCGTCGTCATTATCATTATTATTATTAATGTAGTTATTATTATTATTATTATTATTATTATTATTATTATTATTATTATTATCCGTAGTATTGCAAACTTGTCACTGTCAATTGAGATAATTGGTAAAAACATAAGTTTCAACAATCAGAAATCAGTGTGTGTGTGTGTGTGATTTGGATTTTTAACGTAACTTTAACAATTTTTCAGTCATATCGCTACGATGTCTGCAGTGTAACAGTTTATAATGATGTCTAGCAACTGGGACATCATGCCGCAAACATGTAGCATGATGTCCCACTCAGTCACATTATCCTGACACCAGGCCGACCAGTCCTTACACTAACCTCTTAATGCTGAGCGCCAAGCGAGGCAGCTGTTAGTACCATTTTTGTAAGTATTTGGTATGACTCGACCGGGGATAGAACCCACGACCTCCCGCATCCGAGGCGGACATTCTAACCACTAAGCCACTGGAGCGATCACCATGAATCAGTGCACACTCCCCTCGTCACCTATTTGAATTACTTGAGATTTATGGAGGAAATAAATACCAAAAAAGGAAGAAAAAAAATTTCACTTCTCCTTAGCTATCTTAAATTTATCAAGTGGTGAAAATGCCCCAGATTTAATTTCCCTTATTATTAAAAAGGAGAAAGAATACTTTCCTCATTTAGTGCATATAATAATCTATATCAAAGAATTTAAACAACTATTTGGTGAGCATTCAAATTAAGGTAATACAACATGATAATATGGATTAAATTCGACCCATCGCCTGCCTGTCTCTTAACACTGGGAATTCCTTATTGTTTGGTAGAAAATTCCGTCAAACAACACTGGGTATTCCGCAATTCGGTAGGGGATTGTGGTAAACAACAATTACACCAGATACTTCCACACCTAACGCACCGTTTGTACTCGCTTATGAGTCGGATGTAACTGTAAACGGTATAAACACTGATCATTATGCTATAGTACATCACGGTCCGTGCAAGTTTCAATTAGACTCGATGTATAAGCGAGCATAAACGGTAATAATGTTTGTCAAAGAATTCGGACGATAATTACGAATTAGGAAATATGTGCTTAGATTAGTTACATCGTAACGTTATATTACGAATACAGGTCAGTTGCAAAAATGAATACCATGCACATATTTCTCCATTATGCCTACAATTATATTTTTCCAATAAAGGTTTCCTAAATAAAGCATTATTGTCATGATGTTTTACAATAGTAAGCTATTGCAGCGTTGAAATACAAATCTGTTCATCATTCGTTTAATTTGTTAAACATCTCTCTCTCTCTCTCTCTCTCTCTCTCTCTCTCTCTCTCTCTCTCTCAGATACGCGTCCATAGGTTTACCAAATAACACCGGTCTAAGCCCAATTTCAGTTAGGTTAAAATATTCGATTTACTCTGACCTTATTCTTTGTTTTGTATTAAAATACTATACCCACTAACCTTTCTATCTAAAGCTCAGAAAAGCGGGCAAACATGTTTCAATGATTTTCATGATAGAATATTTTTTTCTGGACGAATCCAACGCTGGTTTCTAACGATAGTAGGCTTTGAAGTAAACAGCTACAGAGATAAATTCCAAATTTGTCTCCTTATCAGCTGAGTTAATATTGTATTGGTTTATTTCAGGCTCCTACTCGACCGAGATAATCTTTTATTGTGAATGTATTTTTGTGCATTTTATTTTTTTCAGGGGTGACGTCGATGATATAATTAAGGATTTCACAAATATATTTGAGTCTATTGTTCAGCTATCTGCAGAAATACTTCATGTATCCACCTTCTCGTGTGTCGGTAGTTCTTTCCGAGGTTTTCCCGGGTTCTTCCTCCACCATTTATACGGCCGCCATGTATAGCCTATCTTGTGCTGAAAAATGACATTAGACCCTACAACAACAACATTTATCCACCATTTTTGGATGGCTCCAACTTTTCTTGTTACAAAGAGGCTCCGTGAAAAATAAACTTTTTTGGCTCTATAATGCATTCTATTCAGCGAGTGTGTTCTGTGCATGGTTGGCATGTTTAATATTTATTCACATGTATGTATTTGGCATTGTATAAGCATTGAGCTTTGTTAAATGTAATGGCATATGACACTGTATAGACACTGAGCATTATTAAATGTAATGGCATATGACACTGTATAGACATTGAGCATTATTGAATGTAATGGCATATGACACTGTATAGACATTGAGCATTATTAAATGTAATGGCATATGACACTATAGACATTGAGCATTATTAAATATAATGGCATATGACACTGTATAGACATCGAGCATTATTAAATGTAATGGCATATGACACTGTATAGACATTGAGCATTATTAAATATAATGGCATATGACACTGGTTGGGCATTTAGCTTTTTCAGGTGTAATGATATATGAAACTATGGGCATTGGTCTTTTCAGTTGTAATGGTATATGACACTGTATAGATATTAAGCATTATTAAATGTAATGGTATATTCCACTGTTTGGGCATTGAGCTTTTTAAGTGCAATGGTATATGACACTGGACGGGCACTGAGTGTTTTTAAGTGTAATGGTATATAACGCTGTACGGGCACTGAGCTTTTTTTTAAAGTGTAATGGTATATGACACTTTACGGGCATCGAGCTTTCGTAGTGTAATGGTATATGACACTTCATTGACATTGAGCTTTTTTTAAAGTGTAATGATATATGACACTCTATTGATATTGAGTTTTTATAAGTGTAATGGTATATGACACTGTATAGACATTCAGCATTATTAAATGTAATTGTATATGACACTGTATGGGCATTGATCTTTTCAGTTGTAATGGTATATGACACTGTATAGACATTGAGCATTATTAAATATAATGGTATATGACACTGTTTGGGGATTGAGCTTTCTTAAGTGTAATGGCGTATGACTCTGTACGGGCACTGAGCTTTTTGAGTGTAATGGTATATGACACTGTATGGGCATTGAGCTTTTTAAGTGTAATGGTATAAGACGCTGTACGGGCAATGGGTATTTTTAAGTGTAATGGTATATGACACTGTATGTGCATTGATCTTTTATAAGTGTAATGAGATATGACATTGTGTAGGCATTGAGCATTTTTAAGTGTAATGGTATATGACATTATGTGGGCATTGAGCATTTTTAAGTGTAATGGTATATGACATTGTGTGGGCATTGAGCATTTTTAAGTGTAATGGTATATGACATTATGTGGGCATTGAGCATTTTTAAGTGTAATGGTATATGACATTGTACTGGTATTGATCTTTTTTTCAAGTTTAATGGTATGACATTGTATGGGCATTGATCTTTTATAAGCGTAATGGTATATGACATTGTGTGGGCATTGAGCATTTTTAAGTGTAATGGTATATGACACTGTATGGGCACTGAGCTTTTTGTAGTGTAAGGGTATATGACACTTTATTGACACTGGGCTTTATTAAGTGTAATGGAATACGAAATATGTTTGGCATTGAGAGTTTTTAAACATGTAATGGCATGTTACATTGTAAGGAAACTGAGCATTTTAAACTGAAATATGACTGGAAGAATAAAAGGGTTTTTAAAAAACAACAACCTTACAACAAACATTTTTGGGAATTTCAAGATTAACGTTTATTTGTGTGTGTGTGTGTGTGTGTGTGTGTGTGTGTGTGTGTGCAAAAGACTACCACGTGAACATGACTGTCGATTCATTTTCTTTCTTTCCTTACCCTGAGCACGTTAATTGCAGTTTTTCGAGACAATGAAAATGAAATCAGATAATTAGCAAAAGAAACTTTAAATGAGTTTGCTCTATTCAAATCGTAATTATCTCCAAATGTATAAATTCATTAGTTACTTATCCCGTAATCACCAAATTTATAAATTCATTAGTTACTAATCCAGTAATCACCAAATTTAGTTACTAATCCAGTAATCACCAAATTTATAAATTCATTAGTTACTTACCCCGTAATCACCAAAATTTGTAAATTCATTGTTTACTTACCCCGTAATCACCAAATTGATAAATTCATTATTTACTTACCCCGTAATCACTAAATTTATAAATTCATTAATTATTTACCCCGAAACGGATTTGAGAACACTTCTGTGTGTGGAGAAAAGAGCTTAAAAATGAGAATTGTGTTCTTATAGTTGGAATTCGTTTTGTCAGGTGTTGACTACAGGTATATGTTTCTCTTCATCCCTTGCCATTCCCGAGGACTAAGCGGGTCTTGAGGGCAAATGTGCTTTAACTCTTAGACCCTGAATGCAGAGAGAAAAAGAATAAATCGTATTATTAAACGGCAAATAGAAGCTAAGTCTCTCAAGTGATTGGGAATAGTGACATGGTTGCTAAGACAAATATGCAACAATTTTAAAATAACTAAAGTTTAGGCTAATCGGATGCTTCATATTTTATCCAATTTAACTCCTAACCTGAAAAGTATGTGACATGACGTGTACAGGACAAACAAATAATTCAGGTAAAGTGGCATTGGTTGAAGTACCATAAATTCCCAATGATCATCTACCTATAAATCAAACAAATAAAAGTTTGAGTTGTATTCCCTTCATCCATTTTCTTTAAGGGCTTGTCTTTGTCCTCGGAATGGTCATGCAATTTGTTACTTTAAATGGCAATCGTAGTTTTGACATTGTTGCTATTATTGTTGTTCTTTAAAACGGAGATAGTGAGGGCTTAATTAATTGGAGCGTAAAAATGCGAAGATAGTTCCCATCATTACTACGCCTATTACAGCGACCTTTGTATCGGAATCTTGTACAGACTCTTAGATGATGACAGTTTTAAGGAGATGTCATTGCATAATGCAGTTTCCCATGATTCACTGAGAATAGGTATTGATGACCGAGCCACAATTACCCGGATCAAAGTGTTGAAGGTCCATGTTACGATTACCTGTGATACAATTAGACTGGAGTAGTGATGGCCCAGGTTAGAGTTACCCGTGAAACAACAGGATTGTAGTAGTGATGGTACAAACTACCGTTACCCATGATTCAAGTGGATTGGAGCATTAATGATACAGGCTACATCTACCCATACTATTATTGGATTGGAGTATTGATGGCACAATTTACAGTTACCCATTACACAGCTGGATTGGAATATTCATGGTATAAACTACAGTTACCCATGATACAGTTGGACTGGAGTATTACTGGTACAAGTTACAGTTACCCATGATACAAGTGGATTGGAGTATTGATGGTACAGGCTACATGTACCCATGCTATTTTTGGATTGGAGTATTGATGGCACAAACTACAGTTATGCATGATTCAAGTGGATTGGAGTATTGATGGTACAAGTTACAGTTACCCATGATACAAGTGGATTAGATTACTGATGGTACAAGTTACAGTTATTACTGATATATATGGATTGGAACATTCATGGCGCAGCTTGTGCTCAATCCAAACACTATTTTAGTGTTAGCAAGAGTAGATGAGTATATCTACTTAAACTTCAATAATAAAAAATTCATCAAAATATCAAATCTGTGTCCGTGTTCCCTAACTAAGGATCCAATATAATGCTTCGTATGTATGTATGTATGTATGTATGTATGTATGTATGTATGTATGTATGTATGTATGTATGTATGTATGCATGCATGCATGCATGCATGCATGCATGCATGTATGTATGTATGTATGTATGTCTGGAAACGCTTCAAATGCAGCACGTATGAAGGGGTTGATATTTCTGAATCAGCCTCTGATATGAATAGAAAACAATATATATATATATATATATATATATATATATATATATATATATATATATATATATATATATATATATATATATATATATATAACTTTGAAAAACAGCCAAGCTAATATCAATAAACAACAAGACAGGACATTATTCGCCTTTTACCACGTGACATATCATTTGAAACATGGCGAAAATATATCAATGAAACTTACTGAAGTAATACTAGCGTCGAACGACGTTAAAAATAAAGGCAAATCCAAGTTTCGTTTCTTATATATATATATATATATATATATATATATATATATATATATATATATATATATGCTTGCATTTTACATTAAAAAATTGGCTAAAAGCTGCACACGCTTGATCTTTAAGATTATTAGCATCTACCAGCTGACGGTATCTGTTAATTTTTAAATACGGTTTCATAGTAAAGATTGGGATAATTCTTTAACATACGTACATTAATAGTAGATATCGATAAAAAAAATATAAAAACCCAATGAAATCCAATTGAGCAAAAAGTAATTTTGTCGATACTATTTTTATAACATCACGGGCATGCGCGCCGTTCGTATAAGTAACCCGCGGTTTGTATATAGATGTAAAAAAAAAATCATAAAGTTAGTTAGCTGAATGTGTTAGGAAGCAAATTATCTAGATAAAATAAGACATTCAAGTTATGACTTCCTTTCCTTGAATTGCTATTAAAACGTCTTTAAAAAAAAAATTCAAAACAAACAAAATAATTAAACCGCCCTAATATTAATATATTTTTATGTGTATGAATTCAGAACAACAATGTTTCCATCCATTTCACTTTCCCAAACAAAGAGTAAATAAAGAATGAAAGAAAAATCATACACCAATGCATAGATGCGTTTAACAAGGAAAGTGGGAATTCCTTATTTTAGTTTATACAATAATATCCGTGGTATTTTTTTCTTCAAATCATCTGCAGTGTATAAATAGTTTATCTTATATGCATGCAATGGTGATGCTAACTACACTTAACTTACTGGACAAAGCTTTCACCTGTATTGAAGAAAAGGAACTGTTTACTTCCATCACAATACTCTACGAAGATTTAATGTGTTGGTTCTCAAGGCACGAATACCCTCGCAAACTGTACTTTAGTGTAAATTCTATCTAGACTACTATACGTTTCAACAGCCGTAATGAGTGTAAGTCGCATGATGTCACTGGTCAACGTCATTGAAGAGTGGACGTTGCATGACGTTGGTCACTGACAGTGAAGTGATTAGGCCATGACGAGTTCAAATGGACATCAGTTGTCACTGACAGTGAAGTGTTCAGGCAATGACGAGTTCAAATGGACATCAGTTGTCACTGACAGTGAAGTGTTTAGGCAATGACGAGTTCAAATGGATATCAGTAAACAGATATCAAGAATAGAAAAGTAGGTCGACTCTAACCTAATTTTGGTTACTGCAGTATACACAGTTTGTTAGTTGCATCTAAATATAATATCAAGAGTACAAATGCATGAAGTGTTGGAAGATGTCAAGTAAACCCAGTCTCGTTGATATCAAACAACCGTAAAATGGATGTCACAGTGGCCTGCTCTTTAATACATTGTACAGTGTCCAAATATAAAGTTTGACATGAGTTGGAGAGCATCTTAGAGATGCAACTTGAAAATTAAAATGAAAACTAGGGCACAATGCAAGAAGGCTAAAGTGACCTATTTTCTCAACCAGTGTCGTGTGCTTGTAAAGATTAGTTAACTGATAAAGTTGGATTAGATTGTTATGAGATTTTTTTATATGGAAGAATGTTTTTTGCATAAAATGCCTCCAATACTTTTTTATGTAGTTGTGCGTGAAAACGGGTCTAAGATTTTAATAGTCTTACGAATAAATCTTTTTTCTTTTTTTTTAAAAACATTCAAATCTCAGAAATAAATAACATTGATAAACTTTGATAAGCCCGAGTTTCTCTTCCTGATTTGGATCCATATACATCAAGGATTGAAGTATCTATCTTCATATATAAAAGAGAAGTTGCTTGATATTTCTTACGTTACCAGGAACGCACACGCGTCCGGACAAAAAGCATCACCCAATTTTCGCTTTTGCTACGAAAAGATCGGCGTTAATAAAAAAAAAAAGATATATTGTAATGAAAAGAAAACCGACAACGACAATCATTTGCGCCTGCTGCTTCTAAAGCTACTGCAATCTTACACTATAAATAGTACATCTCCCTGTGCTACTACTTACCATGCTACACTACTACTGCTACTGCTTCTAATGGTGCTACTATTACTGCTACTGTTGTTGCCACTGCTACTAATTCACACATACTACTCCGTCTACTACATCTACCAATACGACTTTTTCTGCTTCACAAATACAGCTACTATTACTACTACTTAAGGACTACTACCGTTACTACTACCGTTACTACTACTACTACTACTGCTACTACTACTACACCTAAAGAGTATTTCAATATGGTCATATAGGAGCATTTACTCATCATAAATTAAATATTAATTGTTTCTTCTAAAATTTAATATCAGTAATCAAAAGCGCTCGCCTTTACCAACCACTGCCATCTCACGTGGTGGCGGGCTTCGGCCTCAGGCTTTGCCTTTGCCAATGTGGCTATGTGAGAAAGCGTAGATTTCATTGCGACATCACAGCGTGGGACATTCTGTATGGACCCGAACACGCCTTTAGGCTGACCTCGTCCAAACATGTCAACGCAGTTTGCCTTACGCGTTTTTAGGGGTGCATAAATAATTACCTTAAAAGAAATATGGATGTTTCAGGATCTAAGTAAAGTGGATAATCGCAGTTTCAAGGTACATAAAAGGTATATGCAACCAAATTCTACAAAATTACCCCCATTAGTGGAATAGTCGGTAATAAACGTCTACGTGACTAGCACTATAGTATCCTACAACTACTCCTTACAATACTATTACTACTCACCGCTCTGGTGACCTAGTGGTTAGAGCGTACGCCTCGGAAGCGGGAGGTCGTGGGTTCGAACCATGGCAGAGTCATACAAAAGACTTATTAAAATGGTACTAATAGCTGCATCGCTAGGCGCTCAGCACTAAGAGGTTAGTGTTAGGACTGGTCGGCGTGGTGTCAGGATAATGTGACTGGGTGGGATATCATGCTACATCATGATGTCCCAGTGCTAGACATCACTATAAACTGCCACACTGCAGAGATGGTAGCGATGTGACTGAAATGTTTTTAAAGCTATGCTAAAAATCCAAATCACAGTCACACACACACACACTGGAGTCCCGAGTGGTATAACGCATTCGCCTTTACAGATCACTCCCATCTCAACTATGCTCGCGTATACTTTAGTCTCGGGCTCGGCCAGTGTGGATATATAAGAAAGCTTGACAGTGGCTGCCTGTTGGTTCTTACCGGGGGATTTCCCGAGTTCTTTTCCCAGCAGTTTTACTATGATCGCCATGTACTGACTCAATAATAAAAACAGTGCTGAAAAATGTCATTAAATCTGAACAACAACAACAACAACAACAGCAACAATAATACCTTGCCCTACAAATACGTTACTGTTACTTCTACTACCACCACCACTAATACTAGTATTACTTACCCTACTGCAACAACTTAACATAATACACTACTACTAATAATATTACTACTACTACAACTTCTACTACTACTAGTAATAATAATAATAATAATAATAATCAAGTCAACAATAACAATGAGATAACGGGTGATAAGGTCATGAGAATATACCCTTTTCACATTTCCCGTGTGCATGTCTATGGTTCGTGAAGATAAATCCTGCGAAAACTTTTTGAGGTTTTCTTTGAGGGTTATCCAGATCCACTTAAAAATCTTTGGTTTAGAGCAACCACACTCTAAAACATGTATCGTAAATGTCTAAATGTACACCACATATTTGTATTGTGCAAGGAAACAAGTGTAACAGCAGATTGCTCTTCACAGGTTTCAGTTTATAAGATATACAGAACGATTGAACATGATTGTAGATTGGAATAAGTTCAGCACTCAAGCTATACTATATAGGAGAGAGTAGCGTTGTGTGTGTTGTTATATATATATATATATATATATATATATATATATATATATATATATATATATATATATATATATATATATATATATATATATATATATATATATATATATATATATATATATATATATATATGGTCCAGATAATTCAGACTGTGGGAAATTAGTCGCTTGTCGGCCCTGTTGAAAATTCTCATTTTGCGCCAATCGAGACCGTGTGCGATTGCTTTGTCGAATAAAATTAGCATATAACGGTCCTCTGTTAATCGAAACAATCATCACTATCCACGCGTTTAAAAAAGAAAGGAAAACAATGCTTGGATATTGTGATACGTACACAGCTTTTGTTGGTACGTATATGTGCAATGTCCTTGAACTGCTTCGGCACCGCATGTATTTAAGCTAGGCATATGAAACATGAGTAAATAATAGCCTTGTGTGTGCAGACTGTAACAAGACGTTTTGAATCTTCATCACGTGCCAAGACTTTTGAAACTATTTTGTCGCCCTTATGGACCAGGAAATGGTTGTATGTTAATTTCACAGAGTGTTTTCAAATACCGAGAGTTTTTGTGCTTCACGTGTCTGGGATTTGACGTGTGTGATTAATGACCCAAAGTGTCAACACATATCAAACTGGTGCGCCCCTGGATGACGGACAGGGGTTGCCCGGAGTCTTTCCAGATACGGTGTTACAGTTACGTAGTTTTAAAGAAATCGGGCTCGTGACACGAATTGTACGGGATCCTAATTCGCACCCTCAGATCAGCGCGGATCCTGTAGTGGGTCTTTGGGAATGGCGCTTTGCCGTATTTGCTTGTTATTTTATAAACTTCAAGTTGTTGATATGCAGTAGCATGTCTGAAACCAAACACACACACACACACACACACAACAACAACAACAACAACAACAACACACACACACAACACACCAACATACACTCACACGCACACACACATATATATCTATCTACTTACTTACTGGCCATGAAAAGGCTAAACTATACGTGCAATTGATAATTACCCTGGGGTTCATATTAACCTTCTATTTGACTTATATCGTGGGTAATAGCTTGAAACTATCAAGACCCCCACCCTCTAACAATGTGCATTCTTACCTGCCATAACCACCAAAGTACCTACACAACTGTCATTGGCCCCTGAGGCAGTCCTTGCCCTCGGCGACATATCCAGGAAGCTGAAACTGCATGATGGCGATCAGAGCGAGAAAGCACATGGATGCGTGTTTCTCTCATGCTTGTATTTAACTTGAGCCACTTTATTGGACTGTCATTAACATTAACATGTCTGCATTGGATACTAAGAAAATACATATGTATAATTAATCGTCCAGTCATATATATTGTAAAATCTTATAATTCTATATTTCGTTGCATTCCTTTGTACATTCGTATATTTTGTTAATCTTCTCATTCATTCATTCATTCATTCATTCATTCATTCATTCATTCATTCATTCATTCATTCATTCATTCATGTATTATTAGCATTTCACACCAACCCTTTTCTCCGCCTGTTGTTTTTTGTTTAGTTTGCTTGTGAAACAATTCCTGCTTGTATTGTACAAAGTCAAGGGCTGAATGTTTATTTCAACCAGTATATTCCTTTCTTGTCATGAACGACTTTCTAAATTCAAAGTATCTGAATAGACTAATATGGATAAGTCTTGCACGGGACTAACATGAAAAACCTTATACATAATTAGTATGGAAAACCCTTACACAGAATTAGTATGAAAAACCCTTACACAGAATTAGTATGGAAAACCCTTACACAGAATTAGTATGGAAAACCCTTACGCAGAATTAGTATGGAAAACCCTTACACAGAATTAGGATGTTAAACCCTTACGCAGAATTAGTATTAAAAACCTTACACAGAATTAGTATGGAAAACCCTTACACAGAATTAGTATGGAAAACCCTTACACAGAATTAGTATGGAAAACCCTTACACAAACTAATATGGAAAAGTCTTGAGTAGGACTAATATGGAAAGTCTTACACATGACTAATATGGAAAATGTTACACGACTAATATTGAAAACCCTTACACAGAACTAATAAGGAAAACCCTTACACGGTAATAATATGGAAAACCGTTACACAGGAATAATATGGATAACCCATACACAGGATGAATATGGAAACCCTTACACAGGAATAATACGGAAAACCCTTACACAGGACAATTATAGAAACCCCTTACACCGGACAAATACTGAAACCTTTACGCAGGACTAATATTGAAAGTCTTACACGGCTTTCATGTATTATGAAAAACCTTTACACATGAATAATACGGAAAACCCTTAGACATGACTAAAATGGAACACCCTTACACAGGACAAATATACAAAACCCTTAGACAAGATTAATATGGAAACTCTTTCACGGGACTAATGTGGAAAACCTTTACACGATTCTAAAATGGAAACCCTTACACTGGAATAATATGGAAAATCCTTACAGTGACTAATATTGAAAACCATTGCAAAGGACTAAAATGGAAAAACCTTACAATGGACTAATATGAAAAACCCGTACACGGGACTAATATGGAAAACCTTTACGCGATTATAAAATGAAAACCCTTACACATGACTATTATGGAAAAGCCTTAGACTAGATTAATACTGAGAAGAAAAAAACTTACACGGGACCAATATGCAAAACCCGTACCCGGGACTAATATGGAAAAGTCTCACACAGACCAGTTGTCATACAAATCTTATCGAAAATGTTAGCTCCATTTGGAACAAAAAAATACTGCAAAATAGTATCTGCCTCTATTAAACAATATCCACGGGGAATGGAACAGTCTAAAAAAGGGTATCCTTTGAAGACCAGTTCAGAGTAATAATCATAAAAACCTAATGACTCTCTAGGCCATCTAATTTAAAATGTGTACGGTCATTAAAAGACACGTGTCTCTCTAGGGCAGCTATTTTAAAACAAGAGACAGACATACAGAAGTCTGCTTTTCAACTGCGAAATGGGGAATTCTTTTCTATCGACATCTTGAAATTTGTTTTGCCTTATGGTTCACAAGTTTACTGTCATAAAATTTTTGACAAATGCATTGCAAGAAAGTCGTTAAATAGACCAATACACGAAGAACAAACAGGGACGTATAATCTTAAAATCTTCATTGTAATATATATTTGCCTTTGTCACCGTAAATGGAAGAAAGACTCGTCCTTGCAAACTTTACATAGTAGAAAGACTTTGTCCTTGCAAACTGTACATAGAAGAAAGACTCGTCCTTGCAAATTGTACATAGAAGAAAGACTTGTCCTTACAAACTGTACATAGAAGAAAGACTTTTTTTGTCCTTGCAAACTGTACATAGAAGAAAGACTTGTCCTTGCAAACTGTAAATAGAAGAAATACTCTTTGCAAGTTTTAATCATTGCTCATGAGATGCTTTAATAACTCTGTGAAAATCAAATTTGATTCCTTCCCTGAAAACAACATTTTTCTATTAAATAGAATTTAGATTTCTACAAATTGGTTGCCACGTTTCGGGGCTTGATCACATGACATAATAATAATCACGTGATGAGTGAAGTGTGCAAAAGTGGAAAGGATGAAGATGAATGTTTTCGAGTTTAATGGAAATAAATGTGGGTGGGTGAAAAAGCTTGCCAGTAGCTTTATGGTTGTCGGTGGTTTGTACTGGTCCTGTCCCTGGGGGTTCTTCCTCCACCAATTATACTGGTGTTCATGTATTGCCTGTCGTGTGCTGAAAAATGGCGCTAAACCCACAACAACAAGTAGAAAAGTTTATTTTGATATTACAATAACGTATGTATGTATGTATGTATGTATGTATGTATGTATGTATGTATGTATGTATGTATGTATGTATGTATGCATGCATGTATGTATGTATGCATGCATGCATGTTTGGATTTATGGATGGATTGATGGATGGATGGATGGATGTGTGTGTGTGTGTGTGTGTGTATGTATGTATGTATGTATGTATGTATAAATGTGTATGTATGTATAAATGTTTAGTATGTATGTGTGTATGTCTGTATGTATGTATGTATGTATGTATGTATGTATGTATGTTGTATGGATGGATGGATGGATGGATGGATGGGTGTGTGTGTGTGTATGTATGTGTGTGTGTGTGTGTGTGTGTGTGTGTGTGTATGTACATAACACCTCTCCTCATAAGGAATAAAGCTTTTGTTTTCCGCATTAATAAAATACACAACTAATGAAATTGTACAGGAAGAGGTATGATAAATATACAAAATGTATACAGAATAAAGCAAAATAAAACTCTTACACATATGAAAGTTCATCTGCGATTAATTTTCTTTTCCTTTTATATGCCGAATATCAATGTTGTATTCTTGCAACATCAAATTGCATTTCAACAGCCTGTAGTTTTTCTTTTTCTTTTTTATGAAAGTAATCACTGAATACAGAAATCTGAGAAGGAGCAGAATTAATATACACTTCAAAGTGATGTAACTTCTGGACTAGCCCCCAATTTTCTGTTGCGACTCTGTACATTTCAATGAATTGACCTAGTTCGCTGATCTACCCATTTCATTTATAAATTAAGTGCAAAGTCTTGATAAGGTACTTCTAAATGGCAATATATGATTTAATACCATAATAGTCATGTCAATATATGATTTAATACCATAATAGTCATGTCAATATATGATTTAATACCATAATAGTCATGTCAATATATGATTTAATACCATAATAGTCATGTCAATATATGATTTACTGCAATAATAATCGTGTCAATATATGATTTTTCTTTCAATCGTCAAAATTACGATAAGACAAATCCACGTATGAGTTGTGAATTAGGCTCCACCAAATCACAAAATCTTTATTTAAATAGAAACAATAAATTGTTAACACACCCCACCCGCTTTAAAAGACATGCGCTGTGCAAACTAACAGTAACTCCGTCATATACTAGGGTCAGTTAATCTCATTAGATTTCATTAGACTCTCGCTCATATTAGGGCCAGTAACTCTTTCTTATTACGTTCAGTTATCTTATTAGGATTCATCAGACACCTTTAAAAGTTAGAGTCAAAAAACTCCCTCGCATATTAGGTCCGGTATCTTCCCTGTATATTAGGGACAATCAACCTTATCAGAATTCATCAGAATCCCTCACATATTAGGGCCAATAACTCCATACCATGTTAGGGCCAATAACTCCATACCATGTTAGAGCCAGTAACTCCATACCATGTTAGGGCCAATAACTCCATACTATGTTAGGGACATTAACTCATTTACATTGTAGTGCCAGTTAACCTTACTAGAATTCATCCGACTCCATCACACATTAGTGCCAGTTAACCTGTTAGAATTCATCCGACTCCATCACACATTAGTGCCAGTTAACCTTACTAGATTTCATCCGACTCCATCACACATTAGTGCCAGTTAACCTTACTAGATTTCATCCGACTCCATCACACATTAGTGCCAGTTAACCTTACTAGAATTCATCCGACTCCATCACACATTAGTGCCAGTTAACCTGTTAGAATTCATCCGACTCCATCACACATTAGTGCCAGTTAACCTGTTAGAATTCATCCGACTCCATCACACATTAGTGCCAGTTAACCTGTTAGAATTCATCCGACTCCATCACACATTAGTGCCAGTTAACCTGTTAGAATTCATCATACTCCCTCGCATAGGTCGAGTTAAACTTATTAGACTTCACCATACTTCCTCGCATATTAGTGCCAGTAACTCCATCGCAATTTAATCATGTCAGAATTATCAGACTCCCTCACGTGTTAGGGCCAATAACTCCATGCCATATTAGGGCCTGTAACTCCATACCATGTTAGGGCCAGTAACTCCATACCATGTTAGGGCCATTTAATCTTTTTGGAACATTCATCGTAATACAGTAGCATATAATATTATGAACTATCTTCATCTACCTCCTGGTTTAACAATTACAAATGTTGTTCCAATATTTAAATAATTTCATTTGGGGAGCTACGGCAGTTAAGTTTGTATTGCGTCGTACTCGTACTCCAAAGGTAGCGGTGACGCTATTAGCCCGGACCAGACTAGTTGGGCAGCCTCTGCACGTTCTTGGAAAAGGGACTTCATCTCCTCGGAAGGATATGGTCAATAATGTGTTACAAGTGTGGTTGTTAGCCTTACCCCCGCCAACTCAACCCCTACCCCTGAAATAATCCCAGACAAATGTTATAGAACCAGGCCAAAACTTTCTGTGTACAAGATTTTGCTGCGCAGTTTGTTTTTCATAATGTCATACAGGATAGATAAACTATATTCAAAAGACCATCGGTCACTGCATACAAATGTCATTATCAGTAGAATAACTCTGGACTGTACAAATCATTATGTTACGAGTCTATGGTCTTAAAATAAGTAACAGAAAAGAGCGAAAGACAACACGCTTTGTAAAATTTAACACACATATTTGTTTTCCTAGAATACGAAGTGAAAATGACAGAAGAAACAAATTACGATATTGCTAATAAAATCCCAAAATAGTCCAAGAATTACAGATACAAGTCCTAGTAATTTAAAGTCCTGAATAAAATTCAGTAAAAGTCCAGGAAAAATCGCAAAACTGAAGTCGATTACGTGTCTGTGGTAACTATTGAAGTGTTGATGTATCAACAGTCTTTTGTTGAATCAAAGAAATGTATTACCAGGTTTGAATATTCTATAAATTCCAGTGAATGTCTCTATCCAAGACTTTTATCAGAGTACTTTTGTATTTCCAGAGAAAATAATCGCTTGAATTCAATATTTTGAACAAAAAAGATTCCAATCCATAAACACCTGACCACAACATATAATACAACTTGAAAGTGCTAGATGTTAAAGCATGAGTGATCAATTCTCACAACCACAAGATTATATTGTTCTCTACTTGACCTCAGGTCACGATTAGCAGTTTCTATTTTTAAAAATGTAATTAATGGAAAATAACCTTCTAGAATGATCCTGATGTTTACAAAATCAAAACCATAACCTATAAAAGTCATTTAGGAAAATCCAAAACCTTGACCCAAACAAACACATTTACTTCTTCTGTTAATAATAATAATTCAGATATTAAGCTCATAAACATAGATAATAATTTAACTATGTATTAGTTGTTGACATAAAATGAAATTTTAAAAAAAGTAAATCAGGCCAATTAAAAATGAATTCCATTTGGACAAGGACAAGTCATGCCTACAATGTTATATTACAATAGCATGTAATGAAGTAAAAGAAAATTTTAAAGCTAACAGACAAACAATTAAATTAAGTATGCATAACATTAGAAATATAACCAATAGAAAATATTGAATAAGCTCAAATTATTGACAAAAACACAATTGTGAAACATTTTCCATGGCACATACAGAATTGTACAAAAAGACATCAGTCATACATGTTATTTACAAAATTGTACAAAACACACCAATGATACATTTTCCATGGCATATATAGAATTGTATAAAAGACACCAGTGATACATATGTTATTTACAGCATTGTACAAAAACACAACAATGACGATTTTTCTATGGTATTTACATAACTGAACAATATTTTCCATGGCACTTACAGAATTGTACAAATACTACAACAGTGACACTACAACCTTGACTATCAGTAATACAAAATGGACCTTAAACAAGGAAAATAAAATTTGAACATTAATTGCTTATATATGCAATTGTTATTTAAAACATCGCTAATGACAAGTACATAAACGAATACAAATGAAAGAACAATACCAACCATCTTTTATTTTTCATACGATTTTATATTTTAAACAAAACAGAAATAGCCTTGCTTGTATTGTTATATCTTTAGCTTTGAATTCTATAATATCTTTTTCAGTGGAAAGATATATTGTATAAAATACCATGGCTGTTTAATTATTTTGTCAGTAATTTGTCATATTTTTTAATATTATCTCTACATCATTTTCAAATAAAATAACAGACAGTGTCAGCAAACTACAAGGGCTTAGATCCTGTTGTTAATTCTTGCCTTCCTTACAATTTTCGTCTCAAACACGAATCAAGTTTTGTTCTTCAATTTAAAACTCGCGTGTTACATAAACAATTTGACTGGATTAGTTCAGGACATAGCTACAACAAAAGATTATCTATTTACAATCCACCACTATCTGAATACTAACACGCTTTTTAAAGACAATTTTCACACCTATGTCAAATAATTAAAACTGGCTCGTGGGCGCACAGTTGGCAAGGCGTGGTTTTTGATGCCCTGGGCAAGAAATACACGTGTCATCGATAAACCATCTAAATAGCTATTACATTGTTTTTTGTATTCATTTCGGCTGGGTCTTCCTTGACGTCCATTCAATCATAGCCACGCCCACATAGGAAATGACGGACACATGCAATATAAAAAGACCGACCTCTCGAAAGGGCATCAATATCATCTTGATCATTCGACTATACAACGTGAGTTTGGAGTGTACGTGGACATCTTGTACAATTCTGTATCATTATCAATCATCTTTATGATATGACAGTATAGAGGGGAAAAAATGTAAGTATCATATATTTATTTTTGGTGAATACGTAAACATGAGCTTAATTGAATACAGTTTTTTTCTTATATTGTTACTGCTTTTTATGATGCCAGAAGAAAAAAAATAAAATGTTTGAAAAAAGATAATCTAAAAATGAAAACGTAAAAGTGGAAATGGACACAGTCTTTTATCAGAATGTACTTTTTTTATCATAGTCATTATCGTGAACGTACATTTGTATTCATTTAAATTTAATTTTATGTTTAAGACAACCAATAAATCAATTTATCTTTGGCTCTTCTTATATGACAGTCAAGCTAATGTGTGTGCGTGGGGGGGGGGGTACCGACATGTATTCGAAACGCACATGAAATTTGTGAATTTATCTATATATCGTTTGAAGGAACACTAGGAAAATAACAACACAAAGCTCGTATTTCCCATAACCCTTCCAACCCCATTTTAGGTATTCTTGACGATCATACTCCCAAAAATATCAAAATACTGACTAAAAGTAAAGCCACTACAACTATTTATAAATAAAAAAAAAGAATACTAACAATAGTGATTACTTCTGAAAAGAAAAAGGTATAATAATAATAATAATAATAATAATAATAATAATAATAATATTTATTAATAACAGTGGCTGTATCGACACTAGCAGTGGTACTACACCGCCACAAATAATTGTATTAGTAGTTATATTAACAATAGTAGTAAGTATTGCTATGAGTGATGTTTAAAGTTTCTAGTTGTCACTTTAAAGTATTGGCTTGCGTTCTTACATGTTTAAAGACTGACAGATAGGTTACATTTTCATGTCAGCTATTTCGTGTTCTGTATTTGTTATATTTACGTGTCAGCCATTTCGTGCTTTGTATTTGTAATCCTACTTACAGTACTACCATTGAACATTTACACCTTTTAAGATTTCCAACACAATGTATACTCTCTATTAATCCTTTACCGACACCTGTTTAAACGACCTTACATTTATGACTTAATTATTCGGTTTTCCTGTTGTTATTCCGCGAAGCCTCATATGCGGAAACGGCGGCACCCCTTTGATCTTATTATTTCGTTTGGACACTTATTCACGTTCCTTACATCTTAACAAGAAGCCATTTTCGTACCCGGATACTGATACTAATAAAATTACCTCACAATGTGTCATTATATAGAAGTTACATACCAATAATAGCCAAAAGAATTAAGCCTACAGTGATATCAATGATTAATTATCAGACAACATCATTATTATTATTATTATTATTATTATTATTGGGGATCATTCGTATATCAATTTCATTAAGAAGAAACGGTAAAAGATATATGAATGTTTTGTAGAGATATTTTGTTTATTTATTTAATTCGATATCTTTTAAAACATACAAATTGAAAAATAATGTCAGAGTTCATGGCGCGAAAAGACACATTATAAACGTGCTCATTAAAATGTGTGCTTCTGTGGAGCCAAACAGGCATACATGCAGACGTGTTTAAGGATTATAATTAAAAAAGAAAGAATACAACACAAAATAAATAATTGAGTCAAATACAAAAACATCAACAACAGCTTCACAGAACACCAGGTCCATCCTCAGTCCGAGTTTCCTCTGATCCATACCACTCCATTTTTTAATATTTGGACATTTATCTTGGGATTCGCAATTTCTGAGAAAATAAATTGTATTCCTATCGATTTCATGCAGGTATATCTCGACAAATGTCGTTCAAGTTTGCTTGGCCGTGCTGTAAGCGGCTATTCCAGTGGACTCTAACCTTACACCCCAACATAAATGTCCAAATATCAGAAATGGGGTGGCAAAGGTCAGAGGAAGCGCGAACTAGTCCATCCTGCGAATTGATTTAAACGATTTTAGAAACGTTATCGCCAAATATGATTAGATTGTCTCCGTTACAGCCGCATAACAATAAATAAGTAATGTATGTGTCATATATATATATATATATATATATATATATATATATATATATATATATATATATATATATATATATATATATATATATATATATATATATATATATATATATATATATTCCGAAAGATGATCAAGTGACTATTTGACGCTTTTGATTGCGTAAAAAGAATATAACTTTTCATGTGTAATAAATAAGTAAATTCTTTTTCAGATGGCGACAATAACGATCATTTTCAATGGCGACGCCAGACGTGTGTCCGGTATAACAAGAACCACAACATGTGAAGACGTCATCAAAGTGCTGCTGCGGAATGAGAAGGAAAACGCATCCTCTTTTGCAATTTTTGAGTCTGTTGGTGGCATCGAGCGTCTTCTTCCAGGAAATACACGGTTGCTAAAACTCAAAAACAGCTGGGGTGACGAGATTGAAAAAGTAAAGTTTGTCCTCAGGAAAAGCCAGTGTCATGGATTGGTACCCAAAATTTCAATTGCTAGGAGGAAGCGTCTCTGTGAGAAGCGGAAACCAGTCAGTCCGTCAGTCGATGGCAGAGGGCACTGTCCGAATACTATTTGCAATAACGTGTCAGAGAGGAAGGAAAGCGCTCGACTTCTTGTGCAACTGACGCAGGCTCAGAAAACAAAGATTCAGAAAATCAAGGATAAAATTACTGGCCTGGACAAAGGGCTAAAGAAATTTAATTTGGGACTTAGATTCAAGAAATTCGCTAATGCAAAAGTGAAGTCAAGCAAGGATGAAACATCTGAGGCGGACAGTATGGATGAATTCCTCGTTAATGTGAATGAGGATAACATGGAGGATTTGTTGAACTTTTGTGATAAAGTAGCTAGCCAAGAACTAAATCGTCTTGCATCTGACGCTGGCTACTCCGATACAAAATCAGACGTATCCACTAAACATAACACAAAGGAAGAAGACTGTAATGTGGACATTTTGGAGGAAAAGCTAAAGGAGGTCCAACATGTTCTCCATAAATATGCACAATCAACGAGGACTTTACAGAAAACTGGTGTTGACATTACAACGGAGGCAGCTGTCCTTCAGAACAAACTCTTAAGTCGGCAGAAAACATGTCAATCTTTGACAAAAAAGATTTTATCCGCTGACGGATCATCAAAGCCTCAGGTTAAATCAGCCGTATCGGACGTGCAGATTATTCCGATGCACAGTACACCTATATGTGGCCGAACCATGCCACGAATTTCCCGCGATGGTGATGATGATCGGCTTCGAAGACCTAGAGACAGGAAGAAATGTCTGCCGACCGGACGAAGCGGGAAACAAATTCTCATGCAGAAATACTTGAAGCAACAAGCGTCTCTCGTTCCTATGGCTACAAACTGGATAGTGCATGAGGATCGTCCTGAAACTGATAACGATTGGAGTGACTCATACCCTGTTGCGTCACAAATCATGAAACCCCCCAAATTCAATACTTTGCAAGAGCGGTGTAAATTTTACTGGGACATGGGTTGCGAAAGCGACAGTGATAGCGACTCGGGTGGTAGTAACGCATCCTTTGATCATGACCTCGGGTTTATGGACAATTTGCCGTTTAGTCCGAACCATGTGAGTGCAGATAATTCTTTTAAGAGAGAGCACTTTGTACTTAGTTTCTTTGAGAGTTCCAGCATTATTGAACCCAGCTCCCCGAGTTTAGCCAAGTATATACATGGCGAAAAACGACTTGTTGATTATAGTATCGGAAGTGACGAAAGTTATGACGACACAGCAGTAACAGTTTCTAAACCTGAAAGATCTACTAAATCTCTGAAAAACCATTCGGACTCAGACACTGGACTCAGTTCTCTTGGGAGCGAAGGGAACATTTCATGTTGTCAAATATACCTTGTGTGATGGACTTGATACGAAGTGCTATCGAATATCTAGCTGTGCTCTCTCTCTCTCTCTCTCTCTCTCTCTCTCTCTCTCTCTCCACCTCTCTCTCTCCACCCCACCCTCCCTCTCTCTCTCTCTCTCTCTCTCTCTCTCTCTCTCTCTCTCTCTCTCTCTCTCTCGCATTTCTGACGAATTAATAAAATTATGAATCATGTATATTGTATTTGTCATGTCTCATATGTTTCTCAAGTTGTTTAGGAACTTTGTTTTCTCCGTCTCAGATTATTTGCACACTAGCAATAACACACACGCCTGCACAAGTACACTACGTACAGAGCCCAAAACTGCACACAAAACCAAAGTCTCTCTGTCTCTGTCTGTCTGTCTGTCTCTCTCTCTCTATCTCTCTCTCTCTCTCTCTCTCTATCTCAAGCAAGCAAGCAAGAAGACAGGTACATTTTTTATTTTGTATTGCATCGTTCATGCATTTTGATCATGAATCCTACATAAAAGCGTAACCTGCACGCACAAGCTCTATTCGTTTTTCCAATAAAACTACATGCAGATTCGACCGCTCCGGTGGCCTAGTGGCTAGCGCATGAGCATCAGATGGGTCGCGGGTTCGAATCCCGGCCGAGTCATGCCAAAGACTTATAAAAATGGTACTCAGAGCTGCCTCGCTAGGCGCTCATCATTAAGAGGTTAGTGTTAGGACTGGTCGGCCTGGTGTCAGGATAATATGACGGTGTGGGACATCGTCCTGTATGTCTGCGGCATGATGCCCCACTCCTAGACATCACTATAAATTGCCACACTGCAGACTTCGAAGCGATATGACTGAAAAATCGTTAATGCTACGTCAAAATTCCGAATCACACACATACACAGGCAGATTGTTGGAAATGGATCACAATTGCGCTCTCTAAACTGAAAAATGAACACTTACGCGGCAACCAAGGTAGAAATAATTGTAGAAAAGTGTGCTGACGGGCATCTTTTACCAAGGGGTATGGTCATATGTGACAAGAAGACTGTTGTGAACTTTGCGATTCAAGTACTGTCAAAATTTTAAAGGTAACGTTTGTGAAATACACTCAAGCAAAAAGTTTGAAGTATTTGTTGGACCGTGGAATGTGCAAAACACTATGAGCAAATTTGTGGATGTACTGGGGACAGGACTGACGCCCATCATTTTATTTCCATCTAAAGGAAGCACCAGTTTAATATACCAAATGTATATATCTCCCTTACATGTGCACTTTTCCGCAAAATTAACATAGCAGTGCATTTAAATATATTTCTCAAGTCTGGCTTCCATCATTCCTCCCACAACCTTTATCTTCTTGAACAAAATATGCTGTAAATTTAATATATATTCAACCTTAGTAACACTGTAGCAGGGTTAATCCTCAAATAGAACTGTGTGGTCAATCACGTCGATTGAGAAAGACATTTTATCTCAAATATTTTTAATGTTTGAGTTCGGTGTCACGTTACGTCTCCTTCGGGAACTTCCCTCCATTATATCTTAATGATGGTTTTATTAGCATTCCGTACAGATTGATATTGAATCTCGATACAAATAGAACTAGCGCAGGGACAAGATGATGGCAGACTGGTCGATATGCATAAATATGTCAAATGATACCGATATATTGAAGCAAAATAATCCAGGAGATATGTTGGGGGTATTCCATCCTGCCCTCTGGTGGTAGGCCTGTTGTGAGGAGGATATCATATATCGCTAATTGACCATTAAGATTCTTACTCTGTCTGATGCGCCACGTGTGGCATACCACACATACCCACTGCATGATGCATGGTGCATAAGAAGGAAAATAGGACGGAATAAGAAAAATGTAAACTATATATATATATATATATATATATATATATATATATATATATATATATATATATAGAAGTTCGTCGTTTCGGATATTTAAACATCTTTAACATAATATTGAACTTATCTGCCTACCCACTCATGTTTAAAGATAAACTTAAATGTGTACGATAGAATGTGTATACTGTTCTTTCGGTCGTTTCATTCTTTTTTAAACTCATATAATGTAAGTGTCTAATACCAATTTACTTTCAGGGAAAATAAGTCAAACAAACAAGAAAGTAACAAAACATGGTTGCACGGTTCGATATTTTCATTCAAAGACAGTCGTAACTAATACCTTTTTTTCATGACTGTTCTAAAATACGATGATTAGAGAAAACTGAGGTCTACATGTTCTAGGATATAAAAATGTACACAACTCTTCAAATAATTGCGTAACGAAACTGCATATGCCTCAAGAGCTTAACAGGTTATGTTTGCTTTATAAATTGTCTGTCTGTCTGTTTCTATATTGGTTCAATTTACCCAAGGTCTTTGCGCGCTATATCTTTTTAATTCTTCACTTGTGTCCTAGATATATTTTTATTGCGTACCTAACGTTATTTATTTTATTCCGTTTGAATCCTACTATCGGATCAGGCAGGATTGGCTACCGTTGTTTGTTCTTTGGCAATGTACCTTACTCGAAATTGTATCTGCCCTAAATACCCTACTAAAAGAATGAACTAAACCAAACAGTTTTACATTCATAACTCAGATTTAAATATTAGAAAGCGGTTTCACAATGATATAAAAAGAAACAATTTTATTGTCAATTTAAGCGTTGCTTATTTATGAATCAGGTCGAGTTCCAAAATAAAAATGTTAGCCTTGTACAAAATATAGTTAGAATGTTATAAAGTGTGAAAACGGTTGAAAGAGTCAAGATGACAAGCAAAGGGTGAGTAGGTGGTTATAAGCAGTTTGCTGCAAGATCCATTGTATTCGAAACTCAGGACACGTCATAAGAGATTTGCTAATAACAGTAACAAAGAGAAAGGACAGAATATTTAAATAAGGCAAAGTTAAAATAAATCACATCCGCAAGGGAAGGCAGCACATAATGTCGAGATAAAAGTGCCGTCGCTCAAAATAGCGTTTTTAATTTCACTCGTATAAAATGCTGTCTTCAACACATCATTGCACAAGGATGTTTTAATAACGTATTATTTAATAAAACAAAACCAGCCTCGATCTGAAATTTAAAACCGATACATCGCCCGATGCAATGACCCTTCCTTCTAAAGTTTCGTTGGCTTCTTCCCAATTCCGATTTGAGGAAACTTGAAATCTGTTTTATAAGTAGTAAATGTATCATCATCATTATTAATTATGAACAGAAGTTGCAAAAGTTTGTAGTTATCTTCAGCTGGCCTTGAATGGGATTACATAATTTGGACAGATGAATTGAATCACCCGCTATCGCACCGCAACTTTAACATTATTGCTATATAGCTGGCATAGATGATATATATATATATATATATATATATATATATATATATATATATATATATATATATATATATATATATATATATATATATATATATATATATATATACATACATACATACATACATACATACATACATACATACATACATACATACATACATACATACATACATACATATATATATATATATATATATATATATATATATATATATATATATATATATATATATATATATATATATATATATATATATATATATATATATATATATATATATATATATATGTGTGTGTGTGTGTGTGTGTGTGTGTGTGTCAGACAGTACAAAAACATTTGATGATTTAAAAAGGAATTACCCTAAAATGTGAGGTATGATTACTCAATTTAAATGCATATAATTACGAATAAAATGGAGGTACTATGCCTCTTTAATAATATATATAATTACCATATAATGGAGGTAAGATACCTCTTTTTTAATATATATAATTACCATATAATGGAGGTAAGATACCTCTTTTTTAATTTATATAATTACCATATAATGGAAGGCTTGGTGCCTCTTTTTGACTGCTCATAATTACCCTACAATGAGTTACATGATGCCTCTGTTTTCCAAGCCAAATAATTATTAAATTAAGTGTGCGCGACAAACTGTTGCTGTTACATAGCTGAATATCAATTCTTGTGATCTGTGTCAGAGATTTATTTTTGGAAACATCGTCTTTTCTTACGTTTTGTTTTTGTTATACAAGTAAAAATATGAAATTACAATTATCAGTACTGACACATATTCAAATTCAAACCCTTATAATTTTAAATCTATGCCATTCTAACACAAATCCCTGTCAAATTTAACTATCTCCTACTAGAATGCATGGTAACATAAACGTATTAGAAAACATATCGTATACTAATTTAACTACCAATACTAGACAATTGTTATAAAAGATTTTTTAAAAAAATCTAAATATTTTATTAAACATTAAAGACTGTACATATTCGTCTTACTAATTCTCTTAATGCAATTACCATCATGTATGTATTGCTTTAAATCTATTATTTGTAAAGACGAAGCTTTTAAATAAAAGATACTTAGATAAATTTCTTCTTAATAATTAGCGAACTCCTCCTACTTTAAATGTATGGATAATTTCATTATCTAATATGGATTACATTACCATCAGTTGATAATGCCCACGTTAGCGAAGATGTCGATTACGAGGCCAATAAAGACATTAAATGTAGTAGTAGTAGTAGTAGAGTAGTAGCATTAGTAGTAGTATTAGTAGAGTAATAGAGTAGTAGTAGTAGAGAAATAGAGTAGTAGTAGTAGTAGAGTAGTAGTAGTATTAGTAGTAGTATTAGTAGTAGTATTAGTAGAGTAATAGAGTAGTAGTAGTAGAGTAATAGAGTAGTAGTAGTATAGTAGCATGAGCAATAGCAGTAACAGCAGCAGCAGCAGCAGCAATAGTAGTAGCAGTCCTCAGAAAATGGAGGAATACAAATCTCTCTCTCTCTCTCTCTCTCTCTCTCTCTCCGTTAAATATAAATTCATATATTAATTAATCAAATCAGCAGGTAGCTGTGAACTTTTCAACGATTTGTTACACAGGAAATTGAACTACGCCATCAGTATAATTATCATATCTTGTAGCCTATACTTTTAATAAACTGAAGATTATTCACGTTGATCCAACAATTTCAACTGTCGCGTGTTGATACTTGATAATCGATGTCATTATCTGATAGCATCGGTCAAATTATCGCTCGTTTAAAATCCTTTACACGCTGATTAGCATTTTATTATAGAACTCTATCGATATTAAATCGACCTAAAGAAATTGTAAGACTTATAGCTCTGATTCTCAGTTGTTTGACCGTGAGAAAAAAATCTATACGTGAAGTCTGCGATTTTATTCTTAATTTCATGGATGATTTGATTGTTATCACGCATAAGTCCACGAGAAAAGGCCTTTTCTTTATATCTAATATATAATCAATCAATCAGTGAATCAATCAACAAATCAACCATGTATTTCAAAAACTCATGCGTTGTAAATTATTCTCACTTACTGATTTAAGAGACACATATTCAAACAAAACCTCAGCATTAATATCCTCATAGATACGTCAACTTATACATAGGAAAACATTGTTTTCATTTAATAAAGACAATGCAAATTATATTTCATAATGCATGGCTGAACTATATCAGTGGAAGAAAAATTATATCGCCACAGAGGCGATACCAGTTTTATCGATACAGTGGCGATATCACATCTGGAACTACTTTTTATTGTTTGGGAAATATATCTGCTCTTATGTGTCTTATTGACTACCTGTTTTTCTATATGTAGGCCATTTTTATTTTTCTCTGATGCCTCTCTAAGCTCTGTCTCCCTCCCGTCCGTTCTCTCCCTCCACACCTGTATGTAAAGGTCATATACCGCGTTAGCTGTAGACCCTTTCATGTATATGTATGTAATCAGTGAGGTGTTATCAACAAATTTTTAAATCCTAACTCCAAACAGCAAAAAGTACACTTCAAGTATTACTTTTTTTTATAATCAGCTTTCTTCATGAATCATCGAAACTAACCTCTTGATTAAACATACAAAAACAAAAACCTTTTAAGCACTAATTATGACTATGCAAACGCTAATTATTTAATATGTGTCCATTTCACTCGTGAAATATGTCCGTATGTAATTCAAAAGTTCTTTTCACAATTTACAGGTGTGGGGGGGGGTGGGGGTGCGTAACAAAACAAATGTGAAAACAACTTACACTAAACAAATGATCTATAATCAATTTTTAATACCCCACATCCTACTAATTTGTTATTTTCTAAATCACATCAATTTATACCAAGTCAAGCAATTTCTTTATATTAAATAAATCCAAATTTCATTTATCTTGTCAGACGTTTCAATTCGCTTGTGAAATATTTTATCTTTCACTGGTGATTCATAACTACATTCCGGTGCATATCAAATATGAACATGAAATTTATTTCTTGTATGGAAGATCGGGAAAAAGAGAAACGTGATATTATAACTGTCAAGTGAATGGCAGACTGTTATCCAAAATGAAATTCATTAGTTGACACTGGGTCCACTTACGGCAGCAATGAACTATTAGCCATCAGGGTGTGACAAACGTGGGAAATTCTGAATTTTGAAAAACTTTCTCATTTTTCCTGTTAGAAGACTGAAATTTCTTAGGCACCACTACAACTACTACTACAACAGTAATAATAATAATAATAATAATAATAATAATAATAATAATAATAATAATAACAATAATAGGTTTACATTTTGATATTGTTTATCTTTTATACCGAAAATTTAAGGAATAGTAAAAGAGACTGTACTAGATGTATGGTTTATTGGACTCATACGAATGTATTTCCTTATATCTGATTTTACAAATAAATTGTTTGGCGTCACTTAAAAGTTGTCAGCAGAAAGATGAAAAGCAGCCACACCCTGTCACCACAAGTATGTTTAACACCACCCATAGTCCGATAAATCAGCCCCACAAATCTGTGTTGATACTGATGGACGATGTTGTGGCTCTGGTGTCACCTGTTCATTAAAATGTGCAATTTTGCTGTATGCAAACCAGTCCGGAACAAACTGTCGTACACTTCAGACACATACCGGTAATTGGTAGCAGCCATATCAAGCTAGAAATTCAAAATGGACACAGGGCAGATGATTGTGCTATTCCAGGTCGATTTACAAGTCACCAAACATATAATGTGCTCAGGAAATATAATCTACATGTCACAAAAAAAAAACTGCAGCCTACGGTAGCTGCACAGAAACGAGAAATACCGGTAAGTGTGTGGCATGTACACCGATGCGTGCAGACAAGTTTGAATGCAGATAATTGCAGCCTTTAATGAATAAGTGATATCAGCTCCTCACCCGAAAATCATTGCCATCACGGGTGAAGGGGCTGATATACGTCACCCACATCTCAAACTAATGTTGCAAGGGCATGGACTGAGAGACGAACTGGTAACAGCCGAGTCAAAAGACTACACACGTCCGTGCGCTCGATTTGAACCTATGTGTTTGAATGATTTTTAAACCCTTCGACAATCTCGTATCGTTTTAAGAAGTAATTTGAAAGCGAAGATACGTTTGTAAAAAGTTCAAATATCCGACAAAAGCCAGGGGATATAGCTACACTGTCCAACGGACAGTCGGTGATCATAACAAGTTCATTATCGATATTCTTTTGATCTTTGTTACATGTGCCGACAAATCAAAAGTTAATCTTACGACAATGCCTTTTGTCGGGTCCAATGGTAAATGCATTAATCATCCCATTGTAATCACCTCTATCGAATATAAATGAAATCATTTTTTCATTAACCCGTATGGTGTACCCCAGGCAAAAAGTAACATCAATGTACGTTCCATTGTGAACTTTTCGGTCAAAACAGACCGGCGCCTGAAACATGTTGAAAAAATGTAAAGGGATTTAGTTTAAGTAAATGAAAGGTAACAATAATTGTTAAATATAAATCGTTTGGAAAATTTCGGAAAGGACATTTTTACATTTCATTTCAAATTATCTTCCTCGTTTATTTTACAAGTACCAATGTGAGAAATGACTCATGAAAAAGATTGTCAATGACCGACCTCTCATGACATTAAAAAAACAAAAATAAAAAAGATATCAGTGCCGGTTAAAATGAGCGTCAAACCAATCCATGAAACTGACCTTTCAGAGTCTTTCTATATACGAATTAATGCTTACATAGTGAAATATGGATTATCTAGATATTGGATTATCTCACTGGAATGCCAAACAGTGCCAAATATGCAATACACATTGCCATATCTGGTTACCGTGTTTTTATAATGATTTCAACCTTAGTATTTAACTGAACCCAGAATTTGGAGTTCGGACTTTAAAATAGTCTCGCCAATATAACCTATTTTCCAACGAAATTAAAAAGCAATTTTTATTGTTTTACAACATAGAATGAGTAGCCTGTTTGAAAATGTTAGACTTAAACAGGTCTTTGAAAATGTTAGACTTAAACAGGTCTTTGAAAATGTTAGACTTAAACAGGTCTTTGAAAATGTTAGACTTAAACAGGTCTTTAAAAATGTTAGACTTAAACAGGTCTTTGAAAATGTTAGACTTAAACAGGTCTTTGAAAATGTTAGACTTAAACAGGTCTTTGATAATGTTAGACTTAAACAGGTCTTTAAAAATGTTAGACTTAAAACAGTCTTTGATAATGTTAGACTTAAACAGGTCTTTAAAAATGTTAGACTTAAACAGGTCTTTAAAAATGTTAGACTTAAACAGGTCTTTGAAAATGTTAGACTTAAACAGGTCTTTGAAAATGTTAGACTTAAACAGGTCTTTGATAATGTTAGACTTAAACAGGTCTTTGAAAATGTTAGACTTAAACAGGTCTTTGAAAATGTTAGACTTAAACAGGTCTTTGATAATGTTAGACTTAAACAGGTCTTTGAAAATGTTAGACTTAAACAGGTCTTTGATAATGTTAGACTTAAACAGGTCTTTGAAAATGTTAGACTTAAACAGGTCTTTGAAAATGTTAGACTTAAACAGGTCTTTGATAATGTTAGACTTAAACAGGTCTTTGAAAATGTTAGACTTAAACAGGTCTTTGATAATGTTAGACTTAAACAGGTCTTTGAAAATGTTAGACTTAAACAGGTCTTTGATAATGTTAGACTTAAACAGGTCTTTGAAAATGTTAGACTTAAACAGGTCTTTGATAATGTTAGACTTAAACAGGTCTTTGATAATGTTAGACTTAAACAGGTCTTTGATAATGTTAGACTTAAACAGGTCTTTGATAATGTTAGACTTAAACAGGTCTTTGATAATGTTAGACTTAAACAGGTCTTTGATAATGTTAGACTTAAACAGGTCTTTGAAAATGTTAGACTTAAACAGGTCTTTGATAATGTTAGACTTAAACAGGTCTTTGATAATGTTAGACTTAAACAGGTCTTTGAAAATGTTAGACTTAAACAGGTCTTTGATAATGTTAGACTTAAACAGGTCTTTGATAATGTTAGACTTAAACAGGTCTTTGATAATGTTAGACTTAAACAGGTCTTTGATAATGTTAGACTTAAACAGGTCTTTGATAATGTTAGACTTAAACAGGTCTTTGATAATGTTAGACTTAAACAGGTCTTTGATAATGTTAGACTTAAACAGGTCTTTGATAATGTTAGACTTAAACAGGTCTTTGATAATGTTAGACTTAAACAGGTCTTTGATAATGTTAGACTTAAACAGGTCTTTGATAATGTTAGACTTAAACAGGTCTTTGATAATGTTAGACTTAAACAGGTCTTTGATAATGTTAGACTTAAACAGGTCTTTGATAATGTTAGACTTAAACAGGTCTTTGATAATGTTAGACTTAAACAGGTCTTTGATAATGTTAGACTTAAACAGGTCTTTGATAATGTTAGACTTAAACAGGTCTTTGATAATGTTAGACTTAAACAGGTCTTTGATAATGTTAGACTTAAACAGGTCTTTGATAATGTTAGACTTAAACAGGTCTTTGATAATGTTAGAACTTAAAAGGTCATTTGATAATTTAGACTTAAACAGGTCTTTGATAATGTTAGACTTAAACAGGTCTTTGAAAATGTTAGACTTAAACAGGTCTTTGATAATGTTAGACTTAAACAGGTCTTTGATAATGTTAGACTTAAACAGGTCTTTGATAATGTTAGACTTAAACAGGTCTTTGATAATGTTAGACTTAAACAGGTCTTTGAAAATGTTAGACTTAAACGGGTCTTTGATAATGTTAGACTAAAAGGGTTTTTGAAAATGTTAGACTTAAACGGGTCTTTGAAAATGTTAGACTTAAACGGGTCTTTGAAAATGTTAGACTTAAACGGGTCTTTGATAATGTTAGACTAAACGGGTCTTTGAAAATGTTAGACTTAAACGGGTCTTTGAAAATGTTAGACTTAAACGGGTCTTTGATAATGTTAGACTAAAAGGGTCTTTGAAAATGTTAGACTTAAACGGGTCTTTGATAATGTTAGACTTAAACAGGTCTTTGATAATGTTAGACTTAAACAGGTCTTTGATAATGTTAGACTTAAACAGGTCTTTGATAATGTTAGACTTAAACAGGTCTTTGATAATGTTAGACTTAAACAGGTCTTTGAAAATGTTAGACTTAAACAGGTCTTTGAAAATGTTAGACTTAAACAGGTCTTTGAAAATGTTAGACTTAAACAGGTCTTTGATAATGTTAGACTTAAACAGGTCTTTGAAAATGTTAGACTTAAACAGGTCTTTGATAATGTTAGACTTAAACAGGTCTTTGATAATGTTAGACTTAAACAGGTCTTTGATAATGTTAGACTTAAACAGGTCTTTGATAATGTTAGACTTAAACAGGTCTTTGATAATGTTAGACTTAAACAGGTCTTTGATAATGTTAGACTTAAACAGGTCTTTGAAAATGTTAGACTTAAACAGGTCTTTGATAATGTTAGACTTAAACAGGTCTTTGATAATGTTAGACTTAAACAGGTCTTTGATAATGTTAGACTTAAACAGGTCTTTGATAATGTTAGACTTAAACAGGTCTTTGAAAATGTTAGACTTAAACGGGTCTTTGATAATGTTAGACTAAAAGGGTTTTTGAAAATGTTAGACTTAAACGGGTCTTTGAAAATGTTAGACTTAAACGGGTCTTTGAAAATGTTAGACTTAAACGGGTCTTTGATAATGTTAGACTAAACGGGTCTTTGAAAATGTTAGACTTAAACGGGTCTTTGAAAATGTTAGACTTAAACGGGTCTTTGATAATGTTAGACTAAAAGGGTCTTTGAAAATGTTAGACTTAAACAGGTCTTTGATAATGTTAGACTTAAACAGGTCTTTGATAATGTTAGACTTAAACAGGTCTTTGATAATGTTAGACTTAAACAGGTCTTTGATAATGTTAGACTTAAACAGGTCTTTGAAAATGTTAGACTTAAACAGGTCTTTGAAAATGTTAGACTTAAACAGGTCTTTGATAATGTTAGACTTAAACAGGTCTTTGATAATGTTAGACTTAAACAGGTCTTTGATAATGTTAGACTTAAACAGGTCTTTGAAAATGTTAGACTTAAACAGGTCTTTGATAATGTTAGACTTAAACAGGTCTTTGATAATGTTAGACTTAAACAGGTCTTTGATAATGTTAGACTTAAACAGGTCTTTGATAATGTTAGACTTAAACAGGTCTTTGATAATGTTAGACTTAAACAGGTCTTTGATAATGTTAGACTTAAACAGGTCTTTGAAAATGTTAGACTTAAACAGGTCTTTGATAATGTTAGACTTAAACAGGTCTTTGATAATGTTAGACTTAAACAGGTCTTTGATAATGTTAGACTTAAACAGGTCTTTGATAATGTTAGACTTAAACAGGTCTTTGATAATGTTAGACTTAAACAGGTCTTTGAAAATGTTAGACTTAAACAGGTCTTTGATAATGTTAGACTTAAACGGGTCTTTGAAAATGTTAGACTTAAACAGGTCTTTGATAATGTTAGACTTAAACAGGTCTTTGAAAATGTTAGACTTAAACGGGTCTTTGATAATGTTAGACTAAAAGGGTTTTTGAAAATGTTAGACTTAAACGGGTCTTTGAAAATGTTAGACTTAAACGGGTCTTTGAAAATGTTAGACTTAAACGGGTCTTTGATAATGTTAGACTAAACGGGTCTTTGAAAATGTTAGACTTAAACGGGTCTTTGAAAATGTTAGACTTAAACGGGTCTTTGATAATGTTAGACTAAAAGGGTCTTTGAAAATGTTAGACTTAAACGGGTCTTTGATAATGTTGGACTAAAAGGGTTTTTGAAAATGTTAGACTAAAACGGGTCTTTGAAAATGTTAGACTTAAAAGAGTCTTTGAAAATGTTAGACTAAAACGGGTCTTTGAAAATGTTAGACTAAAAGGGTTTTTGAATATGTTAGACTAAAACGGGTCTTTGAAAATGTTAGACTAAAACGTTTTTACTCTTGTCTCATCAGACTGACTTATGAGCTGAGTAGCATGGGCGAAGTATGTGTACTCTGCATGCGATTAGTGTAAACGGGAGATTTATGAGATAAATTTACTCACGTGTTTAGATATTGCGTTTTCTTTACGTGTCTTGATATAAATATATATATATATATATATATATATATATATATATATATATATATATATATATATATATATATATATATATATATATATATGTATGTATGTATGCATATGTGTGTATATATGTATATGTGTGTATATGTGTATGTATGTATATATGTATGAATATATGTATGTATATATATATGTGTATGAAATCTCTTCTGAAGAGGAAATAAAGAACGTTAGTCAGTCAATCAGCCAGTCATACATACATACATACATACATACATACATACATACATACATACATACATACATACATACATATATATATAATATGACAGAAAGGGATGGAGATTACCTGACGTATCTGACTGTATCAGTGAAAAAGTTGACACTACTCTAGGCAGAACAGCTCTGTAAATGAAGCATACGAAATAAAATCACCTTAAACGTTTTACAATGTATTTTACAAAATTCGATAACTGTAATAAACGTGTCAAGGGTTTTAAGATCAATAAATGAATGAAACGTACCTATGGAAGGTTACGATAAAATTGGACAAGAGTTGTAGCGTTTTGTACTATTTAGGGTGACACTGAATGGCTAAACAAGTGCCCTTGGGGTGAGGATCAGACTGATGTAACTGTTCCCCCTTACATCATTTGGGATAATCTTTTGATATCTGAATCTCGTATGTGTTGTAATACAGGTAATCTGACATCGGTATGTCGAAGTCAGTGAACAATAAAAGAACGGAATAAGTACCAACAATCGCATACTAAGGGAATAAAATGATGCTCATGGCAAGTGGATAAATGGCCCTCAGGCGACGATGATGGCCCAAAGAGCCAGAATACGGGGTAGCATTTTTGGGAGAGGGCTAGTGCCAGCTGGGGGGGGGGGGGGGGCTTGGGGAGCGCTGTGAGCTCCCATAAAGGGACACGGGGCGGATCCCTGGCAGCCAACGATTTTCCTGTAATTTCATGCTATTTGGTGGCGTTTCCAGGCATCTAGATTATGTCATTCACACAAGAAAATCAAGTACCATTATATGCATGTCTGTCATTTCCACATTGTGCCCATTAATTTCACCTCCAACAAATTACTGTTATGCTTGTACCGAAAAGATAAATTTTAACAAATCGATTAATTTACTGACTGTTTGTTTACAAAAATATAGATATGTCTACACAGCAATTTAATATTAAATAAATCGGCGTCATTTGAAATTAATATAACATCTGCAGGCGTTTACCAAAAAAAAATCTCAACCCCAACACCCATACCCCTTCCCATAAATATAACTACTTGTGACTGTCGAAGAAAGGCGTCTCTTTTAACTGATTTGTGTGCCCTGTCGATAGTAGTCATCGATGTATGGATCGTTGTCGCTCTCTGTGATGCGAAATAGTATTGGCGTGGTATTTGGGGAGGAGGTAATGGGGCCTGGGCGGCAACGATATATACAGTAACAGTTTGCTCTTGAAGCGCACACTTGCAGAAAATGAGTTTGCAAATTCCTGTTCTACGGGTACGTTATGTAATTTGCTGAAAAATCGAGATTCAAGGCTTAATAACGGACGCAAGAGCCCTGGCGCCTGGTGCGCCTCGCCACCTCACCCAGGTAGAACCAAGAAATCAAAACAGCTATCTACTTTTCTTATTTTCAAATTCGTTATTGAAATGACAGTTATTACAGTTTGTATGTACTTTGATATTTACATTAGAAAATGTCATCATTTAAAATAATTGCATTTATTTATGTATAAAATACGTAAACGAGCAATGCAGTTACCTTGGAATGGGACGCAATGTAATTAACTTGGAACGGGACGCAATGTAATTAGCTTGGAATGGGGCGCAATGCAATTAGCTTCGAATGGGACGCAACATAATTAGCTTCGAATATGACGCAATGAAATTAGCTTCGATTGGGACGCAATGTAATTAGCTTCGAATGGGACAAAAATTATTTCATTGCTAAGTTTGGTTTTTCTTTGTGGAAAGAAGGATGCCAAGTAATATGTTAGCCAAATTTTATATTTCCTTTAATTCTATTTATTTTCTTGGTGGGGAAGGGATCGGCGAAAGAGGTAACCTTATTCATTCATTCACACATATTCGGAGGTTGATATGAGTAATGCACTAAGTGCTGTATTGTCATTTAATACCGTCATTGAATACAGGTCTTTCATTATAACAAAAGATATTGCAATACATGTCATTTTCGAAAATATTAATTACTACTATTACATGTACTACCACCACGACAACAACAACTACCACTACCACTACTACTACTACTACTACTACTACTTCTACTACTACTACTAATAGTAATAATAATAATAATAATAAATAAATAAATAAATAAATAAATAAATAAATAAATAAATAAATAAATTAAATTAAATAAAACAAAATAAAATACAATTAGTAGATGATAATTATTATTATGTTCAAATGAGAAAAGAAATGCAGTAAATTATTCTCGGATTGCATCATTTATGTTGAAATTGGAGCATTCCTCGAGTCTGAATCTTAAATTAGTCAATGCCAGAGATCAGGTCCATGTGGATTTATTGGCACTGTTCCTATACTTAACTATTCATGCTTTATACTTCCGTATACATGATGTATACTTCCCTGCTTCCCTATTAATGCTGTATATCTCCCTATTCATGTTATATACATCCCTATTCATGTTATATACATCCATATTCATGTTATATACGTCCCTATTCATGTTGTATACGTCCCTATTCATGCTTTTTACCTTAATATTTATGTTGTGTGCTTACCTTTTCATGTTGTATACTTCCCTATTCATGTTATATACATCCCTATTCATGTTATATACGTCCCTATTCATCTTGTATAATTTCCTATTCATGTTTTTTACCTTAATATTCATGTTGTGTGCTTACCTTTTCATGTTGTAGACTTCCCTATTCATGTTGTGTACTTCCCATTTCATGCTGTATACCTCCCTATTCATCTTGTGTACTTCCCTATTCATGCTGTATACTTCCCTATTCATGTTGTATACTTCCCTATATATGTTGTATACTTCCCTATTCATGCTGTGTTCTTACCAATTCATGCTATATCTTATTTGTTTATAAGATAATTCGTCACAATGTTTGTCAATCTATTATAAACAGTAAACATTTCGCTAAGTCAGTGAATGAATTAAAGTCACTCCTTCAAGTATGGGACATAACTGTAATAAGTCCACGACATTTTCATAACCACTACATCCTAGCATTAAAATGTAAAAAAGAAAGAAAGAAAGAAAGAAAGAAAAGAAAAGAAAGAAGGAAAGAAAGAAAGAAAGAAAGAAAGAAAGAAAAGAAAAGAAAGAAGGAAGGAAAGAAAGAAAGAAAGAAAGAAAGAAAGAAAGAAAGAAGGAAAGAAAGAAAGAAAGAAAGAAAGAAAGAAAGACCCCATAACATGAATAAAAGTCTGTAACTATTTTGTACCAGCATTGTCGATAAACATTGACAATCTACCTCTTTTGTCAGAATATGTTGCTGTGATTATTTTTGTTATTTCATAACATGATTAGGGCGGTGTGTTTAGTTATAACATACAAAATAAATGTTTATAGAAGTCTGAGAAGCAAGAATCGAACGATAATTAAACAATTTGTGTGTTTGTGTGAATGAAACGTAACTTTATGTTCTAATAGTTACGAAAAAGAAAACTGGTATGCAATTATTCTTTTTACGCGTTTATTCAAAATAATCTTGCGATTTTTTTTTTTACTTACTCCTCAATGCCAAATACATTTATCAGTACCCCTCCTTGTGGTCTTGGACATGCAATTGCGATATTCCCTCATCTCGTACTTACATTACTGCTAAAATAAATTGACCGAGAGAAGGGCACCCTCGAGAATTCATTGTAATGGTCAGGTTATAGAAATCAGAGAAAAAAGTGACAACAATAAGTGGTCATAAAACAATATTATCGGATATATAAAGGGGATACGATAACGGAATAGATACGAATCAGTGTAAATAATAAAAGTATACAATCTGCGTTGAGGTTAGGTAGTTTTCTCTGAGTTTACCAACAATCTTCATGGCTTGTATTTCAGAATACGTATGTGTGCCAATGTGTGAGGATTTCACGCACAACTAGGTTTTATGAACATGTTTACAACTTGTCAACGTAATGCATCTATTTTCTTGAATTACTGCTGAGGAAAACCATTTATATCCTTATTCAATTAACATCTCCGCTGACAAAGGACCCGAGGGACAGTCTCTAAAAGGTTTGTACAGCATCCTAATGCCCGTTGTGAGGAGTTCAAGATGCAATTATCGAGTCGTTTTATTATATCACTTCTATCCCAGTCTGGATTTACCTGTCTCTCGTTCGCTTCAAGACACCATTATATCTTTCAGTGCATCTTAAAGTGGTAATAGCAGAGTCACAGTGAAAATAGTATGAAATTGACCGTTACCAAAGACAATATCAAAACAGTTATTTTTTCGGTGTCATATTTATACTATCAAATATTACAGTATCAGTGCTGGTTTGACTGGTTAAGATATTTCTGTTTCTGTGATTTCCATACTCAACACGATTATGTTCGTTACCCGAGTCAGACATGTTGAACACTTGGTGTAACAAACATTTTATTTTATATAACTTAATAAAAATGTAGAAAACAAACTTTGATGGATGTTTGCTTACTGTAAATACATCATGTTATCTGAAAGAACATTTCCAATAAAGAAATACTAGAATCGATCTTTCGTTTCATAAAAAAAGTATTTTTTAAAATTGTATGCCATTTTAGTCTCTTTTGAATGTGAGACTGATTATACAAAAGTTAAAACCATTAGAGAAATACGAAATCATTTATCAAACGTAAAATAAAACGCGATTTATACTTATACTTATTTTGCGTATCTGAAATATAAAGAAGCATGGAAGTTAATCTTTGACTAATTTGACCGTATTCCGATTTCAGTACATGACATCCGAAACTGGATCATTACTTCAATAGATATTTACACTAACCACAGACCTGTCAAAGCACGTATGTACTTGAAAATCAGAAAAGTTAACACCCTCGAGCGAAGTTGGCGATTTACACTTGGCACTTGAATTGTTGAAGACGATAATCTGTATGATATTTTGATATCTAGTTATAACTGAGATAATTCCGTATCTGGGTGTTTCCTACATTTAATAAAATAAATATTCCAATGAGTACATGCACAAACCCACTCCCAATGTCTGGCACTGTTGTTTTAGGAACAGAAACGAGGTTACTAAACTTGAGCACGGTAGTAAGTTGAATAATAATAATAATAATAATGATAATAATAACAGCAACAATAACAACCAATGACCCAAAATCATAAGTTAGTAATGATTAAGATTTTATTATGAACAAAGTATTATTTATGTCTTACTCGTTTGTTAAATACACAACCGCACTTGTACATCACTTTAGATTGACATGTAAAGCGATTGTGGCTTAATTTTGCATCCCCGCTACTATTGCTACCACTAATACGATTTACAGCTAGTACTACTACTACTACTACTACTAAATTCAGTGTTTTATTTTCTCTAGACTACATGATTGGACTTGGCGTGCACCTGTTTCGGACAAAAATAATCCTTTCTCTCCACGACCTTTTCGATTCTTTTTTCCTCAAAAGAGACCGGTTCGTGGTTCTCTAATATTTTCACACGGAAAATACGGCAAATTATGTGACAACAATATACCCTGATTAGTGACTACAAGGATTACTTGCCTGTCAAAGAAGAAACACTTTATTAAGCGTCAAAAACGGATGATCTTTCCAAGATCTTATTTGCAAGAGAGGCTAAAACCTGATTTTCCCCGCAAGTAGACTTTTGTCCGTTCCACATGCTACCAATTAGGTCGTTTCTTTGGTGTGAGTTTTTAACAATATCACTTCAGTGGCTCTTCATGTCTACATTCAGCAATAAAACGATTTGTTTCGGACATAGGGTGAGGGATAAGAAGGAAATTTGTGAAATTTAATCCAATTTATTGTCTAATTTGACCATGCTGTGCAGCAAGTTGACAAAATCGGCCAAGACGGTCTGACAAGTTACTAGTCCAGTGGGCCTAGCTACTTGACTTAGGAAATAGATAGCACGTGTCAGAAGTTATAGAATTACAAACAATTATCCGCGAAGCACCCCCGGCGGTTGCATAGACTGTAATAGTCAAAACTGCATGACCTGTCTGGGCTTTTCCGACGTATTAAAGGGGAGGTGCCCTAGCTAAACGTCACTACCATATAATACTTGGAACCAAGAACATCTCTATAGTTTGGAAGTAAACATTCATTTGATTTTGCAAGTTTAAACAGAATCTCCTGCTTTGAAAGGTTGCAGATATAATATTTGAACATTACTGGAGAACTGTTTGAACTCAGTAATTTTGACAGTATCTGAAATTGATTAGTATTCAGCCTAGGTTGCATGTGCATGTATTCTGTGGATTCAGACAGGTAAGATGTTTCTATTTCGTTTCTCTTCTCACTTTTTTCTGACATCAGAGAAATTTTATTTTCTGTTCTCAATTTATTTTCTGAAGTGATAGAAATTTTATTCAATCAAAGATGGTCTGGTTCTCGTATTGTCAAATAATATCCGAACATGATCGAGTGCATTTGACAAGAATTTTCCCCTCCTGAATAAAAATAAAAAAGACAACGATGGAGGAATATAAAATTGACACGATGAATACGGTGGATAGAATCACGGAGGTTAAAACCAAAACGGACCTGGAGTTCTGCACTTGTGCAAGAAGTTTGTACGCTATATGAATTTTTCTATTAGGTTGTACACTTATATATTTCATACTTATAAAGAAAAGGTGTGGATCTTGGGCAACGCACATTACTTCAATTGCCTCGACACAAATAACCTAATTGTGCTGCTGTGCCGTAAAGCACCAATCCAAACTGAAAGAAAAGAAAGTTTGGGCACTGTAAAAATTTGTTCATATTATTTGGATGATTCTTTATCAAGTTGTATTTATACCGTTTTAAACGCCTGTTTATACTGTTGGTAGGTATGAGACTGCAAAAAAAAGTAATTGTATATCTTATGGTTATGATGTGTACTATCAGTCAATATACAAATTCCATGCAATGCCTCCTTTTCGATTCATTCCAGGGCAAAAAAATTTATGCTGTAAATTAAAAAATGAATTACGCGACCTAAAAATGTGATTTAAAACGACTTTTACTTTCCGATCCGGTTGTTTCCTCCGTTCCTGTCACCTGTAACGAATGATAAATGGAGTATATAATAAGGTTGGACATGTTTTACGTATTATATATTTCAGTGATTGTCTCCAATGGTTTAATTCACCGCGATAAGGTATCTAATATTTAAGATTTTGATATTTTATTTAAGATTATTCTTTGGTTATTAATTTATCTTGTTCGAGATAATAACAAAAGGTTTAAAAAAAAGATGAAATGAAAGAAAACACGACATTTGAGAAAATCACCAATTACTCACTGCTTCCAATATATAATAAAGCAAAAATGATTTATAATTTATGTCTCTACCCCACATTCAATCCCATGCCCACTAATTGATTAAACGCAATTTACTGTCATTTTTATGATAATAGGATGTCACTGTATGTCGATCAAACGTAAATTAACCTGAATTTGAATGTATCCAAATGCGCTACTCTCTCTCTCTCTCTCTCTCAGAAAGAGTCTGACCTAGTTAAGTGCCGACTTAAAGTACTAAACTGACTTTTTTTCGTCCCGTACTGGTGATTCTACTTGCCAATACACAAGCACTCGTTTTGTGTCAGGGTATTCATAATAATATCGACATCAATTTTCAAACCAGCTATTTAGGAATACTTGTTACTAATTCTTTGTGTGAATTAAATCTTCCCCATTTTTATATTCTTGTTTATATATGCAAATAAATTTCCTAATGGTATACTTGAAGCTGAAATGAAGAACAAGAGCGTGTAAACCAGTTGACTACTTACCACTCATTCTTGTTTCGATACAGTGGGAATAAAATGTCTAAAGGGGTTATTTTATTTGTCATCCGACCTGGTAATGGTTATCGAACCTGTAATTAACACTGGCGCAGAAGAAAAGCTACTCTAAACTGTACAAATGAACAGTAAACCAGTCATTCTGCGTAGACACAAACACGTATGTGAAAACTATTGAATGACGCTTCGCGATCAGAAAATAACCTCAGGTTAAGACGACTTATATTTTTCAACGATTTTTATAGTTTTCTAATGGCCATTTAAATTCCTGGATTTTTTTGTAAAAGCAAATCCTCTTGTTAAACCCGGTTATTTGTGCGACCTTTATCTTGATATCGACAGAGGCATTCCATGCATCGCACGAGAATCTCAAACCGTGTCAGTTTTATAGCATATAATGGGATACTACTTTGTAGAGATGTAAATATTATCGTAAATGTCATACTTTAACTTGTTTGGTTGATTTCAATGCAAACTCGTATCTACCAATTACCTGTATAGGCTATTTCGTAGCAACGAATCGTATTGACTTTATCATAAACATAAGGACCGCTCCAGTGGCCTAGTGGTTAGAGCGTCCGCCTCGAATGCTGGAGGTCGTGCATTCGATCCCCGGCCGAGTCATACCAAATACTTATTTAAAAAAATGGTACGAACAGGTGCCTCGCTTGGCGTTCAGCAATGAGAGTTTAGTGTAAGGACTGGTCGGCCCGGTGTCAGGATAATGTGACTGGGTCTCCGGCAGATTGCCCCAGTGCTAGACATCACTATAAACTGCGACACTTCAGACTACTTTTTCCAGATTGTAGAAAAACATTTTCGAGACAGTCTAGTCGTTTACAAGTTATTTTGAATTTTGTGAAAAAGAAATCTGAACCGTGAGAAAAGCAGAATTCTTAAATGGTGTGTGTGTGTGTGTGTGTGTGTGTGTGTGTGTGTGTGATATGGATTGTTAACATAGCTTTAAGAATGTTTCAGTAATATCGGTACGATGTATGCAGCGTGGAAGTTTACAGTGATGTCCAGCACTGGGGTATCATGCCGTAGCATGATGTCCCACCCAGTCACATTATCCTGACACCAGGATCACCAGTCTAAAACTAACCTCTTAATGCGGAGCGCCTAGCGAGGCAACTGTTAGTATCACTTTTAAAAGTCTTTAGTATGACTCTGCCTAGGTTCGAACCCGCGACCTCCAGCATCTTAGATGGAAAGAAACAGATTTCTTTTTGGGGTTTTTTTGGTAAATTTACCGACATGAAAAAAGAACGTTATTGTCATCATCTTAACTATTATCGTCGTCATCGTAACCACCACCACCACCATGACGATGACGACGACGACACTGATAATGATGATCATCATAGTTATCTGACATTATAGACAATCAATTCTCATAATGACCACCAAATTGATCATGGAAAAGGCAAAGTATTAATAGATACCTCTTCAATAGACTAGTTATTTCATAATTCTGTTAATCTGACTCAACGAGTAAGATTTATACTTCCGTAGATAAACCGAAACCGATGGGCATATAGTTAAACAGATATATTGATGAACAGTGTGTGTGGAGAGAGAGAGAGAGAGAGAGACAGAGAGACAGAGAGAGAGATAGAGGGGGGGGGGCCTCTTGATCACCATCTCAATTAAGTTTGGAATTTATCTAGCTAATTTTATTCATTGATATCATCTACAATGTTCCTACAGTGCTCATAGGACTAATCGAAATGTAGCCAAGCCCGATCTTTGTGTCCACAAACTCCTGTATCTGTATCATCTCCCTTATTTAGCTTGTGAGCGATTCTGCGAATGCTTTGCACTATCAGGGAAAGAAGAAAAAAAAATAAAACATCCAAAATGTAGAAAACAATCAACTATGTTGATGAACGTTCCATCGTGCTAATAACTTTGAATTCTGGGTAGAGTTAGTCGTTACCATTGCCAACATAAGTTGTACTAAAGACTTGGGTAAAAGTACGTGATATTTATAAAATGTTATCAACAGGCCAAAATAATTTGTTTGGGGTTTAGGTGACGTGATGGTTATTTAGTGCCTTGCCCTAGGATACACCACGATAGCCCACCTGGAGTGATCCGATGGTCGCGAATACGGCATGGTAACCATTAAAGCACTGCGGCTCCAGTGAATAGGGTTTTAAAAAAGTCACTAATCTTGAGGCTTTGTTGTCTTTAAACTAATGAACTTTTCTTATTTATGTAAGGTTTCCAAATAGCCCGGATGATGTTTCATTAGCCCTTGTAAACAAAGCGGTTTTATCAAAGAATATAAATCCACCCCTCCAGCCATTTACGCCCGACAAAAGATATAATTACTTTTACTCCAAGCAGTTTCATTCTATGTTAAAACAGGCTGGTATCTTTGTTATGATGTTTTTATTTCAGCTTACATTTCTCAACAATAAGTCAGATTACCGATTTTTATTTAATGTAAAGTAACCTTTCACAATTAGTCAATATTAAAACCCGGATGGATTTTTAATTAGAGAACAGATTACCATATAAAGCAGGCTAAGAAGCAAATAAAGTGTTGGATAATTTGAAAAATACTCCAAAAGATCCCCGCCTTGAGCGACCGTAATGACTTGTTCTCACAAATCTCCACGATTCATTTCTGCATAAGCCTTTCGCATTCCCCTCCCCCTTTTATCTTCGCCCCCTGACAGTGACCAATGGCTCATAGTGCAAAATCCGTCACAGAGATGACGCGTCTCTCTATAACTGTATGTTACATTTGATCGGAAAATATTTTGAAAGTATATTATACTTGCCTATGAATTATTTTTTGTACGTCAAAATATATTTCTTGTCCAGTTTTAACAAAAATTCCTTCATCTTTTATTTTACAGATGGCAGATATTAAGAAAACAAAGTTGTATGAGGTTCACATCCTCTTGAGTGCAAAAGACCACGTTATAAAGAACGTGACGAAAAACTCAACTTGTGATGATGTCATCAAATCACTTCATCGGCATATAAACATCGATAAGGAAAATGGGCACATGTATGCTTTGTACGAATCAATGTACGGAGTGGATCGAGAATTGTCCGGGAAAACTAAAATTCATAAACTTTTGAGAGCTTGGGGGTCAAAAAAAGACAAAGTTCAACTGGTTTTGAGGAGGAAAAGTGGCATCGACACAAAGCTCCGAGTGTCGACGCCAGAACGAGGTCACCATAAACGCCATGACAAAAAATGCTACAACTGTCAAGGACAGTCTCCTCCTGGAAATGAAAATATGAAACGCCTGTCCAGAATTGTACATTTTCAAAAGCAGAGACTGAGGTCAATAATGGAATCTCATTCCAAGAAGATACCATCGCAAGAGTCAAATATACGACACCTTAGGAAACTGAGTCCTGGTCAAACAATGTTTTCTAACGATCTTACAATGCAAGAGATTCACAGGCATAGACGGAGAGAACAACGTAATCTCAACAAGAACATATTGTCACCTAAGATACCTGACCCCATACATAGCACTCCAGTGATCGAGAGACACAATTTCGTAATAACAGATCCAAAATTTCCAGCGGTCAAATTTGCTAACTCAAAACGTCTTAAAGTGAAACATACAAATGAAACAACGACGTACATCCCCAGTGACATCGGTACAAGGCCGCCATGTATCGGACAGGTCGATCCGGAAAGCTTTGGACACAATCATAGTAGAATCATGGGCGATGGTGAGTATTCCTGTTACATTGAGGAGGCATGTAGTACCAAAGAAACGGAAGACAAATGTTTCTTCTTCCTGGATAGGAGTTTCCGGTCAGAGAATGATTCGGGCCAGAGGCATGACAGATCTAGAGACTGCTCTGCTCTGGACATTGGATTTCTAGAAGACACGCTTCATTCATATATCAACCGAATTGATACCGAAAACGGGATGGCCGGTCCGGATAAAGATTATATGCATCACAGCAAAGACATTTACAAGTTTTTTGAGAAATCATTAAATACTGAGATACCATCCACTGATGATGCAAGGAGAAATCTCACAAATGGGAAGCATGACCAACAACGGCTCGTTGAATATAGCTTCACAAATGATCAGTCATGCATTGTTGAGACAGGGAACAGGCTGGCATCGCATCGACCGAAAAGTGGGTCTCTTAACGAAGCGAGAAATCTGGTCGATTATAGTTTTAGTGACAACGAAAGTGTACTGCTGTGAACAGAAGATAACTATACTGTGAATGAGACTGAAGACCAAAGCGCAACCTAGCGGCAATTATGACAAAGAGGCTGAAGAAACTGTTACGAGCGGTGAGAAAGCATTTTGAAAATTCTGAAACTAAAGTAGCTACTTATGTTATGGAACGCTTTGTTTATTACAATCATAGTAATATAAATGTTTAGAAAAGGACTTCAACTTTATGAAGACCAGCTGTGGTTTGTGACATATAATTATGTGCATTCATGGAACGGTGTTCACTATAGATAAAACAAATTAGACCAATAGTGCAATCAGAGAATAACTGACACAGTGTTTACTATTTGGTTGATAGGTGTAATTTACCACTAAGGTTTTGCGCTACTTTTGGGAACATGAGTCCCATACGCAATGATTTCGTTCCAAGGAAAGAAAATGCAGAACCCTAACTCACTGACACAACTATTTTAGATAACGCATATTTTGTAATGTGTATCAAAAGGTATTGGCTGTTTATCTCTCTTTCTCTCAATAAAAGATAGTCCCATTATATGTGGTTGTTTTGTTATATCTACCATTTATTTCTCTTCCTTATATATACATATATATATATATATATATATATATATATATATATATATATATATATATATATATATATATATATATATATATATATATATATATATATATATATATATATATTGCATGGTACTGTAGTACTGACATTTTATGTCCAAAAGTATTGTCTAAATTATCGGAATATATAAAATCTGACATGCATTTATGTAATCAAAACAGAAAGTACCGCTCTAAGGCTTTACTCATATATAATACCCACAGGTCATTGACTAGAAAACGTTTTCTTTTCTTTAAAATGTGTACATGCTTGAGATCACGGGTACACTCTTCACTGTCTGACATTGTTATGCATAAATCATCAAAAGAAAAAAAGACATTAAAGCAAAGTTTGAAGTAGAATATATTTAAACAGGGTACGTTTTATTCATATAAAGATGGCGTAGTAATCGAAACGGACCATATTTCAATCATCTAAGATGGCGTAGTAATCGAAACGGACCACATTTCAATCATCTAAGCTGTCGCATTAATAAAAACAGTCACACTTCAATCATCTA